>OY292387.1:25880000-26352500 GCA_958496215.1 Verbena officinalis | reverse complement strand
TTTAAATAACAATACAATATATTTGCTCGCGTTCGAAGAACATTATAAGTTAAGGCCAAAAGGGCATTTAGGCAAGTGTATATGACGACAATGGAGTAAATCCTAAGTCAAACCGTCACGGAAAAGAAAAGAGTTTTCTTGCCCTTTGAAAACGAAATGATTTAGATTTACCTATAGGTACAAGTTAATATCAAAACATTTGTTATAAAATACATATTAAATATCTAATAGATATACGAGAAAGGGAAATCAAAGCAAGATGAGCATATAAGGGTAGTTCGCAATAATTTAAAAGAAATTCTTACTCCCTTTGAAAGCATTTTAAGACCCTCACCTGTAGCTCGACAACGAGAAAAGCAAGGAACGAACAAGTACTCCACGGGGAGTGAAGCGTGCAATCTAAGACACGACATAACCAGGTAAGACTCTTGACAAGACGCACGGCGTATGATAAGTAATTGAAACACATAAAAGCATATAGACACGACTTCCATTGAAGTACTCACAAATGCATTTAAAATAATTAAACGAGATATAAGGATTAAAAGATGTAACATGCTTCGAACACAATTTAGATTTCACATTCATGCTCATGACATAATAAAGAAGCATTCATATAAATTTTGGATCAAATAGACGATGTACGGAAAATAGCTAAAAAGCCCTAAACAAGATTGGCATTATTCAATGCCCGAACGAAGTCGGAAAAATTCCTACTTCGAATATTAACGATATAAATGACCAAATAAAGCTATTGGTGAAGACGGAATTCAAAAACGAGATCAAACGAACATTTTAGGTTTTTGGGGGTGAACATACTGAAGGTTCGGTCTGGAAAATGGCTGAAAATTGGCTAAGGGGTGCACACGGGGTGTTGCACGGCCTGTTGCAAGGCCGTGCGTGCAAGAAATTGATGTGCATGGCCTCTTGCACGGCCGTGCGCAAGGCCGTGCGTGCTATTCACAAGGCACACGACATCCTGCACGGCCTGTCGCAAGGCCGTGCGCGTTCACACGGGGTCTCGTCACGCCGTGTGGCGAGACCGTGTGGTTCTAAAATGAGCAGATTCGCGAGAAACAGACGCAGAAGCAATAAATCTAATACCAAAATTCATTCTACACAAATTATACTCGGCCAATCATGCTCAAATTCATATATATTACTCTCCTAAACATGCTTAACAATTAGAAACAAGAATCATGTGAAACCGTCAACTATAACGAATAAACCCAATAAAAACCTAAGTGAATAAAATTCAATAAAAATCGATATTCGTCGGATGAATCGAAAAGAGGTTAGAAGGTTACCGATTGGTTATGGAATGGAGGTCACGTAGCCGAAGACGGGATTCCATTCGGACGAGAATCGGGTTCGGCACGAAATTCTCTCTTCCTCCTTCCTTCTTCCTTTCTTCCTTCTTTGTGAAAATGAGAGAATGTGAGAGAGAGTTAGATATTTAGGGAAAATATCTCGAGGGGTAAAATGGTTATTTTGGCTTTTAAGGGCATTTATGTAATTTTAGCAATTGCGGGTATTTAAAAGATAGGTTAAATCAATCTTTTCTGTAAGATTAATTAATCCAATTGGATAGATCGAGAAATTAGACAAGAAAGAATTCGCGTAATAAATATAAATATAATTAAAATATTCGGGTCGTTACAATACTCCCCTCTTCAAAAGAATCTGTCCTCAGATTCTCCTCCGGTCTCGGGGTTAGTTAAGAGGAGCATAATCATGGAAATTCTAATAACGCGAATTAAAACGAACATTCAGAAGCAATTAAATCACATAATAAAACATCATTCATAATAAAACATTTAATGCACTTAACATTCCAATTTAAATTCATAGTCATCCAAATACGGAATTACATAAATTCCTAAACAAAGCTAGCGGTAAAGAAGAAAATAAGAATAGATAGATCATGGCTCATCGGGGCCACGACGGAAATACTGATCGAGCTGCTTCGAAAGTGACCTCTGCATCTCGGAGATAGATCGCTGAAGCTCTGACTGCAATGCTGTGTATTGCCTATCCATGTGAGCGCGCTGAGCTGCAAAGCCCTCATTGATCTGCCTCTCCTGCTGGGCAAATCTCTCATCGGTCACACGACGGTAGTCGGAGAACTCCGTATACAATTGCTGCAGGTCAATCGACTCCTGATCCTGCGTGTTTCCTCTGCCATGTGAAGACTCAGGTATCGAAGCATTTGGTCTCCACGACTGTGGGTAGATGTACTGAGCCTGCTCGTGGACCTCTGAATTCGGGGGTCCTTCTTCATGAGCATCATCTTGGACGGCTTCCCACAAGGGTAGACCGTTTACCAGAACATACGGGTCGTTCCGTCTCGGACCTTTTGTGCAAATCGCCATCTGGGCTAGAGTGCCATAACTAATCAAGGTCGAACCTCCAACGGCAACCTGAGTATCGAGCCCTTCCACCTGGGCACACTCCAAAATGGCGGTGATATAGGAGCCTACTCGAATCTCTCCTCTCGACCGAGTGGAGATGTACATCATATGGTCCATCATATACGAAATGGGGTTGAACCTGACCCCTCTCACCATATGGTCGAGCATGAGACACTCTTCGGTATTCACCGCTCCCGGACTGTCTCCTCTAGCTAGAACCGATCGGGAAACAGCTCTATGCATAATCCTTAGCTGAGTGGTGATAAGCGTTGTGGCTTTGGATACGCCAGAGTTGAACATTTCGGTGGAGGTGGGGATACGTCTCCAAGCCTCGGCCTGATTCCATCCATCGGCACGTCTTCTAGGTGCCATGACATCCAACTGAAAGTACTCGGACATCTGCTGGTATGAGAGCGTATAATCTTGGTTAAATGCTCGGCAGTGGATTCCGATTGGCATTTCGAGGTCGTCTGGAAATGCTGCGCCCTTAAGAGAACTTAAAAATTCACATGTGAGCCGGCGGTAGGATGGCCTTTGGATGCTCCAGAAATTAGTCCATCCGATGTTGTCGATATATTGGGATATGCCTTCGCCTAGTCCCAACTGATACATGGCTTCCATATCGAGGAATTGTGTGGCCTTAACCGGTCATTCCATTAACCGATTGAAGACATTTTGGTCGTCCTTGTTTCCCAAATCTACGTGATAACCTTCCGGTGCCGCTATGTCGGGTAACTCCTTTGCCCGACGCCTGCTACGAGTCTCACGGTTGCCTTCCATAATAGAACTTGAGTTGGTTGAGTTGAAGAAAAAAAACAAGTTGCAAATTCCTCTTGAGACTTTCACCAAACACTTGGCGTGCGCTACTTCTGGCGAAGATAATGTGAGATCGGTACAACGGATCGAGCCAAAAATTCCAACTGGTCGAAGGACGTGCTGCAGAAAATGCGTCTTCAAAATTTCACGAAAATCCATCGGCTGGATTGAGAAATAATCGAACTCAAAAACTGATGAAATTAAATGAATTTTGGATGAATGTCATGACAATGCAATATACCTGGATCGTTCATACGAAAATCAAGCTCCGTCTTCTCGACTCGTTTCCATTTCTCCCATAAGGTTTAGTGGCATGGAATTCCGAGTAGTCCGCAATCACAACTAATTGGCAAGATAGATGCATGTTTAATTAAGAATGAGTTTTGAAACAAAAATCACATAGGCATGCCCTTGTGATAATCACATGTAGCACGAAATCTCACTCACAGTATAAATTACATACTTCAAACCATCAAGTAAGATCCTAATGCTGTACAACCTAGACGAACCAAACCGAATAGGACACGACATCAAATCCCGTGAGCGACACGTGTTACGACGTACTTAATACAAGAAGTATAGAAGATCGCCAGTTGAGTTGCAGCTCAACCGTGTTCGTTCTACAATTCCGGCATCAAGGATGACGAACACTCGTCACGCTGCGAATTCAATACAAACTGACACCAAGCAGACAGACACTTCATGCATGACAGACGAGATACTACAGCATTCGGTTCCCTTTCAGGAACCTAGGCTCTGATACCACTGCCTGTAGCGCCCCTTTCCGTAGGGTGGAGAAAGGACACCACATCCGCACTGAGACGAACTCCCAAACGTCGTAGATGTACCCCATTTAAAAACCCATCCCTGCGAACGGCAATCAATCAAACAAATACCAGCAACAGCATAACGACACCCCAACAACAACAACAATAAAAGAATAACAGAGTTGCGGAAGCACAATTAAATTATACAATTAGTCATATAAGCCATTCATGGCAACATAATTCATACATCATTTTCCATAATCATTTAATAAATGCCATCCATGGCTCGTCTAATATATCCCACATAAGGGGCACGTAAGTACGGAAATTAAAACATAGTATGGAATACATAAATTAAATCAAATCATAAATAACGACACGACTGTTGTTGGGACACTGACAAGACAAGACATATGAGCCAACCTAGACCTGCTGCTGCCGACTGACAAGATAGGTGACAACGCCACCTGTCGACCTGAAGTAAGAATCAAAAATAGTGGGGGTGAGTATAAAGGATACTCAATGAGGGTAAAGAGGGAACAAGTACGAGTCACGATTCTGGGTTTTGATTATATATATATAAGAAATTACATTTGCATAATTGAAGAAAAATCCGGAACGTGCTTCGACTTGCATACACGACAATAATAAGCCGTAATAATAAAGCATTAATGTAAGCAAGTAATATCCCCGCGAGAATGGGCCTGTTCCTCCTTATAACCCCTTCAAGTTTAGTAAACTCCATCACCGATGTCTGACCCCAAAGGTGCTACCCCGGGCGACTGTTGAATTTTAGGAAAACGTGCAACGAATGCAACGCCCACCATCACTCCCAACCGTGGCTATCAACTCCTGACGGGCCACGATTGACGCTTAGTTTTGGGAAAAGCACCTCGGATTACACCCTGGACGCTCGTCCCCAGTTGTAACCTCCGGATACCATCCCGGGCCCATTTTAAATAACAATACAATATCTTTGCTCGCGTTCTAAGAACATTATAAGTTAAGGCCAAAAGGGCATTTAGGCAAGTGTATAGACAAAGGAGTAAATCCTAAGTCAAACCGTCACGGAAAAGAAAAGAGTTTTCTTGCCCTTTGAAAACGAAATGATTTAGATATACCTATAGGTATAAGTTAATATCAAAACATTTGTTATAAAATACATATTAAATATCTAATAGATATACGAGAAAGGGAAATCAAAGCAAGATGAGCACATAAGGGTAGTTCGCAATAATTTAAAAGAAATTCTTACTCCCTTTGAAAGCATTTTAAGACCCTCACCTGTAGCTCGACAACGAGAAAAGCAAGCAACGGACAAGTACTCCATGGGGAGTGAAGCCTGCAATCTAAGACACGACATAACCAGGTAAGACTCTTGACAAGATGCACGGCGTATGATAAGTAATTAAAACACGTAAAAGCATATAGACACGACTTCCATTGAAGTACTCACAATTGCATTTAAAACAATTAAACGAGATATAAGGATTAAAAGATGTAAACATGCTTCGAACACAATTTAGATTTCACATTCATGCTCGTGACATAATAAAGAAGCATTCATACAAATTTTGGATCAAATAGACGATGTACGGAAAATAGCTAAAAAGCCCTAAACAAGTTTGGCACTATTCAATGCCCGAACGAAGTCGGAAAAATTTCTACTTCGAATATTAACGATATAAATGACCAAATAAAGCTATTGGTGAAGACGGAATTCAAAAACGAGATCAAACGAACATTTTAGGTTTTTGGGGGTGAACATACAGAAGGTTCGGTCTGGAAAATGGCTGAAAATTGGCTAAGGGGTGCACACGGGGTGTTGCACGGCCTGTTGCAAGGCCGTGCGTGCAAGAAATGGATGTGCACGGCCTCTTGCACGGTCGTGCGCAAGGCGGTGCGTGCTATTCACAAGGCACACGGCCTCCTGCACGGCCTGTCGCAAGGCCGTGCGCGTTCACACGGGGTCTCGTCACGCCGTGTGGCGAGACCGTGTGGTTCTAAAATGAGCAGATTCGCGAGAAACAAACGCAGAAGCAATAAATCTAATACCAAAATTCATCCTACACAAATTATACTCGGCCAATCATGCTCAAATTCATATATATTACTCTCCTAAACATGCTTAACAATTAGAAACAAAAATCATGCGAAACCGTCAACTATAACGAATAAACCCAATAAAAACCTAAGTTAATAAAATTCAATAAAAATCGATATTCGTCGGATGAATCGAAAAGAGGTTAGAAGGTTACCGATTGGTTATGGAATGGGGGTCACGTAGCCGAAGACGGGATTCCATTCGGACGAGAATCGGGTTCGGCACGAAATTCTCTCTTCCTCCTTCCTTCTTCCTTTCTTCCTTCTTTGTGAAAATGAGAGAATGTGAGAGAGAGTTAGATATTTAGGGAAAATATCTCGAGGGATAAAATTATCATTTTGGCTTTTAAGGGCATTTATGTAATTTTAGCAATTGCGGGTATTTAAAAGATAGGTTAAATCAATCTTTTCCCTAAGATTAATTAATCCAATTGGATAGATCGAGAAATTAGACAAGAAAGAATTCGCATAATAAATATAAATATAATTAAAATATTCGGGTCGTTACAGACACTATTATTTCCCTAACTCGGTCTACTTTTATTTCTTCCTGCCTTGTTTCTACTAATTTCCTGATTGCCTATGAGTTGAATCATTCTTTGAAATTGAAGTATAAAGGAAAATCGGGATTTTTAGCTTTGAAATTTGATATGAGTAAGGCCGATGATCGGGTCGAGTGGTTCTTTCTGGAAAAAGTCCTTATTCGGTTAGGTTTTCCTTTGAGTACATTTTGATTTGATCATGTATTGTGTAACATCGGTTTCTTATTCGTTCATGTTGGATGGGGAGCAATTTGGAAATATTAAGCCAAGAACGGGCATCTGTCAAGGAGATCCCCTTTCTCCTTACTTATTCCTCTTTTGTGCCGAGGTGTTATCTTGTTTATTACAGAGGCAGGAACAACTTGGAAACTTGGAAGGTATTGCTGTATGCCGGGGGGCTCCGAGGGTGTCCCATTTATTGTTCGCTGACCATACATTGATCTGTGGGGTTGCAAATGACAGAGCTATGAACAGTATCAAAGACACTCTCCACCTTTATTCAAAAATCTCAGGCCAGGTCACTAATTATCAAAAGTCTTCAATTACTTTTAGTGGCTATGTTCGTCAGACAGAGAAGAAGTGCCTAGATGATCTTTTGCGGGTATCCCTTTCTCCAAAATTCGATTTATACCTCGATCTTCCAGTAGTGGTAGGGAAGTCTAAAGCTTCAATGTTCTCTTCGATTCGAGATTGTATTTGGAAGAGGGTGCAAGGTTATTCTGAGAAGTTTCTCTCGATGGCAGGCAAGGATGTTCTTATCAAATCGGTGCTACAAGCGATTCCTACTTATACGGTGTGTCCTACTACCGGATTTGTTTATTCGTGAGCTTGACACTATTATCTCCAATTTTTGGTGAAACAATCGTAAGAACAAAAGAATTCATTGGTTGGCATGGAATAAGGTTTGCAAGAGAAAAAGTATAGGAGGAATGGGTTTCCGGAGCTTGAAGTTCTTTAATTTGGCGATGCTTGCGAAACAGGTTTAGAGGATCATCCATAATCCCGAGAGCCTTCTTGCTAGGATTGTCAAGGCTAAGTATTTTCCGGATACGGATATTCTGAATACAAAACTCGGGCGTTCTCCATCTTACACTTGGCGTAGTATCCATGCATCCATTTATATTGTGGCTAATGGATCTCGTTGGCGTATTTGAGATGGGTCTTCAGTAGGGATTTGGAGGGATAGATTGCTTTCGAGAAGCCCGGATTTCAGACTCGGCTTGCTAACAGTTCCCTTACCTAATGTGGAGCATGTGGCTTATCTTATGGCGGCCGGGGAGATACGTTGGAATTACCCTTTGATTCGCTCGATTTTCACAAGGGATGATGTCGAGTCTATTCTGAGCATCCCTCTTAGACCGTATGCTCGTCCGGATACCCTTATTTGGCACTTCTCAAAAGATGGTCGATTTTCGGTTAAGAGTGCTTATCACTTAGCTCTTGACATGTCTCCTTTGTCCTAACGCACGGGGAACCAAAATGCGGGATCGAAGGTATGAACTACTCTCTGGAAGTTAAAATTGCTCCCTAAGATTAAAGTATTTATTTGGTGTATTTGTAATAATATTTTACCGACTTGGGATAATTTATTGAAACGTAAATCTCGAGTTAGTCCTTCTTGTTCTATTTGTAATATCGATATTGAGGATTTGCGCCATGCTCTATTTTCTTGTCCTTTTGCTCGAACAAGTTTGGGCTTTGTCTTATATTCCTTAGAGAATTGTTAGTAGTCTTAAGGATAATTTTATGCAAGCTTTTGTTGAGGTGGCTAAAGACATGAATGCCGAGGAGATTAGCAAGTTAAGTTCTCTCCTTTAGGGTATTTAAATTGTTAGACACAAAATGTGGGCTGAGGGATCTTCTCTTAGTCCAGCTGATGTAGTAGAACCTGCCCGCCGATTTTGCATGGATCAGTTGCTTGTGATGTGCCCATCCGCTCAGTCTACTGTCGAGGCCCGCCAGCTTGCCTATTGGGTGCGTTCTAATTCGGGTGTTGTTAAGGTGAATTTTGATGGGGCTTTGGTCGCAGAGACGGGAGAAATTGGTATTGGGGTAGTTGCTCGAAATGAGTTTGATGAAGTTGTTGGTTGGGAGACTAATAGGATGCCGGGACCTTTGGATCCGGAGTTTGCACAGTCCTTTGCGGCTTTTTTGGCAGCACGTCTTGCTCGGGATTTTCATTGGAGAAAGGTTGAGATCGAAGGGGATTGCCTTACGGTGATTAGGAAGCTTCAAGTGCATGAGGAGGATACTTCATACTTAGGGAATTATATAGAGTAATCAAAAGCTATGCTAGTTCATTTTAATTCTTGTAAGTTTAGTTTTATCAAATGAGATGCCAATTGTGTGGCTCAAATTTTAGCTAGAAATGCGGCTTTCGCCTGCGTTGGTTCGGGTGATATCCCCGATATTATAATGGATTATGTAATTTTTGATTTGTGATATAAGATTCCATATTTTCTTCTTAAAAAAATGTGAAGTCAATGTTGTTGCTCACGTTCTAGCTCGTAATGCGACTTACACCTGAGTAGGTTCGGAGGATATCCCCGAGTTTTTACATGACTATGTAATTAATGATTTTTTATCTATGAAAATCCATCTTTTTTTTAAAAATAAGAATAAAAGCTTAAATAAATGAAATATATAAAAGTCATATAGTAATTATATTATTATAATATTAAATAATAAAGTTATTTTATTAAATAAATTGGTTCATATGACTTGGCATGTGGTTTTAACTAGTACTTTTAAAAACGGAAGGAGGAATGATCGAAAATTAACAAAATAATTTCATGTGAAAAAATAATTTGGACCCAAGAATATTTCTTTCATTCTATAGGAAAATAAATTAGATCTCGTTTTCCGGGTTTTCCATCACAATATGTCAAAAAGAAGGGTTTATATTTGCCGCTGCGGCGCTCGGTACTCCAATCCGGGCAGACGAAGGGACTTCTAGAGGGCGGAACACTTATGAACCAAGAATCAGCGTGGAGATTGATGTGGCCAAACCATTGAAAAGAAAGATCTTGGTTATGATTGGGGAGGAATTTGTGGAACAAGAGGTAAAATATGAAAATATTCCCGACTACTGTGATTTTTGCAAAATCTTGAATCGCCACAAAACTAAGAACTGCAAGAGAGATTCCCAAGATTGGTCCGAGGAGGAGGGAACAGAATACGATCAAAATCATCAAATTGATAATGATCATCAGAATCCAGCGCCTCTTCAAGAACAAAAGCAACGTGAGGCAAAACATGATCAATGGATTACTGTTAACAATAAGAAAAATAGGGCTAAAAGCAAAGAAAAGGGGAATGAAAACCTAGGGAGGAAGCCTGTAAACTATAAGAGAAATTCTAACAAGAAGTCTGAACCTATTAAGACGAACAAGAAGCTTGACAGCATTCATCTTCTTAAGCTTGGCCATTATACGGACGATGATCTGGAGGAGGAAGGGGCCTCAGCGGATGAGGGCCTAGAACATATTAAGAACCCTAACCCTAGCCCTAAAAGTGTTCCGAGAAACAAAGACCCTTTCGTGGAAAAGCCATTTCAGGACCCTAATTTGACGAACGAAACTGTTAAAATCCTGAAAAGGGAGGAATTCATAGCTTCGACATCAGGAAATCATAACAGGTTCCATGCTCTCTCGGAGGAAAATAATGAGGATAATAACAAAGAGGGTTCGGAGGATGAGAGAGAGGAAACTCGGAATGGGAACAAGATGGATTCGAGTAGTATCGACAACATGGAATTGAATGCCAATAAGCAATTAGTTGTGGTTGATCCTGACAAACAATTAGTCGTTGTTGATGCTCCTATAGTTCTTGAATCTGAAACTATTGAAAACAATGCTGGAGTTAATACAGACAAGGAAGGATCGGAAATTATAAAGCTTCTTGAGGAGCAATACGAAATTGGAGGACAGGACCAATTGGACGAGAATGAAGGTGATCTGGTTGAACCTCACGCTACACATAAAGGCATTGACAAGATCCCGGTGACAAATAAGAACACTAACAGTGCTCTCACAGTAACTGACAATCTTACTTCGTCTATGGAGAATATATCTGAGGAAAAAGGAATTAGGAACGAGACAGAACAATTAATGAAAGATGCTAGGATCATTGGCAACGCTAATAAATATAATTCGGAGCCAGAAAATGCCAATGAGGAGAAGAGATGTTTAGGGACTAAAATCTCTAAATCGAACGAGATGACCAGAAGCCAAAGTGGGTTAACTCTCACAAAAAACCCTAAGTTTATTGATGATTAACACACTCAAATGGAATATCAGAGGGATCAGATCTGATGAAAAGAAGCAATATCTGAAGCGCCTTATCCGCTCCCATGACGTAAAAATCCTTGTTATAATTAAACCTATGGTGGATATTGATAAGGTACGTATGTGTCGATCTCTTGGCTTTCATGAAGTTTATGCTAATTGCTCCAATCATATATGGTGCTTTGCGGACGTCTCTACTAAAGTGGAGATCATTCTTGATCACGTAGAAATTCTGCATACGAAAATGGAGAACCCGGCTTGGCCTTGTCCGATTTTGGAAAGTTATGTATATGGTCGACACTCTCGGATGCTGAGGCAGGAGCTGGAAAATATTGCTTCATCGGATCCTTGGGTTATTGGTGGGGACTTCAATGTTATCTTGAACTCAGATGAAGCGATTGGTTGCACCAGCACAAACGAAATGAAATTGAGGATTTTCGAAATTGTGTGGAGGAGTGTGAGCTTATTGACCATGTGTATCAAGGGCCGAAATTCTCATGGTCTAAAGGGTTGAAAAGAAAGAAATTGGACAGAATCCTGATTTCTAAGGGTTGGACAGAGGCTTTTTCTAATAGTAAGGTTGAGCATCTTATGAAATTCACCTCAGACCACACGCCTATGCTTTTATCGTTCAGCAAAGAATGGACAAAATGTGCCTCTCCATTTCAACTACAACACATGTGGTTCCATCATCTCAATTTCATGAACGTGGTGAAAGCGAATTGGGAACAGGAGGAGAGTACTATGAGCATGAGAAAATTCCAAAATAAGTTAATAAGACTCAAGTCGTGTCTTAAGTTTTGGAACACAAACGTCTTCGGTAATGTGTTTGACAAGCTGAAATCAGCTGAGCTTCACATGCAAGAAGCAAGCTTGCGGTTCAAAAGTTCAAACTTTGAGGCGGATCTTGTACAATTAAACCGGACTACGGCAGAATTGAATCGGATCCTGCATTTGGAGGAGGTACTGGTGGCAGAACTCTGCTTGTAAATGGATTAAGGAGGGTGACAGAAACACTAAGTATTTTCATAACTTAGTCAAGCAAAAAAGAGTCAAGGCCAAGATTTTCAAAGTTACTAAGGAGGGGCAGGAAATTGAAGATGAGAATCTCATCAAGGAATCCACAGCCAATTATTCTGAAAAGCTATTAACGGTTGAACAGGTTGACCTTGATCCATTGAACTTTGATCACATTCTACCAAACATTCGGCTTACTTATTCGGAGGACCTATGTGCACAACCCTCAATGGAGGAAATAAAAAAAGTGGTTTTCGATATTGACAAGGATTAAGTTGCTGGACCGGATGGATACACGGCCTTATTTTATCAAGCATGTTGGGATATCATCAAAAATGACTTAGCCGAGGCGGTCCGAGAATTTTTTAGTGGTATCCCAATGCCTAAAGCGTTCACTTGCACAACCCTTGTACTTATTCCTAAAGTCGATAACCCGAGCAGCTGGAAGAATTTCCGCCCTATCACCCTATGTAATGTGTAACAAAATTATCTCTCCATCTCAGTCGGGATTTCTGCCGGGACGAGCTATATCGGATAATATTCTGCTCGCACAAGAATTAGCCCAATCTATAAATGAAAAATTCAGAGGGCATAGAGCAATTTTCAAGTTAGACATGGATAGAATTAATTGGAATTTGCTGGATTTCATGATGAGCAAGATCGGTTTCTGTAGCTAATGGAGAATGATGATTAATCACTGCATAAGTAATTGTTGGCTCTCAATTTTAATTAACGGACAAGGCTCGGGATTCTTCAAGTCTTCTAGAGGCCTTCGCCAAGGAGATCCACTCTCTCCGCCTTTGTTCATCCTGGCTGCGGAGTGGATAGCACGGAAACTAGACAACCTGTTCCTGTTACAACCTTCGGTTAGGTTCGAACGAGAGACAAATATTGTTGTGTCTCACCTGGCATATGCCGAAGACACGATAATCTTTTGCAGCGAGAATATTACAGCCATCCGAATGACTAATAATATTCTGAATAGGTATGTGCAAGTTTCAGGGCAGCTTAATTAACAAAGGCAAAAGCTCTTTCGTTGTATCTGAGGGCTGCTTACCGCATAAGGCCAGAAAATTTGATTTTATTACGGGATTCGTCCAAACATCCTTTCCTATCAAATATCGCGGATGCCCGTTATACTCTGGAAGGAAGAAGATTCTTTTATTTGATAACCCATTGGAGAAATTTCAAGATAAAATTAAAGGCTGGGAGAAGAATTTGCTGACCTTCGGGGGGCGTTTAACACTTGCTAAAAGTGTTTTAGCGTCTCTCCCCATCTACCTTATCCAAGTTCTCGAGCCCCCGAAGTCTGTTATCAAGAAAATTGAGGTGATTATTAATAGATTCTTTTGGAATTTTGTTGGCAATTCTCGGAAAATCCACTGGTGTAGTTGGAAGGAAACGTGCTTCCCAGTTAATGAAGGGGGATTAGGAAATCGAAGGCTTAGAGATGTTATTACGAGCTTCTCGTTTAAGCTGTGGTGGAAATTTCAAAATATAGACTTGCTTTGAGCACAATTTATGCATGCAAAGTATGTTAAAGATGGCCATCCTTCTGACTCCCATCATCGAAAGCCTTCTCATATTTGGTCAAGACTTGAGGGAATACGTGATGACGCAGAGAAATTAATTTTCTAGAAAATTTGTAATGGGCAATTATCATTTTGGCGAGATAGGTGGAGTGGAGAAAAGTCCCTGGGGGAGCTGTTGCCAAATCGCATCTCTAATACGAAAGTTGCTGACTTCTGGCAAAATAGAAAGTGGAATCTCGACCGAGTATCTGCGGTTCTTCCACAGGAGATTGCAGACATGATTGTTGAAATTCCGTGTGATGGAGGAAAGGATGAAATGCCTTGGAAGCTTGAACCCAATGAAAAATTCACAACGAAGTCGTCGTGGCAGCATGGTAGAGATAAACGTAATCCGATGGAGTTATATGACAAGATTTGGAACAAGTTTATTCCCCCAAATATTTATATATTTGTGTGGCGTTTGTTGAGAGGTGGGTTCCAGTTGATTCTTGATTAAAAGAGAAAGGCATTATGATTACATCCAAGTGCCAATGTTGCCGAAGCGAGGAAACTCTTTCACATCTTTTCCTGAATAGCCCGAAAGCATCAAAGATCTGGGCTTTCTTTGCTCAAATGCTACAAGTAAATCTTCTGGTGGTTGATAGGATTGATCTCATGCTTTGCAGCTGGATGAACCCGGGGGGTCAGAACTACAAAAAAACCACATTCGAACCATCATACACGTTCTTATTGTGTGGAATATATGGGAAAGTCGAAATAAAGCTAAATTTGATAATGTCAAATTCTCGGCTAGCTCTATTGTGCACAAGGTGTTAAATCATATTCACAACTTGAAAAAGGGTGACCTTATCCAACATGTCAATTGGAAGGGCAATTTCGATGCTATCTCTAAGTTTGGAATTTGCATGCAGATAAAACGATGCATGACGTGGAAGTTCATCAGATGGACTAGGCCGCCGGATCAGTGGATAAAGATAAATACAGATGGGGCTGCTAGAGGACATTCAGGTATTTCCGGGGCTGGTGGCCTTGCGAGAAGTTCAACCGGGAAGCTTGAATTTGGCTTCTACAGATTTTTAGAAAGCAAGTTGAAGAATTACACTGAACTTTGGGCTTTGTATGAAGTCCTTGAATTGGCTGTTGCGCGAAAATTCAGGAAAATTTGGATCGAATCTGACTCCAAAATTACAGTTGATCTTGTTAATAGCAGGGATCACACATCTTGGGACAAGACTCAAAATTCTTAGTAGAGTTTGGTTTCTTTTAACTCAGGCTGAGGTTAAAGTTACTCCCACATACCGTGAAGCGAATATGGCAGCCGATTTTCTTGCCAATTTAGCTTGCAATTCAAAAAGTTGCAATTACTTTGAAAGAATGCATATTCCGAGAGAGCTTATAGGGATCATCAGGTTGGATGCTGAAGGATTGCCTTATATCCGAATTAAAACATCTTTTGAATATGAGTGGGGATGACTTGATTAAGTTGAATCAATTGGCTTGGTGGAACAGGTGGACTTGCATGAAATTGACGATTTTTTCAGTTAATTTGAACAAGGTTCAGGTTACTGAATGTGAGGGAGTGAATTGGGTGAGGTACATTGGAGTGGAGAGAAAACAAGAGCCATCTCAAACACTTACCAACAATCACTTTATCTTTAGGAAGCCACAAATCTTAGAGGAGTATTTCGCATACACAGCGGGTCAAACTTTATTTCTTTGCAGGTACACGCTGGAGGAGTTTTTGGTGAGATTGAGCGAGATATTATGTCCCTTGAGAGGCTTGAGAGATAAAAAAACGAGTGACCCAGTATACTTACCCCTACTATAAAAAAGTAGAGCCACAAGTTATAGGGAATGGTTGCTCATTCGTTGCGGGACCACTAACTTTTGTTTTATGCAGGTTTCTTCATTGCGTGTATAGTGATTGCTGGGATGGAAGAATTGTTTCGTCTAGTATGAAGAGGAATAGGAGAAAGATTAACTTGGACACTCTTGAGATGTGTAGCTGCCTTCTTCAGAAATCTAATCTCAAAGGGCATTGGAAGTGGGACTTCGCTCCTGACAATTGGCGGAGGATACACTGTTGGAAGCTTTGGAATATGGAGGGGATTATTTGGACTCTCTGCATGGTTACTAATTTTATGCTTTTGAGCAGGCATTGGAAGATCAGTAATGTTCATAATAGGTTTCGGCCTCATTTGGTCACGTCTTGTTGCTTGTTAATTTCGATTTCTTTAGAGTTAGCTTTTGTGGATTGAAGTTGTTTTGGGATCATGGCATCTCGTTGGCCATGTTCCTTGCTTCTTGCTTTGTTGATTGGGACCTTGTCTTTATTTTATAAGTGAGGTGGGGGTCTCGGTAAAATTTCTATGATGCACTCGCATCGATTTCTTTTTTAAAAAAATAAAAAAATTATAATTACACAAAATTAGAAAGGGTATGGTGTAAATTACATAAAAATATGGAATTATTATACTTATATCCTCTCGATTTAGAAAAAAAATATATATAACAATATTTTCTCGATTATTGGAAATCACAGATAGACCTTCTAATCCTAATCAAAATTAACCTAAAAACTTGACATAAAGTTACAAAATTATCATTTTACCCTAAAAATGATAAATTAAAAAAAAAAGTGATAATTATGTATACTTACACTATTCGACTTAGGGCAGCAGATGTCTGGAATTATTCCTTCAAATTAATCTGGATATAAATAAGAAGATAAGATTGATGAATATTTCTAAAATACAAAAAATAAAGTTACAACTAGATTAATTTCCAAAAAAAAAAAAAAAAAAGAAACCCCCTTATTAATATGTAGAAGGAAGAGGAGGAGACTATTCACTATCGGAAGACGAGGAGACGATATGGCCTGGTTTCACCTTTTCCAAGTAATTTCGCAATAAAACATGCAAATTAAGCTGATAATGAGTATTATTTAAACCCCCTAAACCTGTTTTCTCCCGTAAAGAAACCAAACCCAGCAATATATGGAAGTGGGTAAGAAAGAATCACTGGGAAGAGAAGAGAGATGGATAAATCTTTACTCGTCAGGCCATAACATACTGTTAGTTGGTGATGGAGACTTCTCGTTTTCTCTGTGTTTGGCGAGGGCTTTTGGTCGGGCCACTAACATAATCGCCACTTCACTCGATTCTTATGGTATTTTCTTTCTCTATCTAAGCCTTTGATCTGTTTTTTTTCTTTTTTTCTGTCGAATTTTCGTTGTATATAATGATGATGACTTGATGAGCTAGTTCCTGATTTCACTAAACCTACAGATGTGTTGATGAAGAAATATGAGAATGCTGAGGCAAATCTGCGGTATCTGAAAGCTAGAGGGGCAGGCGTGTTACATGGAGTGGACGCAACAGGAATGAGGTTTTCCGATCATCTCCGGTCGAAGAAATTTCACCGGATTGCCTTTAACTTTCCTCATGCTGGTTTCCATGGAAAGGAAAACGACGCAGTTACATATTGAGTGACTATACTGCCTTTATATATTTATATTTATGCATGTATAACTATTAACTAACATAGATTTTAGTTCAATTACGAGGTTCACATGCATCCTGAAATTTGTACAATATCCCATCAGATTTGTGTTCCATCCATGTACAGGAGGCATAGGTATCTTGTGGAAGAATTCCTGAAGAATGCAAGCGGCATGCTTTTTGTTGATGGTGAAATTCATGTTAATCACAAAACCTCGGCCCCATACGCAGCTGGAGAATCGAGGATCTTGCATCGGAGTGTTCTTTGGTTTATATGGGTAGAGATGATTTCAGGATTGAAGATTACCCAGGTTACAACAATAAGAGAGGATCAGGTTCCAGATCAGATGAGGCATTCCCACTGGGTGCATGCAGTACTTTTAAGTTCAAACTCCGTCCAGGGGACCATGATGGACATGATTTAATCGGTGAAATGGAGAGTTTTATCGACTCTTTTGAGTTTTCATCATTATTTTGGTTCAATCCATGATTGATGATGTCGACTGATCGGAAGATCTCGAAGATTGAGATAGATGCTATATTAATATTTTGAGCAAGTAGAAATTGATGATATGTTTTTGTTATCAGGGTGCTGCTACTTTTGTAGTACGTAATATGTCTTTCGATATTATATATTTATATGTAATGCATGGATCCTATATTTTGGTGCACTGCATAGTGGATCCAGATCTTTGTTGAAGTCTGCTATAGAATCAACCTTAAGCTATCTAATATCTAATTTCTTTATTTTCTGGTATGGCTTCCTAGATGAGTAGTTCAAACTTCAAACTCTTGTACTGAAAATCGACGTGTAGTTTTCTCAGCATTCATGTCTTCGTCAAAATATTGGAAATGCATGAGAAAGTATGTACGTTTTTTGTAATTATCAATTTTGTCAATGGGTTAAATTGTAATTTTCCAAACAAGATGATCACGGACTGTAGTTCTGGGTTTTCTGTAATGTTTGAGAATAGATTGAGTATTTTGTAATTATTACAAATTTTAGGGGTACTGTATGTAATTAATTAACCCTAAACGATAATTCCTGCTATTTCCAGTCTCCATTCAATCTAGCATTTTTTAACACTAAGGTTACCAAATAAAATTTTCTTTATCATACATTTATCTATTGCAAAATCTAGACGGTAGCCCGCACGAAAGTCAAATAAGAATTTATAAGAAAATTCATATAGTAGTTACCCTAGCTGGTCGCGGGTGCGGAGCAGGCCACTGTTCCAGTTCCATTACAATATCGAGGGCCGGTCGTGGTAAAATCACAAAAGTATAATATGTATGCTCGCGACACAACCGATATGGAACTGTAGCCGTTCCACACTGGAACATTGTGAACCATGCTACTGATAGAACACCTTGTAACTTCTTAGAGGCACTTTTCTGAAGGTGGCCCAGAGAAGATCAAAGTACAACGGCAGCTGCGCAAAAGCAAAAAACGTAACCTGTATACAAGCAATAGCATAAATCGGGACCGCAGCTAATCTCAGCTTCTCCCTCAGAATAAAAGTATGACCTGCACAAAACGACACCAGCATAGCCGCAATAGAACCAAACAGAGAAGTCAGCCCCATCAACAGCTTCTTCGGCAGATTTGTCTTGAAATCGCTTTCCTGGCACCGTGAAGTGATGATCGCGAGAAAGAAAAGGAGAGCCGTCACAGCTAAACAGAGAGCTACCAGTGAAGTTATTGAGAAAACGTCGAATGCCGTGTGATCTTCCATGTTTGGATGTCCTGATTTTTCATCGAGGCCACCTGGAACAGTAGCAGATGTGGCGAAAGCGACGGTGGCAATGAGTGCAGCGATGACCGAGCAGGATTCTGAGGTTTTGATGAGCCAATCTGTGCCTTCTTTCACTCTTACGAGGGGTCTCCCCGTTTATGTTGTTGTGGAAGGATAGTGGTGGAATGGAGTGCTTCACATGCTGCATTAGGATAAAATATAAGTTGGTTTCCACCATTTGATATCAAAAGCATGCTCACAAGTTTATATTGTTTTTAATGGCAATTTATATCCACTATACCTAAGCTTTTGCGTAATTACAAATTAGTCTTTCTTACTTCCAAAATTACTGAAAAGAACATTGAGTTTAATTTGCATTGGCTCTTACTGATGGACTGCAGGAGAAGATGTTTCCCCTGGTGTGAGCAATACCCAAAATCTGGCAAAGGTGTTAGATTGCTAACGAAACACCTCAAACATATTTCTGTAATTTCTAAAACAAGAGAGACGAATTCGTAATTACACCTAACCTCGAGATAGGAAATGTAAATCACCCTTTTTGCTTAATGAAATAGATCGTGTTTATTAGAAATAAAAAGTGTCAAGAAGAGACAAATGATGAATTAATAAAAGTACGTTTGCCTTAACATTAGTAACAATAATAAATGATGGATTTGTTAAATAAATAGTACCTTATACCACTTAATTTCCCATTGCATCTGCAGAGAAGCACCAGGAATATGCCAAGGCTGGAGATCTCCCAGCATTGCAGCAAGAAGTAGGATGCTGTTACCTTGTTTATCCACTTGATGAAAGACGTATTCGGGAAGCTTCATCTCCAGTACATAATCAAACACATTGGTTTGCCTGTTTTCAGCTGCAAGCAGCAAAACATTCTTGCCATCGGAGTCGAGATCCTGAATGGCTACAGGACATGTGTTAAGGATTTTCTCCACCATTTCTGGAATTCCCATCTTTGCTGCTAGTAGTAATGGAGTGTCCTTTTTAACTAACAGGAAAATAAAGTTCACTTTCGGTGATTATATATATAGAGAGACTTGGATCTACTATTCTCGAGTTTTTTCATAATTACAATTCAGTCCCTCTAGTTTTAGAAATTACAATTAAAACCCACGACATTTGATTTTATTACAACAAAAGTTCGTAAAATTATACAACATGAAGCCTGGAAATGCAAATAGTCAGCCTATTTCAAGGGATTCTTACATTAAAGTGAGAAGTCGGGGTGTTTTTCGTAGTTTCTGAAAACAAATGGACTAAATTGTAATTAACTCAAACCTCTGGGGTAGTAAATGTTAATTCCGCCCTATATTTTTATCTGATGTAATTTCATTTACACCACTAAGGTTAGGTGGAATTATATTACAAATCAATCACCCATCTTTGAAAAATTACAATGGCCCCCTCACTTTATACATTGCTTAGTTAGGCAGCCGTTAGTGTCCGTTAGGATTTTGGACAGTTTCAGTCCAAAATATTCGCGTCGTTCCAAATTTACCCTGGGGAAATATATCTACTTTGGTTTTTCAGTCAGGAGTAGTGAAGTACTTTTTCTCATCCATGGATTCTTAAAGTGAGAGGGGTTCATTGTAATTTCCCCAATTAAGGTAGGTGGGACTAATTTGTAATTTTATAACATGAGTTGGATGTAATTAATCCTAGATTTTCTGAAATTTGGTCACTCAATTCTCTTCTAAAAGTCTCAAACCTTAACCATAGTTATGTACATACTTTTGTTGATCAGTTCTCGGCTTTAATAATCTACTTAGATAAATTTAGCAACTTACCTGACTTAGTTTGATCATTTTCTTTGTCTTCCTTGTTTTGAGCTTTGCCCGGTGAAATCATCGTTGCAGTATTGGATTCGACATGCCATTGGGGATCAAGATTATCAGCTGAAGGTGGGGATGCTGGAAGCGTGATTCGCCCTGAATATTGAGGTTCCAATTTCTGCACAGGTTTCTGACCATTACTGTCGTACTTGTAGCTCTTTTCAGACTCGATCATTTGGTTCATAATTATAAACGCATGCGAGTGTCGTTATTTCTTTTCTTTAATCTTTCTTATCCTATAAAATCCTGTCATTTTAAACAATATATATGGTTAGTGCATATGAAAGGGTGAGTAACATCTGCTATCCCTGAGATTTAACAAAATTACAATTTAGTCCCTATGTGTTTAGAGATTACAAAAAGCTCCCTGATATTTCGTATAAAAAAACCCTGAAATAGGCAGACTGTTTGCAGTTTTTGGCTTCAAGTTGTATATATTTTCAGTGAGTTTTTGTAATAAAGTGAAATGTCAGGGAGTTTTTTGTAATTTCTGAACACAGAGGGACAAAATTTTAATAGTTTTATCCATTAAATTTAAATTATAGAATGCACAAAAATCGAAATTAGTATCTCATATTATGTCAAGTACTGTATTCTTGTGAAATTTTTATAAAATAAGAAAATTTTATCATGATAGAAATATAGAAATCTTAATCAATTCTAGAAAAGTTAATACTTACCAACTCAAAGAACAGTTAGGGTAACCTTCATTGCAAACTTAAAAAGCCAAAAACACGTCGCGTAATTTGCAGGGAAGGAATTGATATTGTCGTCTTCGTCCTCTACACGTTTGGCTGAAAATCCACATAATTTTATTTTAGAGCAAGAGAAAAAGAGAAATATATATATATATATATATATATATATATATATATATATATATATTATATATATATATATATATATTATGTTACTCTATTTTTTAATAAGGGATATTGAGTTTGCTTCTTCTGAACTACGATGAGTTTAGCAATTTCCAATCTAAACAATTTTATTTTCTACGAAATACCTAGACTACACTGTTCTTGCACATTGCCATCTCTAACTATTTTTAGACGGAATATTCCATCGAGATTCCATCACACGCCTCTCTTAAGGGCAAATAAGTCTTTTATGGTCCCCATGTAATTGGAAATTGATATGACTCCCTTATTGTTTAAAGTATGTTCTTTCCAACACATTGACCCCACATGTAATTTAAATAATCGTTTGTTGCTTTTCAATATCCCTTTTAATAAAATGTAATTTTCGTATTGACAAAATGTATCTCAGTAGTGTAAGATGAGTCGAACCAACTTAAGTTCCATTTGTTTTTTTGTTTTTTTTTTTTTTGCGCTAGAAGATAACTCACTTACGTTCCCAGAGAATCCACCCACTTAAACTCCACTTATTTACTTCTCTAAAATCTATTTGAATGATAAGCAAAGGAATCAAGCACTAAAGTTAAAAGCTATGATAATCTTACTCTGATAATAATCTTTGTTGGTTGTACGTTGATTTTCTTCATCAGTTGGATTGCTAATTGGGGCCCTGTGCGTAGTAGAGCTTTCAAACCCAGCTGGAAACAAAGAGTGGCTCTCTTAGTTTGATGAAATTACACAATTTTCTTAAGTTTAAGTAAAATTTCTAGCTTTTTTTTTTTTTTAATCTGAAATTTGAAATTTGTTATAGAATATTTATCTTACTAATTTTTTATGTGTAATTTGTGAATTGTGCAGATATATAATATTTAAAATATATATATATATATATTTTTTCTAATGGCTCTAACCGGGCATATTTTAGTCTGACGGGTCATGGGACTTTACGGGTCTAGGTCCAAGCAGGTCTGGGACGGGTTGGGTCCAAAAATTTGTAAGGGGGCGGGTCTTGGATCCAGCTAGACCCAACCCGTACCCGACCCACTGCCATGTTTAACAAAAGAATTAATCTTATTTTTGGTACTGTAATTATACCCTAGTAAAATTTTGGTACCAAATTAATTATTGTTTTAAATTTTGTACCATAACTTATAATTTGTATCAATTTTGGTACACTCGGGTCTAAGACGTTAATTATTTTTCAATTTTGGTACCATAACTTATAATTTGAGCACAATGATTAGTTTGGTACCAAAATTGTATTAGGATATAATTACGGTACCCAAAATTATATTAACCCTCTGACAAAATGTACATATAGGTTGATGGAAATCTACGTGTTGATATATTAAGGAATAATTATCAATTATTTATTAGGTTTTGCTCTAATATAGAAACTGTAACGCCCCGTATAGCCGAATAACTTTTCCAATTATATTTTTCGCCTATATTCCCGTCCTTACAGTATGAATTTAAATTCAGTATTTTCATATCTAATAAAATCTGTATGTGAAATATCTATTGTAAATATAATTTAATATTTTATACGTGAGTTGTTGAGAACTCTATTAAAATATAGAACTTAATTGAAGAGTCAAAAACTTTCTAAGACCTAAATTGTAAATGTTAAGAAGCTTAGTCAAGTAAAACAATAAACAATGATAAAATAATGAAATGGTAAAAAGAGCCAAAGAGGATTTGAGAGATAGAAATGTCGGCTCATATGGTATGCCACGTCGCCTCATTTTTTCTTTTAACTTCTAAAACATTCTGGGCAATTCACAACATCAACTTAATATATATAATTTAAATATATGACCATTTGGAATAAGGTTCCAACTTCTCATTCATTCGTTCGTCTCTTACCTCCATAGAAGCACACAGAGCACTAGACGAATAGGTATACTCCTTTTCTTCTTCTACGTGGTTTCTTTTATTATTTTACTTGTTTTCTTTTAAGCTTCACAGAACTTTTAGTTAACAAAGAATCAGATTTTAGGCTTAGGATTATGTTTACATTAAATCAAGTTTCCCATTAACTTCTTAGATGGAATTCTAAAGTACTAAATTGGTGTAATGGTTAAATAACTATTTATCTGACAAGATCTTACCAATATTTTTGTAATTATGTCGTTACTCAATAATTCGTATATGTCTATTTAATTGTAAAGATTGTCTCTACATATATGATTTCGCCTATTAATGATTTTGTTTCGAAGCCATATTTCAATGGAAAAAGAATATTAGTTGTCTATTATGTAAAAAGATCTAAGACTAATAACTTGAATTAGTTTTAATTCCGTCATTAAATTTGAACTTAGTTATTAGTTTACTTGACAAGTTTTGTATAATTTTGTATAAGTACGATTTGTTTGTCCACTTTGAGCGTTGGTGAATTGATAAGCATGTATGACCTCTATATATGTATCATTGTGACGGTATGTGATTATTTGAGTAGCATTTCTAGCCGTACGTATTAATCGTGTCTTATTTGGTTTGTCGAATTGAGTCTTATCATTTAGTCATTTGTATAGCAGGTGATCCTACGGAGGAGCCCTGATCATGTCGGGTGGTCCATTTTACAGTCTTTTTCGATATCCAGGTGAGGGTTTAAAATGTTTTTAACTGGGGCTAAAACCTATATATGTAAATATAATCCTCTATCCCTGAACTATCTTTATGAGTTTAATTGTTTTCTTCCCGTTAATACTGTACTTAGTAGATAGTTGAACTATTATCTTGTTCAATTTAACGAAAAATGATTTAATATACGAAAGATCCTTTCGTACTTATAGTTATGAAAAATTTGTTTTGTTTTCGAAAGATAAGCCACTTTTGCTTGTAAAGGAAAATCTGACTTCTGAAATGCGAGAATATGTTCTTAGACCCTTGGGGACGCCCTCTGGGGATATGGGCCCGGGGTAACTGGAAGGTGAGGCCTGGAGGTGTCCGCCAAAGGCTGATCCCCACACGTACCCTTTTTGTGAAGTGTTGTTCGTGCGTATCGTCGGAGTTGTCGATAACGCTCACATGAGTTGGGTGGTTACATTTCCTGTGTAACCCCTATATGTCTGTTTGGTTAGTTCGGGGTCGCTCCTTGGCTATCGTTTGGAGGGATAAGGTTGGTTTCTGTTTTTTGATTGCTTATGGATATTAAGATTGGAGAATTGCCCGTTCCCGCCGGGTATCTGTTTGTTATTTGATTGCTTTATATTATATTGGTTTACTAACCCTTTGTTTTGCAGTTTGAAAAGTAAGTTTATGTTTATCTGTTTCTTTTTCTTTCTTTTCTTTGAAAAGATAAAATAAGTGAATCAATAATGCTTTAAATATATATGTAAATTCCTCACTGAGCTTTCTTTAAACTCACCCCTCGTTTCTTTCTGGTTTTGGCTTCAGGTAGGAGTCGCCAGGTGGCGCGTCGGTCTAGGTCATTTGTTGCTGTCTAGAGAGGTCATTCCGGGATTGTATTTTAGATTTATTTCTATTTTTGGAATTGGGTAATAGTTTTGCCATCGGCCTTGTCGGCCCTATTCTTAAGTCTAGTATGTTGTTGGTACTATTGTGGTGGTTATTTTTATTACTATTGCTTCCGGTTTGTCTTATTTGTTGGTTTGTTTTGCCGTTCGCTGTTGGGCCTTCGAATGTAAGCCGACGACGAGCACTCGGAGTGTTCAGCAGTACGGGATGTGGTGTTCCCAGCTTTTTCTGGGGCGCTACAGAAATCCTCCCGAAATTTCAAAAATTATCAACTCCCCTCTGATAATTCGAGGTCAATGGAGAGAATTAACACTTTGAAAATGAACCCTAAAGGGATAGTTTGTGATCGAAGGAGTAGTAATTTTTGAAACTTGATATATTTTCTAACTTTAGTTATAATAATACCTGTGATACTCCGATGGATTGGATTCCAAAGAAACCAGAAGATGTTGAGGCATGTATGGTAGTTCTCCGGATACTTTACACTACCACTTCTCGAACAAATAATACTGTTTCGGAGTGATCCAGGAATATATCTTTGCTTCTTCAGCTCGTCAACAAATACACCTTAATTACAAATAGCCCCACAAATTACAATACTGCTTTAGAATTACTTGAAGTAAATTAACCTAATTATAATCCAGCTTAGGGTCAGTTATACGGGTTTCTCTTGTAATTATGGACAATTGTATAAAATTAACTATGTTTAAAATTATAAAGCTTAATTTGATCACGGGATCGAATATTTCCGATTTCATCCGTCAACTTTGTGAAATTAGAGTTTTGGGGACATAATTAAGTTTGTAAACATCTCATGCCCTAACTTTGAAAAAAGGTTGCATATTAGGAACAAAATTCGTCGCAGTGAAACTTTCTCACTTGAAAAGTAGCAATATCCAGAAAATTATGTCTTAGGTGGTTGTATTTTTCTTTTTTTTTTTTTTGGTGTAAATGGTTGTATTTTTCTACTTAACAGTGATTTGGAGTAAAATTGTTTACTAGAAGCTCCTAGTCACGTGACTTTTTTAGACAAGAAAAAAGTATAATTCTAGTGAATTTTGTCCATAATATACAACTTTTTTAAACTTAGTGGGGGGACGGGACAACATATGTGAATGGCAGACAAAATTGCAAGTTTCATCCACTAAATAATTAAATTAGACATTTTTGACCAGTCAGTCTAAATTCACTTTCACGATTTTACCACATAACTCTTGATTTTTCTCTAATTTAGTCCTATTTTCACTGTAATACTCAATTTTCATCGAAAATTCGTTGGAAAAATTTCTTACTTGATTGGTACAATACTCCATTACAATTATGAGATTCTCCTCATTGTCTAGCTAAAATTCTCATATCAATGGAATTAGATGACTTATCAAAATTCCAATTTATTCAATTTTCATCGAAATAAACAAATTATTAAATTTATCTTACAGTGATAGATGAAAGGGTCATAGATTCCAAGCTGCATACTGCTTTTGAATACATTGGGCTTTTTCGCAAGAACATGAAGAGGAGTTTCTCCTTCCATATTTACAGCATTCACCAGCTTAGGATAATAGCTCATTATCTGGTAAGCCAATTCTGTAACAGATCAATCAAAAATAAAATTTTTAAAATTTAAAAATAGGCCAAAAAAAAAAAAAGTTTGTCATGATCTGAAATTATTGCATTTTTTCGCACTTTGTCATCTAAACTTTATTTCTCAAATAATATAATTTTGCAATTCATCATCGCGGTAGAATTCCGGTGGAATATTTTGCCGAAAATTGTACTCTGATGCAAGAAAAATACAACTCTATCTTATCTTGCTACCTTGAACTTTCAAAAAGAAACTCTCAACTAATTTCATGAATCAAAATCATTACCGTCCAATTAAAGATTTCAAAAATAATATTTCACCACAACGGCAAATTTAATTGTATCACCATCATTAACTTTTTATCCTCGAAATATCATTAATAGAAATACTATTATTTTTTTGGAATTCACCTATCACTCATCATGGACGTAGTCAGGAATTTTAGAGAAAGGGACCAAGATTAAAAAAAAATATATATATATATACATATGTAGTATGAAATTTTTTGATTAATTAGGAGATAAAATTACAATATTTGGATAAATAAGGGGACAAAATCATAATTTTTCAAAATTTTGTATATAAAAATAGAATTTCCCCAATTTTTTTTTGGGGAGGGGGGCGGCCAGTGTATTGCCTCTGCCTCTAATCATCATGCCTCGCCGAATTATACGACTAGATATAATTAACTGTAAAAATTACATTGTTCAGGTGGCGGTTTGTAAACCATAAAAGTTCAAATGCTAAAGTGAGAAAAACAAAAAAATTCGAATAACAAAAAAATATTTATCTAAAATAAAGGGATGACAAAAAAATTAAATAAAATTCTTACTGAAGTATTCTCCTGAAATAGCTGAATGCAAAATAGTATTTCCATCTTTTCTCCTGCAAAGTGAATCATCTTCTTCTCTGTCGTTGGTCGCCATCATCGTCGTCTTGTCCTTGGTGTATTCATGGAGGCACAAAAAAGCTTCAAGCTTTCCATGATGAGCGGCCACAAACAACGATGTCTCATTTTTCACATTCCGAATGGTGATGAGATTACCATCTTTCGAAGCTATGTAATCGCAGATTGCTACCCACCCAACTGCTGCTGCGAGATGGAGAGGAGTGTCGCCGTTGTCGTTTCTCATTGATAATATGCTGTGAAAATCAGATTTTTCAGCTATGGAGTCTTATCATTTTGAAAATGGAACCGCGAGTGTCGCTGATTGTTCTTTCGGAATGGTGGTTGTAGCTTGAAACGGCGACGTGTAGAGCTGTTTCTTCGGATTCGTCAGCTTAGCACTGTGGATGTTTTCTGTAAAACTCGACGACTTCGTCCCATTTCTTTTTCATGGTGAGGTGGAATAGGTAATCTAAATCCATTTCGTCTACTAATTTGCTTCTTTGATCTGATCCCTTCTTATATATTATTTTCTCTTCTTGATTGTCCTAAGCTATCTGGGTTAATTAATTTCACCTTTTTCTCGATGTGGTAGATATATATATATATATATATATATATATATATATATATATATGGAGATGGGTTCTATGCTTCAATTACTTCTTTACAACACTTGTCGAAAACTATTCCTTCATCTTTTCACTACTTCGAGAACAACTTCATAAAATAAAATAGGGATAGTTATATGGGATAATTACACTTACACCCCCTCGAATTAGGGGAAAATACAGCAAGACCCCCTGTACTATTAGAAATTACAGAGACACCCCCTCTACTATAGCTGTATCTAATACTTAGGTCCTGGCATTAGTCGTTTTCTTATTTCCAAGTATATTCTAACGTTTTATTAACTCGACAATAATTTACTCACTTCCCTCATTTCATGTATAGCAAATACTATAACAAAAATGTTATGGATAATTTAGTCATTTCACAACTTTTCGTTTAAGTTTTTAAGATTTCCCTTAGGGTTAGAGGATCTATCTGTAATTTCCAATAGTACAGGGGGTCTTGCTGTATTTACTCCTAAGTTGAGAGGGTGTAAGAGTAATTATCCCTAATTATATTTATACTCTTCCATTTAGAGAAAGTATATAGCAAGACTCATTCGACTATTAGAAATTACAAAGACACCCTATCAACTATAGTTCTTTCTAACAAGACCTAATTGCATTTTTAGTTTTGTAGCTATCGATTTGTAGCATTTTGGGTCTTAAGGTTTTTTTCACTTGTAATTTTAGTCTTATAATTTTGAAATTAATTATAACAATTTTAGTCCTTCAACCTCCGAAATCCTACTTTCTCGCTGGTAATTGGCACGTAGCATGTCGAAGATACATGTAAATCTCAATTTTATACTTTTCAACACTCTCAATTTTTCTGGTATAATATTTTTTCTATTTATTTTGATTATATTTTTTTCTTTCACCTCTCTTTCTCCCCATGGTTTTTTCCCCTCTCTCTCCTCAAAAAGTTTATAGTTATTTTTATATGTTGTTCTCCTCTTTAGTACTTTTTATAGTTATTTTTTCTATGTTACAGGCCTGTTGCATCATCACTTCAGTACAGTACTCTTTTTTCACCTGATTTCGTTTTAGTCTTTTTATTGTGTTTTACTTGCTAACTGTCACTATTTAAAAGTGGACTTTAATTTGTACCTGTTTGACACTTTGGCTCACTAACTAGCGTGTTTCCAATTTTGTCCCTATAATTTGAGAAAAGTTGGCAATTTAGGGACAGTTACCCCCAAATTGACGTGTAGTCGGCAAAGGCCCCGTTGGCACATGAGTACCGATCCGACCATTTCTGAATCTGATGAGGGAATGGAGTCTATGGAGAAACTTGCTCTCAAGCTTGATTGAGTCACCCTCGAACTCTCAATACTGCTTATGCAGCCGAAATTCACTTGCCACCTCATTTAATGGCTGATGGGATGATGTCGGAAATTGGGTGGATGATTAGACAATCCTTGACCAAACAATGAACAAGTGGCCACTTGGCCGGAGAAGTTGTCTCTGGCTTAAAACCTTCGGCGCTCAAGTTAGTAAATTTAGATAGAAAATGATTTAGAAAGAGAAATATTGCCCTTGTCGGAACTCATTAAGGATAAATCAAAAACCAACCCAAAATTTATCGTGTCAATCTAACCCATTAACAAATAATAAAAATATTCTTATCGAAAAACATATTCAAAATCCATAATCATAGTAATAATATTAATATATTATTTAAAATTCAATTATCCCAGACATAAAACGGAACGATTAATCAAAAAAAAATTAAAATAAAATCATCAGTTTGAATAAAAATGGCTGTATGCTTCGTAGTTGCCTTGTAAAGAATAAGTTCTTTATAGTTATACTTTTATGTATATTACTTTTATATATATATATATATATATATATATATTCTAAGAAAAAATTAATGTTTTTTAGAACAAGGTCACTGCACCCAGTGTTACTTTCTCATAATTTTATTATGATATGATTTAACGATTGTGCTAAATCCTTAGTACCTAACTACCTATATGTGAAGTACAAATTTCTCAAATTGTCGATCGATCCCCTTACAAAAGAAATTTAAAGCATTACAGAAACCCCTCGTGATTCTGAAAATGAAGCAGCAAGATTTCCTAGTTTCCTACATGCATAATGAAACCAAATCCGACCCTGCAGACCTTATCGGTACTCCTCAATTACAAAAAATTACTGAAAACCCCTTGAATTTTCAAACAATTATAAAAAGCTAACAAAATACCCTTTTACTTTATACAAAATCTTACAAAAACCCTTCGCAATTTGTATTTTTCTGAAACTTCAGGGGGTTTTCTGTAAATTTTGAAAATAGATGGGGCATTTTGTAATTATGAAAAATGTTAGGGGTACTGTATGTAATTCACCCAATATAAAATGGTACTCCCTTATTACTAATACAGGGAACTAGAAATTCTAGTGATACATTACACACGCGGATTTGCTGCTGCTCTAGTCGTACAGGCAATAAATGTTAGGAGGAATTACAGTATTACACATGTAGCACCAGATTTTCAGAAAAGGCTATGCTTACTTCGCCGGAAAAGGAAGCTGGAGCAATATGTTGATCGGATAGTGTCAATCCATAGCTTAAAATGCAGGAGGACAAAGATGAACGTCAGCAAAAAACAAGCAAAGGCGGCAACTGATACCGGAATCCAAGTGCTTTTCTCAGTGAAGAGCAAAAAACATGTCGATGTGAAAGCGACAATGGTGCTGACAATGGAGGCAAAGAGTGCTGTGAGTCCAAAAATCAATATCCCTGGTAATGACACCAGAAAATCATCTTCTTGGAAACGCGACGTCAGGATTGACAAGAACATTATAATAGAAAATGTTGAGAAAAACATTGCTGCAACGTCAGATACCATGAAAACTGTGAACAAATTCCTCTTCAAGAGTGTAGGACTCCCTGTATCATCATTGTTTCCCCCTGGCACCGTAAATGCGGCAGCAAACACCACCGTGGCGATCAGAGTTGCTGTGAGCATGCAAGAATTTGCTATCTCTTTCATACATGTTTCTCCATGTGTCAGCAATTGCTTGTGACGCTCAGAAAATAATTTTTGAGGTAAGAGCCCTTCTGAATTTTCCATCTTCAGACACGAGGCCGGTGCAATCTTCTCCACTCCCTGTACCATTTCACATTAACTAAAGGAATTTTTGCAACATAAAGTTTTATGATCATTTTTTGTAAAGGATACTTTTGCATGACACTGGATTTTCAGTCCAGTTAAATCTCAAATTAAAGAATTCTAATTCCATCACAAATTTACATTGAACACGAGTTATTCTTGTTCTCACCGTAAACCAAATCAGCTCTCTTTGCATTTGAAGAGCTGCTCCAGCTACGATCTTCAATCTGCTCGAAGGTGCTAATTCCCCTGCCAAATGCAAAATATTTTTGTCTCCCTCTTCAGCTTTACCCATCGCGATCCAATCTTTCATAGCTCCTTCTGGTGAATGAGATTGAAAACCTTTTCTTGTCTATATATCACAGCAACATGGAATATAGTGTGTCCTTTGCCATCAAATTTCAACATGAGATTGGGATCGCTGCGAGTAAGCAGAGTTATAAAGCCAACATTCCCAACTTTGGCTGCATCATGAAGAATTGGGGGATCATAAAGCAAATTAGCCTGTTCCGATGTTTGAATCTCAACCAACAGCTTCTCAGCCAATAACCGAGCTCTTTTTCGCATTAATGGTTGCTCACAAATCCTTTTAAACCCTAATTAAGAAGAATCACTAGTCACATCAGCTCATACTTTCTATGACTAGGTAGTAATTATTCAAGACCAGTATTACTGTTGGGGTTTCAAGGGGGTATTTGTAAGATTTCAGTAGACCGGGGTTGTATTTGTAAGGTTTTAAGGTTTGGATGATTTTTTTGATTTTTAAGCAAACCTCGGGAGGATTTGTGTAATTATCCCTACTTTTAGTTACTATGATGAATATTACCCTGACAGATACGCAAAGTTATACTAGTTCGCAAAAATATTTAGGATACTAGGAGAAATATGTAATAAGCCCTTACAAGAAAGACAGGGAATAGTAGCAAACATGCTAACTAAACTCTCCAAGAATGCTTCTTGACGAGTGCTCATGTCTGATATATTGTGTTGAGCTAAAAGATGCAGAGCTGTTTTGTTGTCTTTCGTCATTGTCGCAAGAGATTTGTTGTTTCTCAATATTTTTAACGCCACATCTGCACATAATAAGACACATTGAGATGATTGTATAGAGAAAAACATGCGTGTGTGTGTGTGTGTGAGAGAGAGAGAGAGAGAGAGAGAGAGAGAGAGATCATCATACCGTACATGTTTTTCTCTATAGTAGCTAGGAGAAGATCAAACTGTTCTTGAGATGTCCATTTCTCAAGAGGAGTGAATTGGTACAGATATGAAACCATGTCGGTATTTCCAAGCGAAGATGCCATATAAATAGGCGTCCTGTTATTGTCGCTGTGACTAGTGGCCAGATTTTGGTTCTTCTCCCTCATTACTGCTGCAATTTCTACTACCCCTGATGCAGCTGCATAGCAAAAAGCTGTATGTCCAAAATCATTCTCCAATAACAAGTCTTCCGGATTCATTATCTCGACTAATTTCCTAACAAATCTTGTCTGTCTGGTGATAGTAGCTACATGAAGAGCTGTATCGCCTTTTTCTGTTATCTTTGCACAAGCAATGTTGGGATCTTCACGCAGAAGAATATGAGCAGCCTGCCAATCACCTTTCAAGGCAGCTTGATACATCAATATATGCAATCTCAAACGACTCTTTCTTCTTTTATTCCCTGTTCCAATGATTCATGCATTGTCAGAAATATATTTTTCAGAATAATTAACTAATTTAAGAAAAACAAAAACGATGAAGATATCCTAGCAGTGAATTCCATTTAATGTAATAAGCACAAAAGTTATAAATTTATAATCCAAAATATTTTAAATCCTAGTCAAACTAATTAGACCAAGACAAATTCTTGGATATGCAATATCCTGAATATAACATGCGGATTTTGGCATGGATCAGCCATATGTTAAGGTCGAAGTAACACAAAAGATCCTGTAAAATGCCATAACCAATCCGTTCGTTATACATGCACTTGAATTATGATTGTTTTGTTTTGGGATAGTTACGAAAAAGCCCCCGAGGGCTGAGGTGTACTTAAAAATCCAACATATATACTATCCAAATCCTGAAACTTTACGAGTACCTCTCGAGTTTTACACCATTTACATACATTCACACCTTGAAACATTACAAAACATATCCTGAAATTTGTAAAATATTATGAATAACCCCTAAACTAACAAAATTTCGTTGGCTTTTTTGTTCACTGTTTGTATCATGAGATTTGTAAAACATTACGAATACCCCCCTAAACTAACGGAAATCCGTTGACTTTCACTCACTTTTGGGGGTATTTGTAATTTTTCGAGGATTAGATGGTGTCTGCAAATATTTTGCAAAGCTCAGGGGGCTATCTTTAATGTTGGGAACTGAGAGGTTTTGATGGTTTTTCGGTAAAAGTACAACCCTCCGGGTGGTATCCATTAAATGACCTGTTTTTTGGGTTATGAGATGACCACTGTATCCATGAAAATAATATGCACGAGGGTTTTCTTTTATGTGGAGAACTTATGGTGAATCCACAGAAAAGCTAGGGTTTGCAGTTGCCATAGCAAGGAAGAAGAAGATGGACGAGAGAAAGAATAAGGGAAAAAGATAATATTATTATTAACAAAACCCAAATATATACAAGTAGTTAATACAGAAAGCGTAGACACGCTTAGGCTCTAATGGTAAAAAAATATAAACAAGTTAAAGGAAAAATACAAAAGAAATAGAAAATAGAATATTATTCCAACAACTTAACCCCTAATTAACATGTTATAATATGTTTATGTACCAGGAAAAAGCAAAAAAAATTCAAGTTTTTGGACGACCTGTTGAAGCTAGATGTTCATCGTGTTGTCCTGGTGGTTGACTAGGTGTCGCGACATTGGTTGTTCCATTCATTGGTGGCGTGTAATTTCCATATTGAACTACAGAAACATGATAAACTCCAATAGACCCATCGGAAGCTGTATCCCAAAACTCTGATTCAGCCGAATGGATCCCTTCAGAATTGTTCTCCGATTTCTGGCTATCGCCTGAACTGCCGCCGGTTTTCAGCGTCATCCCAACTCTGGAGCACAAGTACTGATCAATTATTCTTACAGCAAATTCATTGTCTGAACAATAAAACCGAGGCCAATGTATAAAATATGAGTTTACTGATATATTGGTGATTAATTTACTTAAAGTCGTAGTTTTTTCTAAATTTGAGAAAATATTGACTATATATATACGCCGGTTTTGCATAATATTATAACTTTTCTTTTTTAAATATATGTCAAAATTTTAAATTATTTGGTTAATGAGTGGCCCTATGACTAAAGTCATAAGATAGTTTTGCCCTTTTGTGAAGACAAGAGACCAATCCCATTCATCATTTTTGATCTACATAAGCCAAAGCCCATAGCACTTTGAATTCAGTATCTCCTTAGGTCTTCACTGAAGGATTGTCCACCTTCTCAAGCGCCTCTACCAACCCTTCGAAAGTAACAAGGGATGACTCCCATTACTAAATGGAAGAACTTTTCAAACTAGTTGATAGTTGACTCAATTTTTTTTCTATATATATTTATCATTAGACAAGTGTGGGTACGAGTATCCGATACAATACGACACTATCATTATAATATATTTAGGGGTGTACATGAATTTATGAACTGAAGGAAATAACTAGAATCTTTCACTAAAGATTGCTTATAACCTCTAATGCACGGACACTTCAAAAAATGATTTCGTGCAGTGTCGGACACGGACATGCCTCGGACACGGCTCCGACATGTGTCCGACACACCGAACATATAGGACTAAATTTGCAAATTCAAAAACCTTAGGACCAAAAACCAAAAAAATGGATAGTTATAGGACTAAAAATGCAATTAGTCCATATATACATATTTATTGAAAATCTTAGGAGCTATATGGTAATTTCTCAACTGAAATGGATCGATTAGTAAATACACTAAATTATAAAGTATTCAATTGTAATTTCCTATGATTGTCTTCAAGATGTTTTTATGAATGCGTTAACCATTGGACAATTGCTCAGAAGTTTATATTGTTCTTTTTAGGGAAATATATATCCCATTCACCTAAGATTCAGTGTAAATTGCAAATTAGTTATTCTTGTTCTCAAAATTACAAAAAACCCCAAAGTACTTAATGAAATTTATTAAAATCATGGCAAGAGAGACTTTGACTGGGATCAAGTAGGCTTTACTTTACATTGACTCTTAGTACGTACGAACTCCCAGAGACAAGATGTCTCTCCTTGTGTGAAACATACCCAAAATCCAACGAAGGCATTCAAGAAACAGTACCTTAGATATATTTATGTAATTTTTACTTTTACCTTAACATTAGTAACAATAATAAATGATGGATTTGTTAAATAAATAGTACCTTATACCACTTAATTTCCCATTGCATCTGCAGAGCAGCACCAGGAATATGCCAAGGCTGGAGATCTCCCAGCATTGCAGCAAGAAGTAGGATGCTGTTACCTTGTTTATCCACTTGATGAAAGACGTATTCGGGAAGCTTCATCTCCAGTAAATAATCAAACACATTGGTTTGCCTGTTTTCAGCTGCAAGTAGCAAAACATTCTTGCCATCGGAGTCGAGATCCTGAATGGCTACAGGACATGTGTTAAGGATTTTCTCCACCATTTCTGGAATTCCCATCTTTGCTGCTAGTAATAATGGACTGTCCTTTTTAACTAACAGAAAAATAAAATTCACTTCCAGTGATTAATGATTATATATATATATATATATATATATATATATATATAGACTTAGATCTACTATTCTTGAGTTTTTTCATAATTACAATTTAGTCCCCATAAGTTTACAAATTACAAATAAAACCCATGACATTTGATTTTATTACAAAACATTTCGCAAAACTATACAACATGAAGCCCGGAAATGCAAATAGTCAGCCTATCTCAGGGGTTTTTTACATTAAAGTGAAATAAAAGGGAGTTTTTCCTGGTTTTTGAAAACAAAGGGACTAAATTGTAATTAACTCAAACCTCTAGAGTAGTAAATGTTAATTCTGTCTTGTATTTATCCAATGTAATTTCATTTACACCACTCAGGTTAGGTGGAATTATATTACAAATCAATCGCCCATCTTTGAAAAATTACAATGGCCCCCTCACTTTATACATTGCTTAGTTAGGCAGCCGTTAGTGTCCGATAGGGTTTTGGAAAGTTTCAGTCCAAAATATTCGCGTCGTTTCAATTTTACCCCTGGGGAAATATATGGGAAAATTGCATTCCATGTCCCACTGAATATGTCGAGTTGCAACTGTGGTCCCATTATTTCAAAAAAATTGTAAGCGTAGTCCCATTATTTACCAAAATATTGCAACTGTAGTCCCATTATTTCAAAAATTGCAACCATGGTCCCATTATTTACCAAAATGTTGAACCTTCGGCCCCACCGTTAAATCTAAAAACGGTAAATTGCAGCTCTGTTAGATATTGATTGTAAATGGCATCATTAATGTGATTTTTGAAGGGTTTTAAACAAATTAATTTGTAAGCCCTATTCCTATTTGATGTGATAATTTATGCGTTTAGCAACACAGATTGTGACCTTTTTGGAACTGAATGGAATTACCATGTGTTTTTTAATGGTTTAAAGTTGGTATTTTTTGTGCCATCTGTTAGTATTTTACGGGTTAATTATTGTGCATAAAGTTCATTTTATTGAAATAAAAATAAAAACTGACTCACATATTAGGGAGATTACATACTACAAAATATGTTAAAAAGAACTTGAACAACAATAAAATAAAGATAAAAACTGACTTACAGATTAGAAAAATTAAATATTACAATATTTGGTTGAAATAATAAAATAAGAAAGGTGGGAATGAGGTTTTTAGGGTTCGAAATGGAGCTTTTATTATATTTTTCCCTCCAAAAATATTTTTTAGGTTGATTTTCCTTCTATTACATGTGTCAAACTCCACCAAAATTAGATTTAACGGTTATGTATAATTTTCCGTTAGTAGATTTAACGGTGAGACTGCGGTTGCAACCTTTTGGTATATAATGAGATTACTCTTGCAATTTTTAAAATAATGGGACACGATTGCAACTCAGCATATCGAATGGGACATGAATTGCAATTTTCCCGAAATATATCTACTTTGTTTTTTCAGTCAGGAGTAATTAAGTACTTTTTCTCGTCCATGGATTCTTAAAGTGCGAGAGGTTCATTGTAATTTCCGAAAAGTAGGTGGGACTAATTTGTAATTTCATAACACGAGTTGGGTGTAATTAATCCTAGATTTTCTGAAATTTGGTCACTCAATTCTCTTCTAAGAGTCTCAAACCTTAACCGTAGTTATGTACGTACTTTTCTTGAGTTCTCGGCTTTAATAATCTGCTTAGGTAAATTTAGCAACTTACCTGACTTAGTTTGATCATTTTCTTTGTCTGGCGAAATCATCGTTGCAGTATTGGATTCGACATTCCATTGGGGATCAAGATTATCAGCTGAAGGTGGGGATGCTGGAAGCGTGATTCCCCCTGAATATCGAGGTTCCAATTTCTGCACAGGTTTCTGACCATTACTGTCGTACTTATAGCTCTTTTCAGACTCGATCATTTGGTTCATAATTATAAACGCATGCGAGTGTCGTTGTTTCTTTTCTTTAATCTTTCTTATCCTATAAAATCCTGTCATTTTAAACAATATGGTTAGTGCATGTGTAAGGGTGAGTAACATCTGCTATCCCTGAGATTTAACAAAATTATAATTTAGTCCCTATGTGTTTAGAGATTAAAAAAGCTCCCTTTAACAAAATTACAATTTAGTCCCAATGTGTTTAGAGATTACAAAAAGCTCCCTGATATTTCGTATAAAAAACACCCTGATATAGGCAGACTGTTTGCAGTTTTTGGCTTCAAGTTGTACATATTTTCAGTGAGTTTTTGTAATAAAGTGAAATGTCAGGGAGTTTTTTTGTAATCTCTGAACACAGAGGGACTAAATTGTAATTTTTTAAATCTTAGAGATAGTAAATGAAATGCCATCGCTCTGTATATTAATGTAACAAGTATAAAATATGTGATCTACGCATACTTTTAATAGTTTTATCCATTAAATTTGAATTATAGAATGCACAAAAACGAATTAGTATCTCCTATTATGTCAAGTACTGTATCTTGTGAAATTTTATCATGATAGAAGTATAGAAAACTTAATCAATTCTAGAAAAGTTAATACTTACCAACTCCAAGAACAGTTAGGGTAGCCTTCATTGCAAACTTAAAAAGCAAAAAACACGTCGCGTAATTTGCAGGGAAGGAATTGGTATCGCCGTCTTCGTACTCTACACATTTGGCTGAAAATCCACGTAATTTTATTTTAGAGGGAGAGAAAAAGAGGAAAAAAAAGTTATATTACTCTATTTTTTAATAAGGGATATTGATTTTGCTCCTCCTGAACTACGACGAGTTTAGGAGTTTTCCGTCTAAATAATTTTATTTTTTACGAAATGCCTGAACTATACGTGTTAGATATTAGAGAAAACATGATTAGGAGAAAAATATTACTGTGTATTGATTTCTGTAATTACAAAGTGTACAAGATGCTGAATATAAACTATACAATTCTAGCTATCTAGGGAAAGTCAAACATGTATCAATTTAGGATTTTAGAATCCCTAACTAATTGGACTTTCCTTACTAACACTCCCCCTCAAGTTGAGTATTGGATCCCCGATGTTCAACTTGCTTAACGCTTCACTGAATATCCTTCCATTCACATCTTTTGTAAGGATATCTGCTAATTGATCTTCGGATCTCACAAATGGAATGTCAATAATTTGTTCCTCCAACTTTTCTTTGATGAAATGTCTATCCACCTCGACGTGCTTCGTTCGATCATGCTGTACAGGATTTTCTGAAATGCTGATGGCTGCTCGATTATCACAATTAAGTTTGCATGCTCCGACTGCTGGAAAGCCCACCTCTGCCAGTAACTTCCTCAGCCATAGCACCTCAGCCACTCCTCGTGCAATGCCTCGAAATTCTGCTTCTGCACTTGAGAGAGCTACAACTTTCTGGTTCTTACTCCTCCAAGAAACCAAATTACCTCCAACGAGAGTAAAGTATCCGGAGGTTGATCGTCTATCATTCGGGTTTCCGACCGAATCTACATCAGTGTAAGCTTCAATGTTGAGATGTCCATGCTTCTGAAATAGTACTCCTCTTCCCGGATGCCCCTTCAGATATCTACAGACTCTGGTTGCTGCGTCCATATGACTCTTCTGGGGTTGGTGCATAAACTGGCTCAAGACTCGTACTGCATAGGCCACATCTGGTCGAATATGTGAGAGATAGATCAGTTTTCCAACCAGCTGCTGGTACTGACCCTTATCAGCCTCCTCTGCCCCATCTTCTATTTGTAACCCATGGTTAACGACCATAGGGGTGTCAGCTGGTTTACATTCGAGAAGCCTAATCTCAGTTAGAAGATCAAGAACAAACTTCCATTATGAGATGAAGATGCCTTGCTTGGACCACAGAACCTCTATCCCCAAGAAATATTTTAGTTCTCCCAAATCTTTCATCCCAAACTCCTGAATCAGATTCTTCCTTAACTGAGAAATTTCTTCTGTATCATCTTCGGTGATGATCATGTCATCCACATAAATGATGAGATATGTAACCAAGCTGTCTCTTCTTTTCAGGAAGAGTGTGTGATCAGAATTACTCTGACTGTAACCATACTTCTTCATGACAGTTGTAAATCTTCCAAAACCAGGCCCTGGGTGACTGTTTTAGCCCATATAGAGCTTTCCGAAGCCTGCACACTTATCTATTCCCAAAGTCATGAGTGAATCCCAGCGGGGGTTCCATTTACACCTCTTCTCCAAGATCTCCATGCAGAAATGCATTTTTGACATCAAACTGTTGTAGCTTCCATCTTGGTTAGCTGCTATTGAGAACAACACTCTGATAGTGTCAATCTTAGCTACTGGTGAGAAGGTCTCAGAGTAGTCTATACCATAGGTTTGTGTGTACCCTTTCGCCACCAACCTAGCTTTGTATCTCTCAATGCTCCCATCTGCTCGGTGCTTCTCAGTGAAGACCCATCTACATCCTACCACTCTTTGGTCGGTCGTTGGGGAGTATGCATTTTTCCCAAGTCCCTTTCTTATCGAGTGCTTCCATTTCTGTTTCCATAGCACGAACCCACTTCTCATCTGTGAGAGCCTCTTCCACCTTACTCGGAATTTTAGTGGAGTGAACGGAAGTAGCATATGCCAGGGCCCGCTGGGACAAGTTCCCTCTAGCAATGTCAGCAATAGGATATTTGGAAGTTCTTCCCGTATGTGTCGGTTCATATCTCTTCGGTGGCACTCCCTGATTTGCCCTCAGAGGCAAGGTATATCTGTTCTTTTGTACTGTCTCATTTTGTTCCTCCCCCTGCAATTGAATCACATCTCTTGCTTACCTTGCATTGATAGTCTGATCTTGTCCTGCACTATTAGATTCATATTGATCTGATGAGCTAACAATATTGGAATCAATACTGGAATCACTATGACGTAGCTCAAGATCCTCAGTCTGATTGGTTTGAGTGATTGGGATGGATGGACTTTCTGTGGGACTGGTCAGCTCGGTGGTTCCGCCTACTTGCTCTGTTAGGACTATGTCAGGCCAAAATTGTGACACCCAACCTACTGGATCCTGTCGAGTCTCCCCCTGACCACTGGGTTGGGAGAAAAAATATTATGTTTCAAGGAAATCACAGTCCATAGTTGTATATAGACGCCGAGTACCAGGATGATAGCACCTATATCCCTTCTGATGAACCCCATAACCCACAAACACACACTTAAGGAAGCAGGGATCAAGTTTGGTATGGTTCAGTTTTGGGATATGGACAAACACCGAACAACCGAACACTCGAGGAGGCAACATTAAGGAGGAAGGTATGCTGACCTTACTGCTCAAATAATTCAAATGTGTTTCAAGGTGTAGAGCTTTTGTGGGAAGGCGGTTCACAAGGTACATAGACATAGCAACAGCTTCAGGCCAAAGGGATTTGGGACACTGGGATTCGCCCTAGAAATCTCGAGGAGCTGGCGATTTTGCCTCTCAGCTACCCCATTTTGCCGAGGGGTATAAGGACACGAAGTTTGATGAATAATTCCCTTATCCTGATAGAAATTTTTCAAAGTAGTATTGACATATTCCCCCCCTTTATCAGACCTAAGAATCTGAATGTGAGATTTGTACTGAGTTTGAATTAATGTAAAGAACTCCACAAATTTCGAAGGGACCTCAGATAAGAGAAAATACTTAAAACCATGATCACCAGAATCCAGGGCAGGACCCCACATATCAGAATGAATAAGGGAAAAAACATTTTTAGCTCTAGAATATGACGAGAAAATATGTTGTCTATGACTCTTAGAGAGAATACAAGTTTCACAAGTCAAACTACTGTTCTAAGGAAAAATACTCAGAAATAAAGACTGAAGGTAACCTATAGACGGTGACCTAACCGATGGTGCCACAACCACTGTTGGTGATTCACTGTCCCGTAAGCAAGCACTGCAGTTCTGTGTTGAGCAACCTCATCCACATAGTATAGTCCACGTCGTTCAGTACCATGCCCAATCACTCTCCCCGACTGAAGATCCTGCAATAAACAGAAAGTAGGAAATATCAGCACGACGCAATTCAATTCTTTCGTAACATGACTGATGGAGAGTAATTTGCAAGATAAATTAGGTACATAAAGACAGTTTTTTAGTTGTAATGAGGGAGATAAATTGACTGTTCCCGTTCCGTGAACAGGTGATATTCCCCCATTAGCATCCTGAATTGACATTTTTTTGGGAACTGTACACCCCACCAAGTCTGATCGATCATACATCATAGTATCGTTGGCCCCACAGTCAAAAATTCACTAGCTAATTTTGGTGTTACTGCAAGTACTGGTATGAAGAGCCAAACTCTGGGTATTCGACTCACATAATTCTAGGCCAAAATGATCAAAACAAGAAGTATGGGACTGAACTGTATTAATAGGACAAAGTGGAGGGTAGGATGGACATTTCGTCCATCCATCCCCTATACCTAGAAAGGCTACTCTAGTCCTCTCGTTTCTTCTGCCGCATGCCCTTTCTTTTTCTTCTGGATCATCGCTCCCCTGAGTTGTGTGCGCCGCCGCCCGCCGGCTGGAGCTTGGTCACGGCAGCGGCTGGACCATCCCTCCGGCCAGCCGATTAGTTTATAACAGTTCTCCTTCGTATGACCATTTTGCTTGCACTAGTCACATTTGACCGTGGGCTTTTCTCAGCCGCTGTATTCGCCGCCAATACTCCGACGCGGAGTCACCGCCCCACGCTTAGGTGGCCCCGCCTGAGGTCTGGTGATGCTCCAGTTCTTCGTCGACCCAGCACTTCGCCCGTTCTGAGTTCCGACGAGAAATCCCGTCCCAACGCCGCCGTCGCTATTCACCGATGATGAAGTCCGACCACTGAGAATTTCCCGTCTCATTCCTTCTCGCCGGATGGTGGCATAGGCCCGTTCAAGAGTCGGAAGGGGACTCTCCTTTAGTAGGTCTCTCCGATCGGCATCGTACCTATCGTCGATCCCGGCGAGGAATTGGAATAATTGGGTCTCAGCTTTGAGACGATTGAAGGTATTGACATCCTCTTCATTAACCATGGGATTGGGCTGTCTGATTTCAATTTCTCTCCAGACCCTCTGAAGTTCGCTGTAGTAATTCTCTACGCTGTTATCTCCTTGTTTGAGATTGTTGGCTCGGACCGTGAGGTCGAATATTTGAAGGCCATCGCCGCCTTGGCTGTAGGTGGCTTGTAAGGCGTTCCATAACGCTCTTGTTGACGGATATTTAGCATATGCCAGAATTAGCTCTGGTTCCATATTATCCAGGAGCCATGAACACACTGTCAAATCTGTTTGTTCCCATTTAGGGAATGCCGGGGAATCTGTCGTTGGTGGCGGAGGAACTCCTGTGAGGTGTCTAATTTTTTCCCTTCCTCCAATCGCAATCTTAATCAATTGAGCCCAAAGAGAGTAATTAGATTGATTTAATTTTATGTTGATTGAGATATTCTGAGGTATATTGTGAGATTGACTGTTTTTTGATTGGGGATGTAGGTTTTGGATGAGACTGGCTAGCTGCGTGGCTAAGGAATCAACAGTCTGTTGTGATTCCTCACCGGAAGTGCTGTTGCTATCGTTGGCCATGGCCGGGAAGGGTACCGGTACGTGATGAGCAAGGATCGGATCCGTTAATAGATCGTTACCCACCCTGATACCATGTTAGATATTAGAGAAAACATGATTAGGAGGAAAATATTATTGTGTATTGATTTATGTAATTACAAAGTGTACAGGATGCTGAATATAAACTATACAATTCTAGCTATCTAGGGAAAGTCAAACATGTATCAATTTAGGATTTTAGAATCCCTAACTAATTGGACTTTCCTTACTAAGAACACATTTCTTGCCCATTGCCATCTCCGACCATTTTAATTAGACGAAATATGCTTTCCCTTGTTGTTTAAAGTATGTTATTTCCAATACATTGACCCTACATGTAATTTAAATAATAGTTTGTTGCTTTTCAATATCACTTTTAATAAAATGTAAGTTTCAATTCCTATTGACAAAATGTACATTAGTAGTGTAAGATGATTCGAACTAGCTTAAGCTCTACTCACTTTTTTTTTTTGGCTCTAGAAGATAGCTCAGTTATTTTCCCGGAAACTCAAACAACTTAAGCTCCACTTATTTACTTCTCTAAAATATATTTGAATGATAAGCAAAGGAATCAAGCACTAAAGTTGAAGCTGTGAGAATCTTACACTGATAATAATCTTTGTTGCTTGTACGTTGATTTTCTTCATCAGTTGGGGCCCTGTGCGTAGCAGAGCTTTCAAAACCAGCTGGAAACAAATAGTAGCTCTCTTAGTTTGATGAAATTACACAAATTTCTTAAGTTTAAGTAAAACTTCTAGCTTTGTTTTTTAAATCTGAAATGTGAAATTTGTTATAGAACATTTATCTTACTAACTTTTTTATGTTTAATTTGTGAATTGTGCACATATATAACATTTAGAAAAAAATTATATATATATATTTTCTAATGGCTCTAACCGGGAATAGTTTAGTCTGATGGCTCATGGGAATTTGCGGGTCTGGGTCCAAGCATGTCTGGGACGGGTTGGGTCCAAAAATTTGTAAAGGGGCGGCGGGTCTTGGGTCCAGTTAGACCCAATCCAAACGCGACCAATTGCCACATCTAACCAAAAGTACATATAGTTTCATGGAAATCTATGTGTTGATATCACCCGTTTATATTAAGGAATAATTTGTTAGATATTAGAGAAAACATGATTGGGAGAAATATTGTGTGTATTGATTTCTCTGTTGTAATTACACTATACTGAGTACAAGAATATAAATCGTACACAAATACATATCTAAGGAAACTAATTAATAGCATATCAATTAGGATTCTTGATTATTGGAACTTTCCTTTCTAACACTCCCCCTCAAGTTGATTATCGGGTCGACGATATTCAACTTGCTTAACACTTCACTAAATATCCTTCCATTCACTGCTTTCGTAAGAATATATGTCAGTTGATCTTCAGATCGCACAAAAGGAATATCAATGATTTGTTCCTCCAGTTTTTCCTTAATGAAATGCCTGTCCACTTCCACATGCTTTGCTCGGTCATGCTGAAATGGATTTTCTGAAATGTTGATAGCAGCTCGACTATCACAGTTCAACTTGCAGGCTCCATCAGCTGGGAATCCAACTTCTGCCAGTAATTTCCTTAACCATAATATCTCAGCAACTCCTCGTGCAATACCTCAGAATTCTGCCTCTGCACTTGAGAGTGCCACGACTTTCTGTTTCTTACTTCTCCAAGTCACCAAATTTCCTCCAACTAATGTAAAGTATCTAGAGGTGGATCTTCTATCTATCGGGTTTTCAGCCCAATCAACATCGGTATAAGCTTCGATGTTGAGATGTCCATGTTTCTGAAATAGTACTCCTCTTCCTGGATGCCCCTTCAGATATCTACAAACTCTGATTGATACGTCCATATGATTCTTCTGTGGGTGATGCATAAACTAACTCAGGACTCCTACTGCATAGGCCACATCAGTCGAGTATATGATGGATAGATCAATTTTCCAACTAGCCGTTGGTACTGACCCTTATCAGCCTCCTCTGCCCTCTCTTCTATTTGTAGTCCATGATTAGCAATCATCGGAGTGTCAGCTGGTTTACACTCGAGAAGCCCAATCTCAGCCAGAAGATCAAGAACGAACTTTCGGTGTGAGATGAAGATGCCTTGTTTGGACTGCAGTACTTCAATCCCTAAGAAATATTTCAGTTCTCCCAAATCTTTCATCTCAAACTCTCAAAAAAGATTCTCCCTTAGCTAAGAAATTTCATCGGTGTCGTCCCCAGTAATGATCATGTCATCTACATAGATGATGAGACATGTCACCAAGCTGTCTCTCCTTTTCAGAAAAAGAGTATGATCAGATTTACTTTGACTGTAGCCATATTTCTTCATGGCTGTTGTGAATCTCCCAACCCAGGCCCTGGGTGACTGCTTTAACCCATGCAAAGCTTTCCGTAATCTGCACACTTCTTTATTTCCAAAGCCATGAGTAAATCCCGGTGGAGGTTCCATGTATACTTCCTCCGGAAGATCTCCGTGCAGAAATGCATTTTTAAGATCAAACTGATGTAACTTCCAATCTCGATTAGCTGCTAACGAGAACAACACTCTGATCGTGTCAATCTTAGCCACCGGTGAGAAGGTCTCATAGTAATCTATCCCATAGGTTTGTGTGTACCCTTTTGCCACCAGTCTTGCTTTGTACCTCTAAATGCTCCCATCTGCTCAGTGGTTTACTGTGAACACCCACCGACGGCCTACTATTCTTTTTCCATTGGGAAGAGTATATTTTTCCCAAGTACTGTTTTTCTCGAGTGCCTCCATTTCTGTTTCCATAGCGCAAACCCATTTTTCATCTATGAGAGCCTCTTCCACTTTACTCGGAACTTTAGTGGAGTGGATTGAAGCAACGTATGCCAGAGCTATCGGGTATATGGAGACTCTTCCTATGTGCTCTGGTTCATATCTTTTTGGTGGCATACCTCCATTTGCCCTCGGGGGCAAGATATACCTGTCTTCCTGTACTGTCTCATTCTGTAACTCCCCCTGCGCTGGAATCTCATCTTCTTGTCCTACATCGTTAGACTGCTCATGCCTTGCACTGTTAGACGCATACGGATTGGAAGAGCTATCACTAACCGAATCACAATGACATACCTCAAGATCCTCAGTCTGATTGGTTTGAGTGATTGGAGTGAAAGGTTGGTCTAAGAGACTGGTCAGCTCGATGGTTCCACCTACTTGCTCTGTTAGGACTATGTCAGGCCAAGAATGTGACACTCAACCTAGTGGATCCTGTCGAGTCTCCCCCTGACCACTTGGTTGGAAAAAAAGTATTCGGTCTCAAGGAAATCACAATCCATGGTAGTATAAAGACGTCGAGAACCCGGGTGATAACACCTATACCCCTTCTGATTAACCCCATAACCCACAAACACACACTTAAGAGAGCAGGGATCAAGTTTGGTCCAGTTCAGCTTCGGAATATGGACAAACACGGAACACCCAAAAACCTTAGGAGGCAGGACTAAGGAGGAAGGTATACTGACCTTTTTACTCATATACTGTAAGGGTGTTTCAAGAAGTAGTGCTTTGGTGGGTAGGCGATTCACAAGGTAATCCGAAGTGGCAACAACTTTAGGCCAGAGAGATTTAGAGCAGTGAGATTCTATCATAAGGGCCCTAGACATTTCAAGAAGTTAGCGGTTTTTTCTTTCGGCAACCCCGTTTTCTGAGGGGTATGAGGACATGAGGTCTGATGAACTATCCCATGTTCCTGAAAAAACTGCTTGAATGTGGTATTAATATATCCGCCCCCCTCCCCCCCCCCCCCCCCCCCCCCCCCCCGTTATTAGACCTAAGAACCTGAATGTATGACTTGTATTGAGTTTGAACTAGTTTAAAGAACACAACAAATTTCGAGGAGACATCAGATTTATGTTTCAAAAAATAAACCCACATCATGCGAGAACAATCATCCACAAACAAGAGAAAATACTTAAAGTCATGATCACCAACATTCGGGGCAGGACCCCACACATCAGAATGAATAATAGAAAAAACTTTAGTAGCTCTTGAAACTGACAAAGAAAAATGTTGTCTATGACTTTTAGATAGAATACATGTCTCACAAGCCAACTGACTATTCTTAGGAAAAATACTAGGAAATAAAGACCGAAGGTAACCTGTGGATGGGTGACCTAATCGACGGTGCAACAACCACTGTTGGTGGTTCACTGTCCCGTGAGCAAGCACTGCAGTTCCTTGTTGAGCAACCATGTCCACATAATACAAACCGCGTTGTTCTGTACCATGCCCAATCACTCTCCCCGACTGAAGGCAACAAACAGAAATTGGGAAACATCAGTACAACACAATTCAACTATTTTGTGACATGACTGATAGAGAGTAATTTGCAAGACAAATCAGGTACACAAAGACAATTTTTTAATTGTAACGAGGGAGATAAATTGACGTGCCCGCTCGTAGAACAGGTGACAGTCCTCCATTAGCAGCTTGGATCGACATTTTCTTGGAAACTGTACTACCGACCAGATCGGACTTGTCATACGGCATTGTATCTGTTGCCCCGCAATCAAAAATCCATTTTGCACTTTTAGTGCTACTTTTCGTGCCCACATGGAGAGCCAAACCCGGTTGTGAACTTGATTTCCTTGGTCAACTTTAGTAGCACAAGATAATGAGGTGTTAAAATTAACATTATGAAAATAAGGAGGGTAGGATGGGAATTTCTCCCACCCAAACCCTATACCTAAAAAAGCGCTGCCTTCGTTATTGTCGCCGCCCCCAATTTGGACTTCTTCTTCTCCGGCTGTTCTCTCTTTCGTCTGGGCTGTGTGTGCAGCTGCCCGACAGTCCTCTTCATGGGCAGCTGTCGCACTGTCACGGCGGCGGCTGCGCCACCCTTCTGGCCATCCAATCACTTCGTAACATTGCTCTTTACTGTGTCCCGTCCGAGTGCATTTGTCGCACTTCACCACGGCTCTGTCGCCGCCACCGCCCTGTCCGACGCTGTGGCCGCCACCTGGTCCGACGCCGTGGCTAGCACTGCTATTTCGGCGTGGGGCCATCATCTGGCATTTGGGTGGTCCCATCTGAACCCTCTTAGCTCCCCACTATCCAGTCGGTCTTCCACCTGGACTTCCGGTAAGAAGTCCAGATCCGACACCGTCCGCCGATGATGATGTCCGACTGTTCCTGAGAATTTCGCTTCTCGTTCCTTCTCGCCGGATGGTGGCACAGGCCCGTTCAACAGTCAGAAGAGGGCTCTCCTTCAGTAGGTCTTTCCGATCGGCATCATACCTATCATCAATCCCGGCGAGGAATTGGAATAATTGAGTTTCGGATCTGAGGAGATTGAAGGTTATTGCATATTCTTCGTTGACCATTGGATTGGGCTGCCAAACTTCAATTTCTCGCCAGATACGTTGAATTTTGCTGTAGTATTTTTCAATACTATCGTCGCCTTGTTTTAGGTTGTTTGCCCGGACGGTGAGATCAAAAATTTGCAGCCCGTCTCCATCTTGGCTATAGGTGGATTGAAGGGCGCTCCACAGTGCCTTTGCCAATGGATATTCGGCACAGGCCGGAATTAATTCCGCTTCCATACTGTCTAAGAGCCATGAACAGACAATTAAATTTGTTTGCTCCCATTTGGCATATGCCGGGCTGTCGGTCACTGGTGGTGGTAGAGTTCCGATGAGGTGGCTAAGTTTCCCCCGTCCTTCGATTGCTATCTTGATCAATCGAGCCCAAAGTGAGTAATTGAATTGATTCAATTTTATGCTAATTGAATATTCTGTGGTATACTGTGAGTTTGATGGTTTTATGTTTGGGGCTGTAGGTTTTGGAGAAGGCTAGCTAATTGCGTAGCCAAGTAATCAACGGGCTGCTGTGATTCCTTGCCGGTGGTACTACTGCTTTCGTCGGCCATGGCTGGAAAAGGTATTGGTACGTGATGAGCAAGGATCAGATCCGTTAATGGATCGTCACCTGCTCTGATACCATGTTAGATATTAGAGAAAACATGATTGGGTCAAATATACTGTGTATTGATTTCTCTGTTGTAATACACTATATTGAGTACAAGTATAAACTGTACACAAATACATATCTAAGGAAACTAATTAATAGCATATCAATTAGGATTCCTGATTATTGGAACTTTCCTTTCTAACATAATTATCAACAGACAACTATCTCTGGAGTTTTGTTTAAATACAGAAATTTTTCTGAAATTTTAGAAATTACCAACTCTTTTATGAGGTTTCGAGATCAATGGAAAAATTAACACCTTGAAAATAAACCCTGAAGGCAGTGGCGTTCAAGGGGGTCAATTGAAAGATGGAGTAATTACCAACTATCCTTGAAGTATAATTTAAATACAAAAAACCTAATGAGATTTGATAAATTACCCAATACCTCTCTGAGATTTCACTCTCTTTCACAAATTTTATTAGTTGTTAAAAACAAATATTCATTATTAATATTTAACTAACGGTAGGCATAAAATCATTCCACCTTTCTCTACATTATTTTACTAGCTAGATGACCCATCCTAATGCAAATTTATATTATTACAAGCAATTTTTAAACCAAATTTCCTATATATCTATACAAATAAGTGTATATTTAGTGTAATTATTTCAAAGTAGGGGGGTTAATTGTATTCCCTGACTTGGCAGGAACGTAAAGAAGTAATTCGTGAAAGAGATAATGAACTTTAGAGGAATTAGTAATTTCTGAAACTTTATCTATTTTCTAACTTTAGTCATAATACCTGTGATGCTTGTGGATTGGATTCCAAAGAAACCGAAGATGTTGAGGCATGTATGGTAGTTCTCCGGATACTTGTCACCACCACTTCTCGAACAAATAGTATTTTGGAGTGATCCAGGAATATATCTTTGCATCTTCAGCTCATCAACAAATATACCTTAATTACAAATAACCCCACAAATTACAGTACTGCTTTAGAATTACGTACTTGAAGTAAACCTAATTATAATCCAGCTTAGGGTCACTTACACGGGTTTCTCTTGTAATCATGGACAATTGTATAAACTTCTCTTATTCTTCAAAAGGAAAAATTACACTTAAACCCCAAAGGAATTTGCTAAATTACCCGTGACCCTCTTAGTCAAACAATTATAGTTCCACCCCACATGAAATTGAATAATTACAAAATGCACCCAAGCATTAGGCTGATTCCGTTATATATTGGATGACATCATCAAAAATGAATAGTAAGTACCGAAAATACTCTTACTTTTTTTATATCATAGATTGCTCCTAAATTTCACTTGGGTGTTATTTGTAATATCATAAACTCTTTTCGAGTCTAAGTGTAATTTTTAAAAATTAGAAAGAGAATATATATTTCGTTAATTAATAACATAACCACAATGTTCCCTAACGGAACCCTAATTCTTGGATGTATCTGTAATTATTTGACTAAGAGGGTCAAAGGTTGTAATTTAGCAAACTTCTTTGGGGTCTAAGTGTAATTCGCCCATCTTCAAAATTATAAACTGTACCCCCCCCCCCCCCCCCCCCCCCCTACTTTCAAACTTAATTTGATCACGTGAATATTTGCGATTTCATCCGTCAACTTTATAAAATTGGGGGTTTTTGGGACATAAGTTTATAGAACTGGATATATAATTCATCCCCTAACTTAAAAAAAGTTGCATATTAGGAACAAAAATCATCAGAGTTAAACTTTCTCGCATGTAATATCCAGAAACTTATGTCTTAGGTGGTTGTTTTAAAATTAAAAGTGATTCTCAGTAAGAATTGCTTACTAAATGCCCAATCACGTCACTTTTTCAGGCAAAAAAGTCTAATTCCCACTAATTTTATCCATAATATACAACTTTTTAGAACTTATGGGAGGAATTATCAATTTCTATAAACGTATGTCCAAAAAACCCTAACTTTCTAAAATCGACGGATGAAATTCCAAAATTTCCCTTTGATCAAACTTGAACAAAGATGCCGTAAAACTTTAGTAACCTCAACAGTATATGTGAATGGTAGACAAAATTGCAAGGTTCGTCCATTAACTTAGACATTTTTGACTTGTCAGTGTAATTCACTTTCACTATTTTACCCCATAACTTTTTATTTTTAGCTAATTTAGTCCCATTTTTGCCGTAATACTCGATTCCCATCCAAAAACAAAATCTATCCCTAATATTTGGACGAAATAAACAAATTAGTAATTTATCTTACAGTGATAGATGAAGGCGTCATAGATTCCTAGCTGCATACTGCTTTTGAATACGTTACGCTTCTTCGCAAGAACATGGAGAGGGGTTTCTCCTTCCATATCTACAGCATTCACCAACTTAGGATAATTGCTCATTATCTGGTAAGCCAATTCTGTTATAGATCAATCAAAAATAAAATTTTAAAATTAAAAAATAGGCGAAAAAAATTTTCATCCGAACCATGACTTTTTTTTTTTTTTGCATACTTTGCCATTTAAACTTTATTTTCCAAACAATCCAAATTTTACAATTCACCATCTCGGGTAGAATTTTAGTAGAATATTCCACCGGAAAATTATATTATGACGCAAGAGAAATACAACTCCACCTTATTTTGCTCAACTCAATCTTTCGAATAGAAATACCCTCAACTAACTTTATGCATCAACAAGCCGTCCAATTGAAGATTTCAAAAATAATCTTTCACTACCGCAAATTAATTCTATCACCAACATTAACTTTTTATCTTCAAAATATCATTTTCCAATAGAAATACTGTTATTTCTCCGGAATTCGCCAACCATTTTTGTGTCTCGCCGGGATATATCACCAGAGATAGTGAAGAACTGTAAAATTTACATTGTTCGGATGACGATTTGTTGAATATAAAAGTTTAGATATTAAAGTGCAATCAAACACTGTAATTCGAATAACAAAAAATATCTCTAAAAAATTTTTTTAAAAATAATACATGAAAGAAAGAAATTAAGGGTTTAATTCTCAGTTAATAAAGTTCTTACTAAAGTATTCGCCAGAAATGGCTGAATGCAAAATAGTGTTCCCATCTTTCCTCCTGCAAAGCGAATCATCTTCTTCCTGGTTTTTCGTCGTCGTCATCGTCTTGTCCTTGGTGTATTCATGGAGGCACAGAAAAGCTTCAAGCTTTCCATGATGAGCGGCCACAAACAAAGGTATCTCATTTTTCACATTACAAATGGTGATGAGATTACGATCTTTCGAAGCTATGCAATCGCAGATCGCTACCCACCCTACTGCTGCTGCGAGATGGAGAGGAGTGTCGCCGTTGTCATTTCTCATTGATAATATGCTGCGAAAATCAGAATTTTCAGCTATGGAGTTTATCATTTTGAAAATGGAACCGCGAGTACTGTCGCTGATTGTTCTTTCGGAATGGTGGTTGTAGCTTGAACCGGCGACATGTAGAGCTGTTTCTTCGGATTTCATGAGCTTAGCACTGTGAGCCCATGGACGACTTCGTTCCATTTCTTTTTCATGGTGAGGTGGAATAGGTAATCCAAATCCATTTCTTCATCTAATGATTTGCTGCTTTGATCTGATCCCTTCATTATTTTTTTCTGTTCTTGATTGTCCTAAGCTATCTGAGTTTTACCTTTTTCTCAATGTGGTTGATATATGGAGATGGGTTCTATACTTCTATGCTTTAGTTAACTTCTTTACAACACTTGTCGAAAATTATTCCTTCATCTTCTTGATCACTACTTCGAGCAAAACTTCACAAAAATAAAATAGGGATAATTACATGTAGGCCCCTCGAAAATACAGTAAGGCTCCATCGACGGGAAAAATACAAAAAAAGGATACCAACTCCATTGAGTTAGCGGTTTTAGGATACCAAAAATTGCATTCGTTAAAAAGTTACCGTATCTCAAAAATATTAGCAATTTCGTGAATTTTCACCGGAAACCGCCCTCAATACCGCTCGTGCAACGCACGTGATCACCTTTAACCAGACACATGGCATATTAGCTGATGTGGCAATACCAACCTCGACACTTCACCTGGTTTTTGACATCTGTATTTTTTTGAATAAAAAAAATTCAAAAAAAAAATCCAACTCATAAATTCAGTGTAGGCAAATTTCCCACCCAAAAACATCTAATCAATTTAAAATACTAATAAGAAATTAAATTAAATTAAAAACAAAAAAGAAAAAAAACAACTACAATAGTTAAAACGGTAAAAAGAGAAAAAAAAAACTTGCGCATTTTCCCAATTTGGGAGAAAACCAACAGTGAAGAACCCTAGGTAGAAAGAAGATGTTTTCTGTGTGAAATTCGAAGAAGAAGAAGCAATAGAATTGGAACTAGGTGTGTTCTTGGTCAAAAACGGCGTAGTAGAGCTGAAGACGAGGGGGAGACATGGTCTTCATTCGTACAGACAAGAATCTGAATCTCCCGCCACCTTGTTATCATAAGCTTTCTCAGACTTTATGATGTTTTCTGAAGATGGAATGGAGTAATATGCATGTGAATGTTGTTTTCTTGTGGGGTTTTATGTGGGTTGGGCGAGGATATTAATGGTATTAAGGTTTAGTTGTTGTGTTGTTTAATGTTGAAAAAGAGCTCCTTTTTTGAGAAAGTGCCCATGAAATGGTCCCCCATAGATTGTTTATGGTTTATGTTTGTCGTCTTGCCTTTATTTTTTACTGAAATCTTGTACTTGACCATAATAAAGGTTGTTGACTTGTGTGAATAGTATTCTAAATGGGACTTCTCAAATTTTTTTTGTTCCATAGATCCAGGTGGTGGAACAATTACTATTGCTATTAATTATGGTGGAATTTTCACAACTACACGTAAGTTACAGTACTACATTAATGGCAGGGTTAGGAAAATTGATTATGTTAATAGTGAGAAGCTAACTTTGAAAAAATTAGATAAGTTTCTCTTTGGTTTAGACATTGACAAGAATTATAAAGGCTTTTACACTAATGTGGACTGGGGGTATAGAATGTTAACTAGTGATGAGGATGTAAGAGAATATGCAAGTAAAGCATGTGATGAATGTAGGGAATTTCAAGTGTTTATTGATCATACAATATGTGAGGAGGTTGGTGGAAGTGACGAGTCTGGGGAAAGTGAAGCTATTAAGGGTAAGTCTGTTGAAGTTGAGGTCAGTAAGGGTAAGTCTCTTGTAGTTGAGGTATGTAAGGATAAGTCTGTTGGACCTATAGGGGACAAGGGTGAGGGTAGTAAGTCCTCTGAATGGTGGGATGGTTTGTATTCCCAATTTCTTTTGAATGAGTCAATAGGGTATCCTAGTGAATCCCAATATCACAAAGCTGTAAGGAAATGTCAAATTATACAGGAATGTGAGGATGAGTTGTTGCAAAAGCCTCCTAAAACCCTGAGAAATTCCAATTCTAAAAACCCAAGTATGAAAAAGAAGCTAAATCTTGATGAAGATGTTGTGCAAAAGCCTCATGTTTCCCCTCCAAAAAGTTCCACAAATTCTCTTTCAAATCAAAAGTTGTTCCTTCTTTAGTTGACTTGTATGTCAATGCACCGTTACTTCAGTCTGATTCTAATGATGATGAGTTTTTGGGTAATGTTGAGGGTAGTTCTAGTTATGATGATGAGGTGTATGATGAGTATGTGGATGAGGAAGAGTTGATTGATACCATTAATCTCCTAATGGAGAGTGTGTAACGACCCGAATATTTTAATTATAATTATTATTTATTACGCGAATTCTTTCTTGTCTAATTTCTCGATCTATCCAATTGGATTAATTAATCTTACGGAAAAGATTGATTTAACCTATCTTTTAAATACCCGCAATTGCTAAAATTACATAAATGCCCTTAAAAGCCAAAATGATCATTTTACCCCTCGAGATATTTTCCCTAAATATCTAACTCTCTCTCACATTCTCTCATTTTCACAAAGAAGGAAGAAAGGAAGAAGGAAGGAGGAAGAGAGAATTTCGTGCCGAACCCGATTCTCGTCCGAATGGAATCCCGTCTTCGGCTACGTGACCCCCATTCCATAACCAATCGGTAACCTTCTAACCTCTTTTCGATTCATCCGACGAATATCGATTTTTATTGAATTTTATTAACTTAGGTTTTTATTGGGTTTATTCGTTATAGTTGACGGTTTTGCATGATTCTTGTTTCTAATTGTTAATCATGTTTAGGACAGTAATATATATGAATTTGAGCATGATTGGCCGAGTATAATTTGTGTAGGATGAATTTTGGGATTAGATTTATTGCTTCTGCGTCTGTTTCTCGCGAATCTACTCATTTTAGAACCACACGGTCTCGCCACACGGCGTGACGAGACCCCGTGTGAACGCGCACGGCCTTGCGACAGGCCGTGCAGGAGGCTGTGTGCCTTGTGAATAGCATGCACGACCTTGCGCACGGCCGTGCAAGAGGCCGTGCACCTCCATTTCTTGCACGCACGGCCTTGCAACAGGTCGTGCAACACCCCGTGTGTACCACTTAGCCGATTTTCAGCCATTTTCCAGACCGAACCTTCTGTATGTTTCAACCCAAAAACCTAAAATGTTCGTTTGATCTCGTTTTTGAATTCCGTCTTCACCAATAGCTTTATTTAGTCATTTATATCGTTAATATTCGAAGTAGGAATTTTTCCGACTTCGTTCGGGCATTGAATAGTGCCAATCTTGTTTAGGGTTTGTTTAGCTATTTTCCATACATCGTCTATTTGATCCAAAACTTGTATGAATGCTTCCTTATTATGTCACGAGCATGAATGTGAAATCTAAATTGTGTTTGAAGCATGTTTACATCTTTTAATCCTTATATCTCGTTTAATTGTTTTAAATGCAATTGTGAGTACTTCAATAGAAGTCGTGTCTATATGCTTTTACGTGTTTTAATTACTTATCGTACGCCATGCGTCTTGTCAAGAGTCTTACCTGGTTATGTCGTGTCTTAGATTGCAGGCTTCACTCCCCGTGGAGTACTTGTCTGTTGCTTGCTTTTCTATTTTGTCGAGCTACAGGTGAGGGTCTTAAAATACTTTCAAACGGGAGTAAGAATTTTTTTTAAATTATTGCGAACTACCCTTATGTGCTCATCTTGCTTTGATTTCTCTTCTCGTATATCTATTAGATATTTAATCTATATTTTCATGATTTTATAACAAATGTTTTGATATTAACTTGTATCTATAAGTATCTCCAAATCATTTTGTTTTCAAAGGGCAAGGAAACTCTTTCCTTTACGTGATGGTTTGACTTAGGATTTAACCCCTTTGTCGTCATACACACTTGCCTAAATGCCCTTTTGGCTTTAACTTATAATTTTCTTCAAACGCGAGCAAAGATAATGTATTGTTATTTAAATGGGCCCGGGATGATATCCGGAGGTTGCATCTGGGGACGAGCGTCCAGGGTGTAATCCGAGGTGCTTTTCCCAAAACTAAGCGTCAATCGTGGCCCATCGGGAGTTGATAGCCACGGTTGGGAGTGATGGTGGGCGTTGCATTCGTTGCACGTTTTCCTAAAATTCAACAGTCGTCCGGGGTAGCGCCTCTGGGGTCGGACACCGGTGATGGAGTTTACTGAAATTGAGGGGGTTATAAGGAGGAACAGGCCCATTCTCGCTGGGATATTACTTGCTTCCATTAATGCTTTATTATTACTACTTATTATTATCGTGTATGCAAGTCGAAGCACGATCCGGATTTTCTTCCATTATGCAAACGTAATTTCTTATATATATATAATCCAAACCCGAAATCGTGGCTCGTACTTGTTCCCTCTTTACCCTCATTGAGTATCCTTTATACTCACCCCCACTATTTTTGATTCTTACTTCAGGTCGACAGGTGGCGTTGTCACCTATCTTGTCAGTCGGCAGCAGCAGGTCTAGGTTGGCTCGTATGTCTTGTCTTGTCAGTGTCCCAACAACAGTCGTGTCCTTATTGATGAAATGATTTAATTTATGTATTCCATATTATGTTTTATTTCCCGTACTTATATGCCCCTGATGTGGGATAGATTAGACGAGCCATGAATGGCATTTATTAAATGCTTATTTAAAATGATGTATGAATTATGTTGCCATGAATGACTTATATGACTAATTGTATAAGTTACTTTAGCTTCCGCAACTCTATTATTCTTTTATTGCTGTTGTTGTTGGGGTGTCGTTATGCTGTTGCTGGTATTTGTTTGATTGATTGCCGTTCGCCGGGATGGATTTTTAAATAGGGTACATCTACCACGTTTGGGAGTTCGTCTCGGTGCGGATGTGGTGTCCTTTCTCCGCCTACGGAAAGGGGCGCTACAGAGTGACTGTGAGGATGACAATTGGGATGAGAGTGACTGTGAGTCCAGTTACAGCTTGTCAAGTCTGGATGATAAAGACTATGAAGAGAATGTTGACTTGGATGATTGTCAACATTGATGGTTAAGTATGTACCTGAAAATGATGAGTTATTTGAAATTGATATTGACACAATCCTTTTATTTCAAGAAGAAGAAAGCCTAGAAAAACAGCCTGAAAGGGTTCATGAAAAAACACCTGAACAACCTAAACACCTATCTCAAATTCCTGAATTTTTCCCTAAAAGTATTGATCCAACTGGCTTTCATTATGACATGGATCAACTTGAAAACCTTGAAAAAGAGCTTAATAAGCCTGAAATTGATCCAGTTGTGGGGAGTGATGGGGAGAGTGACAGTGAGTCCAGTTATAAATCATTCTCAGATGATGAGGATTTTGTGGAGAGTGAAAAAGAGAAGAATAGTAATGAAAGTGATGATGATGATGAGTATGAGATGAACATAGAGGAAGGAATAGAGATAGGGTGTGATATTGATGATGTGCAGGAGGTTGAGGAGGAGAGTGAGGAAGAGTCTGAAATGGATGTTGTGGGAATGTCAGATGATGAGTTGGACTTGGGTAGGGTTTCTGATGAGGACAATGAAGACCAACCACCAAAATATCTTTCTTTTAAAACTGCAAATATCTTTAACCCTTACTTTGAGTTGTCCATGACATTTGAGAGTAAACAAATCTTCAAAATGGCAGTTAGTTCTTATGCCATTAACACAAGAAGGAGTTTGCCTTGTATGAAGAGTGACAGTCAGAGGGTTTACGTTAGATGTGCTGTTAAAGGTTGCCCTTTCAAAATGAATTGTATCAGAACGAGTGGCAAAGAGACTTGGATCCTTAGAGAGCTTAAGGCTGGTCATAGTTGTGGAGAGACATTTTTTCTTAAAAATGTCAAAAATAAGTGGATAGCTGAGAGATATGTTGCCTTGTTCAAATCTGATCCAAAAAGATGTGTGAAAGGGTAAAGGGGGGATGTCTTGCAAGAGTTGAATGTGAATGTGTCAAGTAGTCAGGCTTATAGAGCCAAGAAGATGACTATAGATATGATTGAAGGTGATCCTGATTTTCAGTATACTAAGCTCTGGGATTATGCAGAAAAGCTTAGGAGAACTAATCCAGGGTCAACTGTCATTTTGGGGACTGAAACAAATGATGGGGTTGAGAGATTTGATAGATTTTATGTTTGTATGGCTGCAATGAAGAGTGGGTGGAAGAGTGCTTGTAGACCTATGATAGGAGTGGATGGTTGCCATCTCAAAGGTCCATACAAGGGAGTTTTGCTGTCTGCAGTGGGTGTTGATCCCAATAACAACAATTATCCAATTGCATATTCTCTTGTTTCATCAGAAACAAAAGAAAATTGGGTATGGTTTCTGGGAGTACTAAAGCATGACCTACAGCTGGACAATACCCATGAAGTCACCGTCATGAATGACAAATAAAAAGGCCTCATTCATGCCCTTCCTGAGGTTTTTCTAGGAGCTGAATGCAAGTTTTATGTCAGACATTTGATCCTCAACTTACAGAAAAAAGGACACACTGGTGAGAATATGAAAAATGATGTATGGGCAGCTGCTAATGCTACAACTGTTAGTGAGTTCAAGAAAAAGTTCAAGAAGATCAGGAAGCTAGATCAAGTTGCTGCAGATTGGTTCAATGACAAACACCCAAGGGAATGGAGTAAATCACATTTTTCTGAGTTTCCACAATGTGATATTCTGTTGAATAATTCATGTGAGAGCTTCAATTCTTGTATCCTTGAGGTCAGGACAAAGGCAATAATCACAATGCTTGAGTGGGTGAGAGAGTATCTAATGAAGAAATGGGAAGAAAATAGAAGTCTTGCTGAGAAATGGACAGGTATATGGTTTGTTTACACTTTTCATTAATCATATTATTCACACTTTTTTTATAATTGTTACTAAACATTTGATATTGGCAGGTTTTTTGTGTCCAAAAATTGAAGAAACTATGGAGTATAATGCAAAGAAAGTTGGAGGATACAAGCCAATTAAAGCATCCAAGTACCGTTTTCAGATTGAAGTCATTGGTCAAGGGGATAACCATGTTGTGGATTTGAGAGAAAAGACATGCACTTGCAGGAAATGGCAACTTACAGGTATACCTTGTACGTATGCCTTGTGTGCAATCTACAATGAGAAGCTGGATGAGCTGGAATTTGTTGCATCATGTTACCACAAAACAACATATGAGAAGGCATATGAAGGTACAATTTATATATTTATTCATTATGGACTTTTCTGAAATTACTGGTTTAATTGTAAGTGATTTAAATTCTGTTTTTTTATTTTGAATTTTCATGAAGGGATTGTCATGCCAATTAGTAGACAGTCAATATGGGGGGAAACTACGATTATACCACCTTTGCCTCCTAACTTTGGGAAAAAGAAAAGGGGAAGACCATCAAGATTGAGGAGGAGTATAGATGAACCAAAACAATCAAAGGGGAAAAGAAAGTTCAGGGGCAGGCCTCAGAGGGAACCCCACAAGTTGAGGAGGTTTCAAGAGACCATCTACTGCAGACATTGTCATGGGGCATGACACAATATTGCATCTTGTCCATTGCTTGATCCAAATGACCAACCTCAAAAGAAAAGGAGACCAAGGAAGGTACACTATTGCAAATCATATTTTGTTTTGTTATTTTCAATATCAAATGAACTACTAATTTTAGGATTTATAGGAGAAGGGTCAGACCTCTAAACAAACCTACTTTTGGAGGTGTTACTAAGCAAACTGTCAATGATGAGGGAGGTGTTACTGAGCAAACTGTCAATGATGAGGTATATATGTTAATCTAATATTTGAATATGTAAATTTCTTATGTCTTTTGTACTTTCCAACTTATTCACATAATTTCATTGTTTCAGGTGCAAACTAATGTCACACAGCCTCCACTTTTACCACCTGAAATTAATACAAAAGAAGTGACACAAGAGTCGAGTGATGCTGACACAGTTGATTTAACTGTGCCAAACTACACCTACTCAGATACTCCAATGACTCAAGGTCCCACTCCCCATGATCAAATGCTGCTAGGCAACCCTCATCTTTACAGAAATGTTGGAAATAGGCCTCTCCTCCATACAGAAGAAATTCAAAGAGCTACAAGAGCTGACATCAACAAAACACTTGCAAAGGAGCAACATAAAAGGAAAAGGAAAACAGGTGTCAAGCTTAGAGTTCCTCCAAACTTCATTGAAGGAACAATTGCCCCTTCTCAATGCAGCAACACTGGACCATTTGAGAAAAACATCATAAAAAAAAAAGGGAAAAAAATTTCTAGATTTGTCTCAATCAGAAAATATTAGAAACTCTAACCAATAACTACAAGACACCCCCCTGATAATTACATAAAACAACCTTTTATAATTACAAATTCCCCTTGATAATATTAGAAACTCTAACCAATAATTACAAGACATCCCCCTGATAATTACAGAAAACAACCTTTTATAATTACAAATCCCCCCTGATAATTACAGAAAATCATTACCAATATCATTAACACAAATATTCATTCATTAACAACATCTTACATTCCATTACATGGTCAAAATCATTGATTAAGAAAACAATAATTTTGATTGTCCATACAAATTGATAACAATCATACAACTAATACCAATTAAGAACATATTAAAACAGCTAATATAATTTCCTTTCTACATTGGCAGCTTCTTAGTAGAGCAAGAATCCATAGCATCAGCCCCACCATTGCCACTTGCTATCACCATCAATAATGTCACCGATAAAACCAGCACCAACACAGAAGAGAAAATGGCCACGTATAACTCCACTCTTTTTCGTTTTTTTAGGCCAGCAACCTCAACCCTCAGAGCATTCCTGCTAACTAGTAGCCTAGGTATAACATCTGTGGCCCTATCACACATTGGAGGATCGTACCAAACAAAATAATTGCACGCCTAACAAAAGATCCATTGTCAGTGATTACCTTCATTTGTTATTGGTATGTATTGAAAAAAAATCAAACATTTACCTGGTAAATGCAGCCAAAAAAGCGACGCCCTGGGTTCTTATCAGTCCATGAAGTGTAAATCACGGGCCTTTGCCCACACGCACAGACAGCCGAATTGCTACCACCACTGTTTCTGGATTGGGCACTCATTCTAGGGTTTCTCTGCACAAAAATGGCGTATCAGGAAGAAGAAGAAAGGTATTTATTCTTATTTTCTCTTTTTACCGTTTTAACTATTTTAGTTCTTTTGTTTACTTTTTTGTTTTTAATTTAATTTAATTTCTTATTAATATTTTAAATTGATTAGATGTTTTTGGGTGGGAAATTTGCCTCCACTGTATTTATGAGTTGGATTTTTTTTTTTTGAATTTTTTTTATTCAAAAAATACAGATGTCAAAAACCAAGTGAAGTGTCAAGGCAGGTATTGCCACATCAGCTAATATGCCATGTGTCCGGTTTCAGGTGATCACGTGCGTTGAACGAGCGGTATTGAGGGTGGTTTCCAGTGAAAATTCACGAAATTGCCAATATTTTTGAGATACGGTAACTTTTTAACGAATGCAATATTTGGTGTCCTAAAAACGCTAAATCAATGGAGTTGGTATCCATTTTTTGTATTTTTCCCCTCCATCGACTATTGGAAATTATGGGAGACACCCTCCACTTATGATTCTTTCTAAGAATTAGGTCATTCCGTGACTCATTTTCTTGTTTTCAAATACACATTAACGTTTTATTAACTGGACAATAGCTCAATCTCTTCACCCATTCCATGTATATTAAATACCATAACAATAATGTTATGGGCAATTTAGTTATTTTGTAACTTTTTTCGGAAGATTTTTAGATTTTTGTTAGGGCTAGAAGGCTTATTTGTAATTTTCAATATTATTGTATTTACCCTTAACTCGAGGGATATAAGTGTAATTATCCCAACAAAATAATTATGTTTTCTTTAGAGTTTCATTAATTAATATGAAGAATTACATCTCCAATGCATCCCAGAGGTTTCACCAAATTACAATTTAGTTTCTTTATTTTTAGAAATTACAAAAAAATTCCTAGTATTTCATTTTATTGTCGTTTTGACCCATTTACAGGTGCTCCATTATTGTGCCAGACCTGTATACGACTGAGCAAATTTTGAATAACACAAGAATTTTCAAAAGATTTTTCGTAAGTCATGGTTTTCTATGCTATTTATGAAAACCGCAAGTTATTTATGCATTAATTTATAAAGAAAGGTAAAATAGGAAATTGATATTAAAATTGTGATAAATGGAGCCAAGAGGGTAGTGAACAATTAAACTTTGAATATGAAATAAGAATTTTTAAATGATTTTTCCAATACAAGACTTCTTAAATCTGTACTGATCTTTTATACTTTCAGTCTCTCAAATTTTCTGATATAATATTTTTTCTATTTACTTTGATTATATTTTTTCTCTCACCTCTCTTTCTCCCCATGGTTTTTTCCCCTCTCTATCTCAACTCAAAAAGTTTATAGTTATTTATACGTTATTCTCCTCTTGAGTACTTTTCTCCTCAGTTAAGTTATTCTATGTTCCCTGTTACATCATCACTTCAGACAGTACTCTTTCTTCATTTCAACTATAATCATTTTTGTACTTTATCATTTAAATTTTTTTTTTTTTTTACAGTGTGCCTCCCGAGCTGCATAATTTTTTGTAATTTGTCATCTCCGATGGAAATATTTCACCGGAAAATTGCATCGTGTCATATGAGAAACATAGGTTCATGTTGTATTGCGTTCCTCAACAGCTCGAAAATGAACTCTCAATCAATTTTAGAAAACTTGGGAGTTTTTATCACCCAATTAAATATTTAAAGCATAATCTATCAAATTCGTCGTTATTCCAATTGAGTGATAAAAACTCCAAGTTTTCTGAAATTGATTGAGGGTTTATTGTCGAGACGTTAAGGGGAGTAATCAAACATGGACCTATGTTTCTCATATGACACGATGCAATTTCCGGTGACTGAGATGGCAAAGTGCTAAATTCGTGTAATTCAGGAAACAAACTGCAAAAAATAGAAGTTTAGATGGTAAAATGGAAAAATTGCCATAATTTGAATGGGAAAAAAATATTTATCCCTAGTTTTTTAATTGTGTGACTTGTATTTTACTTGCTAACTGTCACTAATTAAAAATGGGACTTTAATTTGTACCTGTTTGACACTTTGGCTCACTAACTAGCATGTTATCAATTTTGTCCCTATAATTTGATAAAAGCTAGCAATTTAGGGATACATTTACCCCCAAATTGATTTTCGGGCAGAAACTACTACACATGATGCGCACGTGTAGTCGGCGAAGGCCCAGTTTGCACATGAGTACCGATCCGACCATTCTTGAATTTGATGAGGGAATGGGGAAACTCGCTTTCAAGGTTGATTGAGTCACCCTCGAACTCTCAACATTGCTTACGCGGCCGAAATTCACTTGCAACCTCATTTAATGGTTGATCGGAAGATGTCGGAAATTGGGTGGATGATTGGACGATCCTTGACCTCTGAATCTGTAGAGACAGATCAACTTGAAAACAATGAACATGTAGTCACTTGGTCGGAGGGGGTTGTCTCTGGCATTGAATCTCCGACGCTCAAATTAGTAAATTTAGACGGAAAATGTTTTGGAAAGAAAAATATTGTGCTTACGCACTGTAATAAATGAGAGAATATCTATAGTTGGACAAATCACACACACAAGTTCACTGTGACAGTGTAACAACATTTCGGTCTCTATTAGACATCCTATTTTGCTACAACTAAAATTCTATGTAAATTGCTCAAGAAAGATTAATCTTTTGTCACTCCTAAGAAGATTGCCGAAGCATGGGATATCATTTGGCTAAACTATGAAGTAAGGTAATTAATATGGACCAACTATACACAAAAGAGAGTATTACCAGAATGGATAATCCTCTGGGAAATGCCCTTTGTTGGACCCCCACCCCCCATTTGTACCAAAAAAAAAAAAAAACCTAGAAGCATCCCGAATCTAGTGTTAGCCAAAAATGAATATGAAAAATCTTATAAAAAATTAAATTTTTTTTTAGAACAAGCTCACTGCACCCAGTGTTACTTTCTCATAATTTTATTATGATTTAAAAATTGTGCTAAATCCTTCGTAACTCTATGTGAAGTACATATTTCTCAAATTTTTGTTTTCACAAACATATATAGTATGTACAAGTGATGGTGTCAAAAATTATAAATTGGACACCATGAACAAGAAAAAGGTAAGATCGAGGAAGACAATAAACTCGTTTTAAAAATGTCAGGCCGAAGCTTGATGATTTTATTTTTTAAAACTGTTTGGGGGAATTTGAAACTTAAGAATTTCACTCTTTAAAGATTTTGGTTAATTATATTTGGACAGTACAAATTTAAGTTGCATGAGATACCAAAGGGTATTTTGAAAATATATGGGGGATTTTGTAATTATGGCAAATCTTAAGGGTATTGTATGTAATTCGCCCAATATAAAACGTTACTCCCTTATTACTATTACAGGGAACTAGAAATTCTAGTGATACATTACACACCCGGATTTTCTGCTTTTCTACTCGTACGCGCAAATCTTAGGAGGAATTACAATATTACAAATGTAGCACCAGATTTTCAGAAAAGGCTATGCTTACTTCGCTGGGAAAGGAAGCTGGAGCAATCCATAGCTTAAAATGCAAGAGGACAAAGGAACGTCAGCGAAAAACAAGCAAAGGCAGCAACTGATACCGGAATCCAAGTGCTTTTCTCAGTGAAGAGCAAAAAACATGTCGATGTGAAAGTGACAATGGTGCTGACAATGGAGGCAAAGAGTGCTGTAACTCCAAAAATCAATATCCCTGGTAATGACACCAGAAAATCATCTTCTTGGAAACACAACGTCAGGATTGACAAGAACATTATAATAGAAAATGGTGAGAAAAACATTGCTGCAACGTCGGATACCACGAAAACTGTGAACAAATTCCTCTTCAAGGGTGTAGGACTCCCTGTATCATCATTGTTTCCCCCTAGCACCGTAAATGAAGTAGCAAACGCCACCGTGGCGATCAGAATTGCTGTGACCATGCCAGAATTTGCCGTCTCTTTCATACATGTTTCTCCATGAGTCCATGTGTCGGCAATTGCTTGTGACGCTCAGAAAACAATTTTCGAGGTAAGAGCCCTTCTGAATTTTCCATCTTCAGACATGAGCCCGGTGCAATCTTCTCCACTCCCTGTACCATTTCACTTTTTTTTTTTAAATTACCATTTCACATCAACTAAAGGCATTTTGCAACATAAAGTTTTATGATCATTTTTTGTAACATAGTTTAGCGTGCTACTTTTGCGTAACATTGGATTTTCGGTCCAGTTAATTCTCAAATTAAACTCAAATTCCATCACAAATTGACATGGAACACGAGTTACCCAAATCAGCTCTCTTTGCATTTGAAGAGCTGCTCCAGCTATGATCTTCAATCTGCTCGAAGGTGCTAATTCCCCTGCTAAATGCAAAATGTTGTTGTCTCCCTCTACAGCTTTACCCATTGCGATCCAATCTTTCATAGCTCCTATCTGGTGGGTGAGATTGAAAACCTTTTCTTGTCTACATATCACAGCAACATGGAATATAGTGTGTCCTTTGCCATCAAGTTTCAACATGAGATGGGGATCGCTGCGACTAAGCAGAGTTATAAAGCCAGCATTCCCAACTTTGGCTGCATCATGAAGAATTGGGGGATCATAAAGCAAATTAGCCTGTTCCGATGTTTGAATCTCAGCCAACAGCTTCTCAGCCAATAACCGAGCTCTTTTTCCCATTAATGGTTGCTCACAAATCCTTTTCAACCCTAATTAAGCAGAATCACTAGTCACATCAGCTCATACTTTCTATGACATTAGTAATTATTCAAGACCAGTATTACTTTTGGGTCAATTACACAAAACCCCCTGAGGTTTGCGTTGTTTGCAATTTCACCATGGGAACCTTGCACCCTTACACTTACCCCCGAAGGGGGGTATTTGTCAGGTTTCAAGGGGGGTATTTGTAAGATTTCAATAGATCAGGGGAGTATTTGTAAGGTTTCAAGGTTTGGATGATTTTTTGGATTTTTAAGCAAACTCAGGAGGTTTTGTGTAAATATCCCTACTTTTAGTTCCTATTATGAATATTACCCTGACAGTTATGCAAAGTTATACTAGTCCGCGTAAATATTTTGGATACTAGGAGAAATAAGTAATATATCTATAAGCCCTTACAAGAAAGACAGGGGATAGCAGCAAACATGCAAACTAAACTCTCCAAGAATGCTTCTTGACGAGAGCTCATGTCTGATATATTGTGTTGGGCTAAAAGATGCAGAGCTGTTTTGTTGTCTTTCGTCATTGTCGCAAGAGATTCGTTGTTTCTCAATATTTTTAACACCAATCTGCACATAATATGACACATTGAGATTACTGTATAGAGAAAAACATGTGTGTGTGTGTGTGTGTGTGAGAGAGATAGAGAGAGATCATCATACTGTACATGTTTTTCTCTATAGTAGCTAGGAGAAGATCAAACTGTTCTTGAGATGTCCATTTCTCAAGAGGAGTGAATTGGTACAGATATGAAACCATTTCAGTATTTCCAAGCGAAGATGCCATATAAATAAGCGTCCTGTTATTGTCACCGTGACTAGCAGCTAGACTGTGGTTCTTCTCCCTCATTACTGCAGCAATTTCTACTACCCCTGATGCAGCTGCATAGCAAAAAGCTGTACGTCCAAAATCATTCTCCAGTAATAAGTCTTCCGGATTCATTCTCTCGACTAATTTTTTAAAGAATCTTGTCTGTCTGGTGATAGTAGCTACATGAAGAGCTGTATCGCCTCTTTCTGTTATCTTTGCACAAGCAATGTTGGGATCTTCACGCAGAAGAATTTGAGCAGCCTGCCAATCACCTTTCAAGGCAGCTTGATACATCAATATATGCAATCTCAAACGACTCTTTCTTCTTTTATTCCCTGTTCCAATGTTTCATGCATTGTCAGAAATATATTTTTCATCTACCAAAAAAAAGAAATATATTTTTCAGAATAATTAACTAATTAAGAAAAACAAAAACGATGAAGATATCCTAGCAGTGAATTCCATTTAATGTATAATAAGCACTAAAGTTATGAATATTCAATCCAAAATATTTTAAATCCTACGCAAACTAATCAAACCAAGAAATATTCTTGAATATGCAATATCCTGAATATAACATGCGGATTTTGGCATGGATCAGGTGTGTCAAATGGGTGAGTTGGGTTGGGTTTAGGTTGGGTCCAAGACGGGTCTAAATATATGGGTTTTAAATGGGTTTGGATGGGTTTAGATGGGTTCAACCCATATAAAATACCAAAAATCCCCCTAATACATATTTACTTATATTACCACAGATATTACACGTATTTACACACACTGACACATTTACACTTGCTAACACACATTTACAAATACTAGCACATAATTACACAAATTTAAGACACTATCACACATATTTACACACACTAGCACACAATTACACATATTTACACACACTATTTATACACATAACACACATTTATACACACTATCACACAATTACACACATTTACACATACTAGCATATATTTACACATACTAAGGCACAATTACACACATACTAGCACATATTTACACACACTAACATACAATTACAGATATTTACACACACTATCACACGTATTTACACACTAGCACACTTTACATAAATTTACACACATTAACACATATTACATACATCTACACACAAACACATATTTACACATACTAGCATATATTTACACATACTAACACACAATTACACACATTTATACATCCTAGCACATATTTACACACAACAGTTAACAAAACTAATAATAGTCAGTAGATATTAAATACCAAAGTTTCTAAAATTTAATTTTTTTTACTTCATCATCCGCATCTACTTCTAAAGTTCTACCTGACTTCTACTTGTAGCAACTAAATAGCTCAATGACGAATTAAACAAAAAAAAATCATATTCATCATCCACTTGTACCTCTACTTGACTTCTTTCTCTGATGTGAGCATTGTTAATCTGAGCAATCAATTTCTCAATATCAATTGAGAGGTCTTTCTCTTCTTCATCTTCTGAATCATAAGCTGCAGTAATGAAATAACATAATAAATAATTCATCCTAAATATAAACAGAATTTCTAAAATAATTTAAAGATACAAAAATAAAATTAAAAATTTTGCACCTTCAATCCAATCGCGACCACACAAACTTGCTTCTGCATTACTTGGTAGGATTGAACTATTAAACTTCCCAATTATCCTACCACCATGACTAAATACAGATTCAGAGGCAACTGTGGTGATCGGAACACTCAAAATATCACGAGCCATCATTGCAAGCTGAGGGTATCTAACACTATTTCCTCTCCAGTACATAAGGATATCTAGATGAGGATTTTTTTTCCTATCAACCGGAGCCTCATCTAAATAAGATTGCAATTGCGATGGACTTGTAACATTTCTCTTGGTTTCCAGGTATGAGTCGAATTCCTAAATATTGAACCAAAACAAGCATTTATTTTAAACTTTAAATAAGAATTCAAAAAAACAACAAAAATAAATAAACTAAAAATAAATTACCTCCATTGCGATATCCGGATCATCCTTAATAGTCGAACTTGCATTAGAAAATGATTCAGATCTTGAAGGAGTTGCACACAAATAGTCTTCAAATAATAACCTCATTTGTTCTTTTAACTCCCGAACTTTCTGATATGAAGTATTTGGATCAAGCTTTTCATAGCAAAAATTGACAAACTCAAATTTATACCGAGGATCAAGGACCATAGCAAAGATCAATACCGAGCTATAATCCTTCCAATATTTGTCAAATTTTGGCTTCATCTCTATTGCCATAGTTCTCATATCGGGATCTTCACTAGAAATTTCTTCTTGAATGTGTATTTGTATTTGCCACACATAACGAAAATAAAGATTTGATGTGGGGTAATGTTGTCCAGAGAAAAGCTCAGTCAACTCAAAGAAAGGTTTGAGAAACCTTATGATTTTTGCCACTTTAGTCCACTCATCAAATGTTGGACACCATTTATAATTGGGGTCAACAAGGTTCAACTGACAAAATGCGCGCCTATAAAAGAGAGCAGTGTCTAACATCTTATAGGTCAAATTCCACCTAACAGGCATACCTTGACTCAATCTCCTTTTGGAATCTAGACCTAATTGTTTGACGCACATTGCAAATTTGAAAGCTCTTGTCTCGGATCCACGCACATACTTCACGCTATCACGGATTTTCTCTATACATACTTCGATGATTTTTAAACAAGCTTGCACAATCAAATTTAAGATATGTGCAGCACATCTCACATGTAAAAAAGAACCATCACATATTGAAGCATTCATCATAGATATATGATTTTTTATTGAATCCACAACGCCATTATTGTAGGATGCATTATCCAAGGTTAGGGTAAAGATTTTCCTCTCAATTCCCCATTCCTTTAGATAACTAATTAATTTTTCCCCAACATTTTGACGATCATGTGGAGGGGGTAAATGTCGAAAAACAAGTACTCTTTTCTGCAGTATCCAATTGTTATCGACATAGTGTGCGGTAACTGTCATATAGCCATTTGTCACAATGGACTTCCACAAGTCGGATGTCAAGCAAATTCTACTTCTATTAGAACCCAATCCTACTTTGAGTATTTCCTTCTCAGTTTGGTAGATCTTATTCATATCAGACTTGGCCGTGTTTAGTGACACATGGATAACCGAAGGATTTAAGTAAGAAAAAACATCTTGAATCCCTTCATGTTCACAAAACCGATATGGATAATTATGCTTCATCATTGCTTTGGCTAGCTTATCCCTAAATACAAGTTGGTCGAATTCCACAACTTGACCCTCATATCCAAGCGCATCACGAAATGGACAAAGATTAGCTATATGACGCTTTAAACTGCTCGTTCCAATTCCACCACAATTATAAATTTGACCACACTTGTTACATTTCGCTTTTAGTTTCCCACCCTCAGTAAATTTATTAAATACTTTCCAAACATCTGAATAAGGTTTTCTAGAACTCGACCTAATCGCTGAACTGTTTGCAGCAAAAGACTGTCCTTCCTCCATTTCTATCTCCAACTGCATGCGCATATGTAGTTATGTACATATCAATCATCAGTGATTTTCAAAAATTCAATGCATGCAGCAAACAAACTTCAGTACTAATAGAGAATAGTAACATTACAAGCCACTGCATTAATATTAGAATATCAAAGAGTACAAGCCCCAAACTGTAGAATTAACTCTTCTCCAAGACTACTACATAGGATCAGAACAATAAAATCTTAACAGTCACACTCCACCACCACCAAACACAACTTCTCTCTACAACCATTGAACAGAATAACCTAAGACTTTAAGCTAGTTGTCCTAATAAGAAGCATCATAGTTTATGATCATACCAAAATATAAACTTGTATAGAAAATCTCCGTTAAAAAAAAGAAATAATTACAAAAACCTCCCCGTAATTATTTGTAATTACATAAATCAACCCTTATACATATTAAAGGATAAAAGATAGTTCGTACCTGCTGGAGGACTTTCTTCTGATAGCGGTATCCCTGCAAGATAAAGAAAAAGCAAAAGTAGTGTAAAGATGCAATATTCTGAAGCTAAAATGTAAACCTGTATAAAAAATGTATGATGCAATATAACAATCAATGAATTAATTACCTTGTCAGATATTTGAGAATCAATTAGGGGTTTTCGTCATCAAAAAGCCATCAGATTTTCTTTTTTTTTTTTAAATCATTGACAACATTGGGAGCAAAAGAAAGTACTCATTCGTTCTCTTTATTTTCTAACACCACAGCTCAAACTCAAAAAAGGAAAATATATGAAAAACAGCTTTAGCCTAAACCTATGCACGACGTTGTCTGGCCGCGGCAGTAGGCAGGTCGATTCCAGAGGCACGGTGGGTCGACGGCGGCCGGTTCAGGAAATGAAGACCGATTCCATAGGTACGGTGTGTCGGCGGCGGCCGGGGAGGTGAAGGAACGACGGTGGTGATGGGAGGGTCGATCTGATGTTAGAGAAGACTGATCGGCGGCACGGTGCGGAGACGCCAGAGAGAGAGAATGACGATCGATTTCAGAGGCCACGGTGGCGGTGGCGGCGGCGGTGAAGGAACGCCGGTGGTGAAGAAACGTAAAATGTAATTTAGGGTTTGAAATCTGAATACCTAACCTACGCTTTTTAGTCTTTTTCATTAATTGTTTTCTTTTTTTATTTTATTAGGGGTATAATAGTGAATGTACATTCATTGGTGGCGTTGAGTAACAGGAACTTGATAAACTCCAATAGACTGAATCCCAAAACTCTGATTCAGCTGAATGGATCCCTTCAGAATTGTTCTCCGATTTCTGCCGGCCGGTTTTCAGCGTCATCCCAACTGTGGAGTACAACCAATGTTTTGTCGAACCGGCAGCCTCACTGGTCACCGGTTCAACCAGTTTGACCGGCTCAACCATCGTTTAACCGGTATGATGTCATAAATAAATTATTATTATTTTTATATATATAATTTTATAAATACATAAAATAATAAAATTTTATGATTTATTTCATATTATTTCAAGTACAAGCAATAAAATAAAATACTATTTTATAACTTCTTTAAGTTATATAGAGTTTGCAAATACTTCAAAATCAATTAGTATTTAACAACTAAACATACAAAAAACTTGAATTGAAATAATTTCAATGTATTAACAAAGAAAGAATGAAATCGATGAATGTTGTATATTTTAAAAGGAATGACAAAAAAAAATAGAAGAAAGAATAGTTGACTTATATATTCATGAGGAAAAAACTATAATAAAAAAGATAGAAATAATAATATCGCACAAGTATTTGCAAGTTTGTTTGGAAAATGGTAAATATAAATTGAAAAACCTAATATTAAAGACAATAAATATGTATGGTTCAACTGGTTAGCTTTCTTCTAAAGTTGAGCTAGGTCTCAAGTTCAAGTCTTAATTTTTACATTCCATTTCTTTTTTATATAAAAAAAAATGAAATATTCATCGAACCGGCAGTCCGGTCCGGTTTCCATCACCGGTTTTTCCGGTTTTGGGGCTGGTTCCCGTAGTTCAATCCGGTTCCGATCCCCACTGGTTCTAGGGGGTCTACCGGATCAAACCATGCACCGGTTACAGGTTGAACTGATCGAACCGGCCGGTCCAGTCCGGTTTTCAAAACATTGAGTACAACTGTATAAATTGTACTTATATATTTTCTTAGTTAGTTAGGAGCATACATACATGGACGATTTTATGGTTAGTTCCAATTGTACATGACTAATATTAGTCAGTTATAATTATGACCGTTAGATTAAAAAATATAATCCTAGTCGTCCAATTTTTTTTTATAATTTATAATATAAATAAAATTAATGTTAACTTAACCATGGTTAGAAATTATTTAATTTTTTTAAAATATCATTAAAAAAACACTTATTATTATTACATAATTATAATATCAATAAATCTCTAAATATTTACCGTCAATTAAACATTCAATTTACAGAGTTTCTCTTCCTCTTCTGCTGCACCTCTTCCACGGCGCCACATCTGCTTCACCTCTTCCACGGCGCCACAACATTCAATTTACAGGAGCTTCTCTTCCTCTTCTACTTCAATAATCACGGTACATCTCAACGGCACCTCTTACTCGTCGGCAACCAATTTTATTAATATTCAACAGTTATCTACCGGAGTTCCCTTTAAATTTGGAGTACTTGGCTGGTTCTTCACTTGCTTGGGTACTTTCGGATGTGGGCTCGATTGGGTAATTAAGAAGGTAAATTTTGTATTTATGTGTGTAATTAAGTTTTAATTTACTCTATTGTTGTTATCCTTGGACATAGGATTCGAGAAATTAGTTTAATGTGGTTAATCCTTGTTTTCTAATATCAATTGAGAAACTGAAACGAATGTGCGAGCTGAAATATACCTCCGAGTTTCAGAAGAGCTGCATCTCTCTGGAAGATATTTTCGTATCATTGTTACTTTTGTTTTGCCTTAGATTTATTAAGTTCCTTCTTTAGTGTTCAATAGGTTGTACTTTGTAGTAAGGCATCGTCAGTCAGTTTTCCCAAAAAAAATGGCAAATCTGAACGAAAAGGGCCATCTCAGAGAACGCCCAACTTTCAAATTGAGTTCATTTATGTAAATTCCTTTTTTTATCGGCCTGTTTTGTTTTCTCCCTCCTATTCTGCATATATCTTTCCACCGGAAACAGTTAACTGACCTTGATCTCGAATGCCATTTGTTCATTGTCTGTATTTGGAACTCCAAACTTCAAAGCAATCTTTGCTATATGGCATTTTTCCCATAATCTTAAAATTGCTACAGCCAATCCTTGTACTTTCCTATTTCTTCCTTCAATAAACTCAAAAACACATCAGTCAGAACTATAAGTACAAACATCCACTAACACAACTTTTAACAAATTGTACCATATTAAAAATACCACTAATAATGACAGTTCAGAATGATATTCCACATAAAACAAAAGAAAAGAAAAATGCCAAGAACGAAATGAAATGGTAAAGGACAAGCAAGCTTCCTCAAATATGTAAGCTCAGCATCTGTCAGCTTCGATCGAGTAAAAGGAGGACAAATCCAAAGAGAGTGTTAAATCCATTTGAGCTAGTGGCCCGAATTTTAAAGTCCCTTTTTTGTTCATATTTGCATTGATGTTGGCTGATAGCATTGGTGATAATTGCAGAAGGATACCCAGTTTTTGACCTGTAAGTTCCTTAAATAGTCTAATTTGTGGAAGATTTCTTATAATATGCAACTTCTTCCATATAGTTCTTATGTATTCTCACTTCTTGATATTTGGAATTTACTGGTAATTGCTACTTGTGTATTTGCATATAGTTCCTCCATTGATGTTTTGTATAGTTTCTAACTTCTAGGCTTGAGTTCTTCTTTTTAGTACATTTATCTTCATCACGATTGACTTTTTTCGGATCTTAATTTCCTCCTGGAAAAATTTGTGTTAAATACTTACGTGTTAGAGAATAAGATTTTGATCTTTTGTGAAAAGAAAAAAACAAACTGAAACGAATGAGAAATTAGTACGATTTTATCTGTGAGATATGTTTGCTATTCTGCATTATGTTTTGTTTTCTGGATTAAATCATCTACTAATTTGTTTAAATTTTATGTCTTTTTCAGGCAACCTGGTCATAAAAATACCAGATGCCCAGAAACGAGTAAAGCATAAAGTTGGCACAACGAAATAATAGCTAGATATGCAGTTTCATATTTTTTAATGTCTATAATAGGTAGAAGGTTGACTATGTTTTAAAGTGATTTTTTCTATGTTTCGGACTTGTTTTGATTCATACTTTTATATTGATGGTATTTATCTTGTAGAATATGAAGTTTTATATTTGTAGTGAGTTGAGGCTTCTGTACTTTGTGCAAATATTTATGTTTAATGTATGCGAGGGGAGGTTTCTGTAATTTGGTAGAATTTGAAGTTTATTGTGTGTGAGGGGATGTCTGTGTAATTTTGTCAGAATTTGAAGTTTAATGTTTGTGAGGGGAGGTCTGTGTAATTTGACAGAATTTGAAGTTTAATGTGTGCGAGGGGTGGTCTGTGTAATTTTGGCAGGATTTGAAGTTTAATATTTATTTTGTTTTGGTCAACTATTTGAAGTTTAATGTGTGTGATGGGAGTTTATGTAATTTGTTCAGATTTTTGAAGTTTTGGAAAGCAAATCATGTTTTTTTTATGTAGAAATAAGCTGGAAGCTAGAATCAGCTAAGGACTAACTTTTAGCTTCTACTTCTAGCTTCTAGGTTATTTTCTTGTGCATTTTTAAATTTTACAGTTGGTCGGTCCCATGGGATTAGTGTTAGCTATAAATTTTGTACCACACTTTCGGGAAAATTCCATGTTTGGCTCAAATAGTAGCTTTCAGCTTTTTCCAAAAGCCAAAAGGCAGTTAACTAAGCTTTTTCTAAATCTACACCATTCCAATTTCTAACTAATTTTTTATCTTTTTTTCTCACTAAAACTATTGAAACGACATAACAACTTCTTAGCTTCTCAAGAAAGCAGTTTCTTGAGAAGCCCCACCTATATTCACCATATCAAAAGTTTATATCTCTCATAATATTTTTATCCTCTCTTATTGTTTACCTCAAAAAACCTTTTACATACATCCTTTTTTTGGCCACAAACTCAAAAAACCTTTTACATACATCCCTTTTTCTGGCCACAAACCCAACCCGATGCAGCTTTCAGCTTTTTTCAAAAGCCAAATAGAAGTAAAAATTGTTTTTTTCAAAAAATCTCGTTCTCTCAAACTTCATCATGGTTTCCAACGCTCCAATAATAAATAATAGATGCTATCAACAAACATCTCATTCGTGTCATCAAACTACTCATTCAATCAACGTAAATTGCAGTAATCTATAAACTCAAAAGTTGAGAACAAGAAATTATCAAAAAAGTAGTTCATTAATCTATATTATCCTTAAATGGCAAAGTAGAAGTCTGGTGTTCAAAAATACATCACTTAACTATCAAAAAGATTACATTCCACTATCAAAATGCATTGTGATCAACATACATAGAGTTTGGGCTCCTTACTACCACTGACTTCACTATCCACATTTATAAGTTCTAGGAAAATTTCAATAATGTATTCAGGCATCAAATTTGATGTATCTACATTTGGGAGGATATGCTCAGCACTATGATAACTCACCAATAAATCAACTTTCATCCTAAATTGAGAAATATTAGTTTTAGGTTAACAGGTAAAAAAAAATATAAGTTATATTAAATTTCATTGAAGTTTTATGAGTTAAAACTGAAAAATTCTATATCTTTTAATAAGCATTATGAACTATTTAATTATTATAAGTGATGAGGTTGATTTTTGGTCGCGGGTCGTAGATTGACCATGTGTCTTGCTCGTCAGTTGAATTTGTAGAGAGGATCCGACCTCGACCTGAAAATACAGAACAATGGGTCACTTGGCCGGAGGGGGTTGTCTCCGGCGCAGCCCCTCCACTAAATTAAGTCAGTACTAGGAATAGGATATTCCAACTAGGGCGCGATCGGAGTAATAAAGAGAGCTTACCTGCAACAATAAATGCTGGAGGTATATATAGTAGGTGATAACACGCACTAGGTACACCTTGGGGAGTGTGCATTTAATGCCTGTCAGTGTTGACCTGCAGGTATTTAATGTAAGACCCAGGATGTCTGCAGACGATCTCGTACTATCCTCAGAAGTAGGGATCTGGTGGGACAGTCTCCTTTATGGCTTGGTACGGATCTAGCTGTAGCGTTTGGGATATGCCACCTTACCAATCTTGCCCGATCACGAGGCGGTCAAGCGGCCTCGACGGCCTTGGGGCGACGTGGATGACGGCCCTTGACGGCGGTCGAGGCCCGACCGAATGAATATCACGCTCGCCAAACCTGTAGGTCCGACCGGGGTCCATGTCAAGAGCTTCGGACGGTGCCACGTGGCTCAAGCTGACTGCTAGGGTCGGGACACGTGGCACGGTCGGATTTCCCCCTATCATGAGTCCCCCAAGTTTTAATCAGGTTTTACTCGATTGGAAGTTGTGATCTGATACCCGTCTCCTCGGGGGGTTCTTGTAACGACCCGAAAATTCCAGAATTAATTCTTGGGATAAGTATTCGACATTTAGTTGAATTTTATATGAAAAGATTTAACTTTGTTAGTTAATCTTAATTTATTATAATTATTTCAATATCTTTAACCTTTTATAATTACATTTTCCACCCCTCGAATTATTCTAATCTATATAAACGAACCTACAATCTTCTAAAATACCCTTGCACTACCTTGAACACACCCACACTATCTTGAACACACTCACACCCTCTTGAACACACTTCTTGCACCCTCTTGGTTACATAATCCATCGAGAGAGAGAGAGAGAGAGAAGAGAAGGAGAAGGGAGAGGAAGAAGGAGAAGGAAAGGAAATCTCGTTCCGAATTCGTTTCTCGACCGATTTAAATTCCGAGACCAGTTTTACGATCCTCATTCGATTCTTTATCGGTAACCTTCTTTCTCCAATTCATTTCATCCATTAAATCTTTCAATTTTTATAGTTTTTTATATTGAATATATATTTGATGAATTTCTTGATTCGTAGGTTATAGTTTATCATTTTTAGCGTAGTTCGGATCAAATGATAGATACTAATGTGTTCAATGCATGAGTGTGAATTTTACATGTTAATTTTAGCCTTAGAATCCCCCATATTTGATTTTTGCATGAAACTCCCGAGAAAACCTTAAAAATCGCGTTTCTGCACCTGGGTGTTGGAACCACACGGCCCAACGCACGGTCTTGCTCAAGACCGTGCGCCGGACCGTGCACAGCCATTTAACCTTGCACCGGCTTGCGCACGCCGGTGCACCAGGCCGTGTGCCTTTATTTCAGCCTGCACGGTCTTGGTTTCGTGCTCAAGACCGTGCACTAGGCCGTGCGTTAGCCCGTGCGAATGCCTTAGCCAATTTTCCAGCCTTTTTCCTTAGTTGCTCTCGGTAATGGGGTCAAATAGCCAATACTAAAAGTTGACTTTTTGCATACGACCCCCTAAAATCGAGCCGTTTTCACCTATAGCTTCCTTATGATTCAAGGATGAATATTGGGTAAAGTTTTCAAAATTCCGATCTCGTTCGGACCTTGAATCGAGCCTTTTTCGTTTAGGGCTTTTTCCCCGATTTTTGAATGTTGTCCGAAAAATCCAAAAATCGCATGAGTGCTTCTTTTTAATATTATATGCATGAATGTACAATTAGAATTTCAATTGAGTATGTTTATCATGGTTAATTTCGTATTTTTAGTTTAATTGATTTAACTGTATTTTAATTGTATATTCATTTGATACGTGTTGTTTATTGGTTTTAATTGCAATGTAGTCTTTGAGAGTCGTTGTCGTGTCTTGTCTTATGTAGTTTTGTCGTCTGTTAGTTTCAGGCTGTCTTGTCAGGACTCAGCTTGGATTGTCTTGTCGTCCCGTGTTTCCAGGTGAGGGTTTTAAAATGATTTCAAACGGAGTAAGAATTCTTTTAATTATTGCGAACTCCCCTTATGTGCTCATCTTGCCTCGTTTTCCTTTCTCGTATAATTATTAAATATTTAATCTATACTTTAAGTTTGCTCTCAAATGATTTAATATTAAATTGTACTTATGAGTATCCCTAAAAATCTTTTATTTTCAGATGGCAAGTAAAATTATTTATTTTAAGCGTGACGGTTTGACTTAAGATTTATACCCTTCGTCGTCACTCAAACTTGCTCAAAGTTAATTTATGTATGGTTTTCAAAGCGAGCAAATTCATGACATTTCAACATGGGGCCCGGGAAAGTATCCGAAGGTTATACCTGGGGACGAGCGTCTAGGGGTAATCCGAGGTGCTTCTCCCAAAACTAAGCGTCAATCGTGGCCCGTCAGGAGTTGATAGCCACGGTTGGGAGTGATGGTGGGCGTTGCATTCGTTGCACGTTTTCCTAAAATTCACGGTCGCCCGAAATAGTGATTCGGGGTCAGACACCGGTGATGGAGTATATGAACGTGAAGGGGTTATAAGGAGGAACAGGCCCATTCTCGCTGGGATATTATTTGCGTGCATGTTACTGCTTTAATTATTTATTATCTATTTAATGTCGTGTATGCAAGTCGAAGCACGATCCGGATTTTCTTCAATTATGCAAATGTATTTTCATATATATATAATTTAAAACCCGGACACGTGGCTCGTACTTGATCCCTCTTAACCTTCACTGAGTGTTTTTACTCACCCCCTATTTTTAATTCTTACTTCAGGTCGACAGGTGGCGTTGTCACCTATCATGTCAGTCGGCAGCAGCAAGTCTAGGTTGGCTCGTGTGTCTTGTCTTGTCAGTGTCCCAACAACAGTCGTGTTCTTGTTATGAATTTATTTAATTATGTATTTTGGATTATGCTTTAATTTAAGTACTTACGTGCCCCTGATGTGGGATAGATTAGACTGGCCACGAATGGCATTGATTATATTATGATTGAGACTGATGTATGAATTACGTGGCCATGGATGGCTTATATGATATTTTATATAATTGCATTACTTCCGCAACTCTGATTTAATTATTATTTATTGCTGTTGTTGTTGGGCTGTCGTTTGCTGTTGCTAGTTTTGCCTGATTGATTGCCGTTCGCCGGGATGGATTTTTAAATGGGGTACTTATACCTCGTTTGAAGGTTTGTCTCGGTGCGGATGTGGTGTCCTTTCTCCGGCCAAGGAAAGGGGCGCTACAGTCAGTGGTATCAGAGCCTAGGTTCCCGAACAGGAACCGAAAGCTCTAGTATCTCGTCTGTCTTGCATGGGGTGTCTGTCAGCTTGGTGTCAGTTCGTGTCGAGTTCGTGTTTTGACAAGTGGTTGTCTCATCTTGGTACTTAAAATTGTAGACGATTACGGTTGGCTTAATTAACCGACTGGCAATCTTTTATAAATTTCTGTACTAAGGAAGATGTAACGCGAGTCGATTGTGGAACACTGTGCGTGTCTTACATGGTTTGGTCTGTCGTAGTGTGTGTCGGTAGGATTTTGTTGAGTGATTGAGCATGCTTATGTATTTACGAATTGTTGGCATCATCTCTCACAAGACATGCACCTATCTTGCCAAATAGTTGTGAACGCAGGTATGCCGCGTAAGAAAGCTAGATCGAATCCGCCACTACCTCCACTTCAGACTACGTCAGGATCAACGCACTTGTATTCGACGGGAGAGTTGGAAATAGCTCAGGGAGCAGATAGCGTGACAGAATACGAGGCCAGATTTGCCTACCTGACTAACTACTCACCAAACCGGGAGCCAGATCAAAGGAACAGAGCCGCGAGATTTATATCTGGATTGAGGCATGAAATTCGCCAAGTACTCATAGGTCTTGGATGTTGTTCTTATGCTGAAGCTGTTGGCCGAGCCTTGCGGGCAGAAGCAGAGTTTGAAATGAGAGCTAGGAATGCTCGACCGATCACTTTAACGAACCCGTCTTATGGATCGAGAATTCCAGTGGCTGTTCGTACAACTTCTCACAGAAAAGAGGCGATGACCAGTGGAACCAGTGAGAGCACCATCGTTTGCTCGTATTGCCATAAGCCAAATCATCTCGCAGAGTACTGCCGGAAACGACTGGGGCAGTGTTTGCTGTGTGGATCCCCTGACCACCTTCTCGACAATTGTCCTAATAAGAGGACACCTAAGGAAGAGGATTGTGGATGAGGATTCTGGGGATTCAGGGTTCTTAATTCAGAGAGGGAGGCTACCGTAGAATAAAGCATGAAGGGGCAGTGTTTGGGGACGTACTGTAAATGAGAAGCCACGACATCGAAGGACTTGAAAGGAATAATGGGAGACGAGAACGGACTTCATTACTCGGAATAAAAGGTACCGTGCATTTTCATAACATTCATATTTCTTGTATTCAATTTATTAATTGCGCGGTATTATGTAAATATTATTTGATTGAACTCCGGATTAAATCCGGGGTGTTTTCGAAAATTTTCGTGTTTTAATTCGATCCAGGGGTGCTTGCACGCCCTAACGCACGGTCTTGCTCAAGACCGTGCGGTTCAGCTCAAGCCCGTGCAAGCCAGTTCAGCGCTAAACCGCTGAACCGGCTGGACCGCTCCACACGGGCCAGCGCACGCCCGTGCGTCCGGCCGTGTGTCCCTATTTTGCCCTTTTTAAACCTATTTCGCGTGCTGACTTGCAGCAGCTCTTTTCACCCCTTTTCTCTCCACTTCCAGCAACAGAAACTTGCGATTTTTCCCAAAATTTTTCCCCAATCTTTGCCAGCCAATAACTTTCGATCCGTCCGTTGGATCTTCCTAATTTTCGGAAGGTACGTAGTCTACATTACGTATTTCAATTAGTTGGGTTTTGAGGACGATCCGTCGAGCCGATCTTACACACATTGCCGCCCAAAGTACACGCACGCCAAGTGTTCGACAAAATTTCCGAGTGAGGAATTTCATCAAATTCAATCCTACAAGCTTCCAACAACAATCTCACATGGCCGCCGAAGGTTCTCGACGTAGGAGGAGACGAGATGACCCTCCATCTCCACTCCCATTCAATGTGGATATTTCAAATGCATTCCAAGTTAAAATATTTAGGAGAATGCATGAACGCCCGGTGTTTTCCACCAAATTTCTCGACATCGAAGCATTAGGAAATTTGGGACTTGGCCCCGGTATTGCTCGATACATAGAAGACGTGGGATGGACCACATTCTTGGACATAAGAAGGAATTCGTACCCCCGGCTTGTGTACGAATTCATTGCAACACTTCAAGTACTTCCCCATGAAGACGATGCCGAGCTACCATTCAAAATTGAGTTCCGAGCTTTTAATGAAGATTATGAGCTCACTCTTCGGCAACTAACAAGGCATTTTGGACTACCCATCCGGGGTATGATAAGCCGTGAAGTTGGATGGTCCGAAGCCGAAGCTTGGAGAAATGTCTCCACTTCTAGGAGACCCTTTCAACAAGGAAAATCGAAGGCAACCGACCTTCGTGATGCCGCTTTGAGGACTTTCCACCGGTTCCTCTCATGTACCGTTTTCGCTAGAGGAGATAGCTACGGTTCAATTAATATTGAGGAACTCTACGTCCTTGATTGCGCGGTTCGAAGGCAAGCAGTCAACGGCATTATGTTTTTCCTTCGTTATGTAGAATATGTAGGTACCCGGCCTAAAGGAGAAATCAGAATTGGGTCCTACATTACCGCGATCTTAGAGTGTGCCGGAGTGACCGGCATGGATCGAATGGCCCCGGCAGGAGCCGAGGATTCAACAATTTCCTACAAGCAACTCGCCCAAATGAAACTTTGTAGGAAAGTTAGAGGACGACATGGTCGTTATGTGCCAATGACGGCCGAGGAAGCCGCTGCCGGTAGTGATGGCTACGATGAAGAGGATACCGATTTAGGAGGTCATCATGAGGAAGACCGACAAGAAAGAGAGGAGCAAATGATGGAACAACTTTACGAAGCAGGAGGCTTCGCTCCTCAGCAGGTTCCGTATGTACCCGATCCTCCTAGAACCGAAGAGGTTCCATTCCAGCAGGGCTTTGAGGATTACCCGACACAGCATCAGGCTGGATCTTCCCAATGGGACAGATCAAGTGAGGAACAATGGAGTCAGTTTCTACAAGCGGAGTCGGACGCCCGAAGCCGATGGGAGACCGACAGGTGGACGATTTGGGGAAACCGTTTCACCACTTTCGCCGAGCAGACCACCGAACGTCTAGATCGACAGTCGGCCGATCTCCGAGAGGTTCGCGCTGACCTACAAGAATTCAGACTCGAGACCCGACGCAACCAGACTGAGCTTCGGGAGCAGATTACCGGTCTCGAGAGATCCATCACTGATCAACTTGCCAACTATCTGAGCCGCCTTGGCAGGTCGCCTAACTCTGGAGCACCTGATTCTTAGTTGGCATTAGTTTTTCCCTAATTTTTCGTTGTTTTCATTTTTATTGTAATTTGAATTTCAGTTGAACTATTATGTATGAACTATGTGTTAAATGTTTATTTGAATTTAACTGTTAACTGTTCATTTTAATTAATTGCTTATGTGTTAATTGCGCGATTTTGTATGATGAACTTTTAAATGTTGTGATATACTTCCTTTAATAAACCCCGAGGTTCGGAGTAGAATCTGAGGACAGATTCTTTTAAAGGAGGGAGTATTGTAACGACCCGAAAATTCCAGAATTAATTCTTGGGATAAGTATTCGACATTTAGTTGAATTTTATATGAAAAGATTTAACTTTGTTAGTTAATCTTAATTTATTATAATTATTTCAATATCTTTAACCTTTTATAATTACATTTTCCACCCCTCGAATTATTCTAATCTATATAAACGAACCTACAATCTTCTAAAATACCCTTGCACTACCTTGAACACACCCACACTATCTTGAACACACTCACACCCTCTTGAACACACTTCTTGCACCCTCTTGGTTACATAATCCATCGAGAGAGAGAGAGAGAGAGAAGAGAAGGAGAAGGGAGAGGAAGAAGGAGAAGGAAAGGAAATCTCGTTCCGAATTCGTTTCTCGACCGATTTAAATTCCGAGACCAGTTTTACGATCCTCATTCGATTCTTTATCGGTAACCTTCTTTCTCCAATTCATTTCATCCATTAAATCTTTCAATTTTTATAGTTTTTTATATTGAATATATATTTGATGAATTTCTTGATTCGTAGGTTATAGTTTATCATTTTTAGCGTAGTTCGGATCAAATGATAGATACTAATGTGTTCAATGCATGAGTGTGAATTTTACATGTTAATTTTAGCCTTAGAATCCCCCATATTTGATTTTTGCATGAAACTCCCGAGAAAACCTTAAAAATCGCGTTTCTGCACCTGGGTGTTGGAACCACACGGCCCAACGCACGGTCTTGCTCAAGACCGTGCGCCGGACCGTGCACAGCCATTTAACCTTGCACCGGCTTGCGCACGCCGGTGCACCAGGCCGTGTGCCTTTATTTCAGCCTGCACGGTCTTGGTTTCGTGCTCAAGACCGTGCACTAGGCCGTGCGTTAGCCCGTGCGAATGCCTTAGCCAATTTTCCAGCCTTTTTCCTTAGTTGCTCTCGGTAATGGGGTCAAATAGCCAATACTAAAAGTTGACTTTTTGCATACGACCCCCTAAAATCGAGCCGTTTTCACCTATAGCTTCCTTATGATTCAAGGATGAATATTGGGTAAAGTTTTCAAAATTCCGATCTCGTTCGGACCTTGAATCGAGCCTTTTTCGTTTAGGGCTTTTTCCCCGATTTTTGAATGTTGTCCGAAAAATCCAAAAATCGCATGAGTGCTTCTTTTTAATATTATATGCATGAATGTACAATTAGAATTTCAATTGAGTATGTTTATCATGGTTAATTTCGTATTTTTAGTTTAATTGATTTAACTGTATTTTAATTGTATATTCATTTGATACGTGTTGTTTATTGGTTTTAATTGCAATGTAGTCTTTGAGAGTCGTTGTCGTGTCTTGTCTTATGTAGTTTTGTCGTCTGTTAGTTTCAGGCTGTCTTGTCAGGACTCAGCTTGGATTGTCTTGTCGTCCCGTGTTTCCAGGTGAGGGTTTTAAAATGATTTCAAACGGAGTAAGAATTCTTTTAATTATTGCGAACTCCCCTTATGTGCTCATCTTGCCTCGTTTTCCTTTCTCGTATAATTATTAAATATTTAATCTATACTTTAAGTTTGCTCTCAAATGATTTAATATTAAATTGTACTTATGAGTATCCCTAAAAATCTTTTATTTTCAGATGGCAAGTAAAATTATTTATTTTAAGCGTGACGGTTTGACTTAGGATTTATACCCTTCGTCGTCACTCAAACTTGCTCAAAGTTAATTTATGTACGGTTTTCAAAGCGAGCAAATTCATGACATTTCAACATGGGGCCCGGGAAAGTATCCGAAGGTTATACCTGGGGACGAGCGTCTAGGGGTAATCCGAGGTGCTTCTCCCAAAACTAAGCGTCAATCGTGGCCCGTCAGGAGTTGATAGCCACGGTTGGGAGTGATGGTGGGCGTTGCATTCGTTGCACGTTTTCCTAAAATTCACGGTCGCCCGAAATAGCGATTCGGGGTCAGACACCGGTGATGGAGTATATGAACGTGAAGGGGTTATAAGGAGGAACAGGCCCATTCTCGCTGGGATATTATTTGCGTGCATGTTACTGCTTTAATTATTTATTATCTATTTAATGTCGTGTATGCAAGTCGAAGCACGATCCGGATTTTCTTCAATTATGCAAATGTATTTTCATATATATATAATTTAAAACCCGGACACGTGGCTCGTACTTGATCCCTCTTAACCTTCACTGAGTGTTTTTACTCACCCCCTATTTTTAATTCTTACTTCAGGTCGACAGGTGGCGTTGTCACCTATCATGTCAGTCGGCAGCAGCAAGTCTAGGTTGGCTCGTGTGTCTTGTCTTGTCAGTGTCCCAACAACAGTCGTGATCTTGTTATGAATTTATTTAATTATGTATTTTGGATTATGCTTTAATTTAAGTACTTACGTGCCCCTGATGTGGGATAGATTAGACTGGCCACGAATGGCATTGATTATATTATGATTGAGACTGATGTATGAATTACGTGGCCATGGATGGCTTATATGATATTTTATATAATTGCATTACTTCCGCAACTCTGATTTAATTATTATTTATTGCTGTTGTTGTTGGGCTGTCGTTTGCTGTTGCTAGTTTTGCCTGATTGATTGCCGTTCGCCGGGATGGATTTTTAAATGGGGTACTTATACCTCGTTTGAAGGTTTGTCTCGGTGCGGATGTGGTGTCCTTTCTCCGTCCAAAGAAAGGGGCGCTACAGTTCTGGTCGGATAAGGTATCTGGACAGAAGCAGTCGAAAGCTTCCTTCCTTTGACACGTCAGCAGGGGGGCTTTTTACAGGGCTTGCGTGTCGCCACGTCAGCCCTAATTGCATTGTGCGGTGTACGTTGAGCCACGTCAATTCCCTCCCATCGCCACTGAGGCGCCGTTTCATCTTCCGAGGAGAGGTTCCTATAAATAGGGGTTCTGTCCTTTTCATTTGTTTACACGCACGTGAAGCTTAGTTCCGATCCAACAAATTTTTAGAAAGAGAGACTGTAGCAGTTATCTGACCGAGTGCATACACACCTCCGACCTTTCACTAAACACTAGGTAACCTCGACCTCTTATCTGTTCTATTTCTTAATAATGTCTTCACAATCTGAGGGGTCTGAGGAGAGAGTGAGAGATTATGATCAGGGCGGGACTGCGTCCTTGGGGTCGGATCGTGGAGCTGAATCCGACCAACAGTCCTCCGCACGTGATCGGGTCTCGACAACGGTTCTCGTCTCTAGGAGGGAGGGGACCGGGGCCCGCCCGTCGGAGTTTGTCCTAGGGCCGTCTGTAACGGTCGCGAAGAAGGGTAAGGGACGCCTAAAACAGATGGTGCGGGGTCCAGGCAAAAGACTCCATCAATCACAGCCCACGGTCGATCAGGCTGAACTGGTAGTGGGTCCATCCGCTCAAGGTAATGATGCAGTCGATGAGCCTGAGGAAAGGGTCCGGTTAATCCGCTTTATGATCCGATCGAAAATCTCCGACGATCGGATCGCGAGAACCCGAGCGATGTTGCGTTTTCCTCCATCACACACTGTTCGGAGACCCCGACTCGATGAAATAATGGGCAGCCAAAGGCTAACGGAATTGGCCGTTAATTACATCGCCATCGCCAACAGCTTCCGGGTGATTGGCAACGACCAGATGTATTCCACCTACTGGGATCTGGAAGTTTGCCCGACCCAACTGGTGCCTAACAACTTCTCTTTTATCGGCTATTACTTGGTGTTGATGAGGATCCTCAGGTTCGAGCCAAACCCTCGACATTTCCGACAACTGCTCACCGTGTCGGAGTCCTCCAAATCGGGGATCAGATTTTATGCCATTTGCCAGAAGTAGGGTCGGAAGTTCTTCACGATCCCCACAACTTCTCACGGGACTACTTGGAAGCCTGAGTGGATGATCGTGGAGCATGAACATGGGTTCCTCCTTCCCAACCGGTGGAAGGATATCCGCTCGAGGCAGAAAAAGTGGGTAGCCGATCCCAATCTGGAGAACATGCTCGACCTGTTGGGCGAGTGGTTAAGCCCCGACGAAATGAATTGGAACTCTATTCTGACCAAGCAAAATATTGAGAGTGCCGGGCTTTGCTACGATCGGCACTCGAGGAAGAGCGTCTTGGGTAAACGATCAGGGGGTTTTATTTTATTTTTCTGATCTTATATTCGATGAACTGTTTCTGATCGTTTTTCCTTCTCCTTTTCAGATATCCAAGTGATGGCTTCAGCTCGTGCCACCTTTCCGCTGAAGAACAAGCGTGCTGGTCGAGCCAGCAAAGAGCAGGACGATGCCAACTTTCGGGCATTAAGCGATGCGATCAACGCTCGCGAAAGACTCGCCGATCCTCCTGCTGCCTATACACCGACCGCCGCAATGGTGGCAACTCATAAGAAGATCCATGAAGGGGTCGCGGTCGATGCTCCTGCGCCGGCCGATGTGACGATGGCAGAGTCCACCCCCACGGTCGAGGGTCCCGAAGGCACTACTCCCGGAGGAGGCCTAATGTCATCTTTACACCCCGGGGTTCGGGGGCACGAAGAGCCCATCTAAAACAGAAACAAATCGTCGAGCAGGATAACGACGACGAGGGGAGTCAGGCGTACCTCGAGCACCTTGCCGTCGAGCTCTCGAGCATCGTGGCCCCTGAAGAGCCTCCGTCTAGGCAAGAATCTTCCCACTTCTACGGGAAGGTGGATGATCAGAAGACCTACTCCCTTTACCGATCGGGAGTCAACCTCGCCGATCAGAAGAAGTTGGTGAAACACTCCATCGATGACTTGGAGATAATATGCGCCAAGTCCTTGAGCATGGTAGGGCTTCTGATCCTCTTTCCTCATTCCCTTTTCGTTTCTTTTGCTAACTGCTACTGATCGAAAGTTATTGTGTACATGTGACAGAGGCTTCCGAATGCTATTGCTTCGATCGTCCAGCGGGCCAGGCTCTACTCCGCCCGTAAAGACTATTACAAGAGAAGGTTCCTCGAGAAGAGGAAAGAGCTGGCTGAGATCGGGGATAGCTCCGAATTGAAACAACAGGTTGACGTCTTCAAGTGGTCGACTGACGACCTCCAGGCGGAGAAGATGCGCCTGCAATCGGAGGTCGAGCGCTTGACCAAGGAGGCCGATTCCTCGGCGGGCAGGATCTCCGAGTTGGAGATGCAACTGAAAAGGGTTGCCGAGCGGGAGCAGGAGCAATACGACACGACTAGGACAATCGGATATACCTCGGCCGTCGAGGAACTAGCGCACAAGTACAAAGGAAAGCATAACAGTACTTGCGTCGTGCTCGCGAGACGATCCTGAAGAGGGCAGTGATCGACTTCGTCGAGAGCCTAATGTTCTACCAGCCCTCCGCGTACAAATGCGACGGGGACATGCAGGCCGGTGTCGACCTGTGCTTGGCCCAGCTTCGCCATCGCGGGTATCTTCAGGTTCCGGATAGCGAACTTTCTGGGATCGGTTCTGATAAGCTCGACCCCCGTCCCCCCAAGGCTGACGATCTGATGGCGGCGGTCTACGCTGCAGATCCCCATGGATTCATCGTGAAAAAGATTGCCTCAAAGGCGCCTGACGCGCTCCTTACGATGGGAGTGGCTGGCCTGAGGACCTGGACTTCAGCTTCCTCGATCAGCCTGATAGATCGGATTCCCCAGACCCGCCTTCTCCCTCCGGCCGACCAAAGCCTTCTGCTGCACCGACCGTTCATAATATCGACAATTGAATCGTCGTTTTGAAGTCTACGGGATTAGACTAGCCGAATCCCTCATATTGTAACCAGACCCAGCTTGATCGGGTCTTTTTGTACGCGACGGGTCGCGCTATTCGACCCTTATTTAATGAAGTTATTTTGGAAAGCTTGTTGTTCGTTTGTTTAAGTCTGAATAATCTGAGTGTTTGAACTGGACAATCGGTATGACCTCGAGCTTTACGCTCGAGTCCCCAGTTCGAGCAGAAGCTTAACTTCCAACTCCGGACGATCGGGATGGGCTCGAGCTTTACGCTTGAGTCCCCAGTCCGAGCGAAAGCTTAACTTCCAACTCTGGACGATCGGGATGGGCTCGAGCTTTACGCTCAAGTCCCCAGTATGCGGGTAGAAGCTTAACTTCCAACTCTGGACGATCGGCATTGGCTCGAGCTTTACGCTTGAGTCCCCAGTCCGCGAGTGGAAGCTTAACTTCTAATTCTGGGTGATCGGAATGGGCTCGAGCTTTACGCTCGAGTCCCCAGTCCGCGTGTGGGAGCTTAACTTCCAACTCTAGACGATCGGAATGGACTTGAGCTTTACGCTAGAGTCCCTAGTCCGCGAGTGGAAGCTTAACTTCCAACTCTGGACGATCGGAATGGGCTCGGGCTTTATGCTCGAGTTCCCAGTCCGCGAGTGGAAGCTTAACTTCCCATTCTGGACGATCGGAAAAGGCTCGAGCTTTACGCTCGAGTCCCCTGTCCGTTTCGCAGCTTGATTTTATTTGTGCAACTTAGTTTTATGGGTATTTTTATTATTATTTTTCATATTTATACGGGGTTCCCCCCTCCCCCCTTTCGAGCATGATGGGACATCGAATGCTAAAGTAGGATAATCAGAAGTAAAAATAATAACACTAGAAATTTTTCATTGAGCTAGCCAACTTACAAAAGGGGGCCCCTGAGGGGAACTACACGGTCGGACCTCGGAGGGGTCTATTCTACGGGTAATACAACTTTAAATTGAACGCATTCCATGGTCAAGGTAATTCTTCAGGTTCCGATCCAAGTGTCTCAAGCCGATAAGCGTTGTTTTTGGCTATTCGGGCAACACGGTATGGACCGTCCCACTTTTCCTCAAGCTTCTTCACTTTTCTTGAAACTTCGACCTTTTTCAAGACCAAATCCCTGACCTGGAAGCTCAACGGTCAGACGTTCTTGTTATAGCTTCGAGCATCCGCAACTTTGTGTAGCAACATCCCACCAAGGGCTCTATGGCACTTTTCCTCGATGAGGTCGAGTTCGAGCGCACGCCCTTCGTTGTTTTGTGCCAGCTGAAAGTGAGATACCCTGGCCGTCTCGTGGACGAGCTCGGCTGGGATTAAAACCTTCGACCCGTAGACTACGGCGAATGGGGTTTCACCTGTCGAGGTTTGAGGAGTTGTTCTATAGGCCCATAGGACCTCGTCGAGTTCCTCCGCCCATGCCCTCTTCTTCGCGTCGAGTCGGGCACTGAGGCTCCTGATATTGGTGTTATTTGTCACTTCAGCTTGCCCATTCGCTTGGGCGTATCCGACTGAAGTAAAACGCTGGTCGATCCCGTGGTCTATGCACCACTCCTTCATATCATCTGCTCGAAATTGTGGCCCGTTATCACAAATTAGGATCCGTGGGACCCCGAATCGGCACATAATGTTTCTCCATATGAAGTTTTTGATGATCTTTGTAGTGGTTTGTCGAACAGCTATCGCCTCCACCCATTTCGAGAAATATGCGCAGGCTACGATGCAGTATTCCGCCTGCTTGATGGTCGAGGTTGGGAGTGGTCCAATTATATCTATCCCTCACTGGTCGAAGGGCCATGACACATCGATCGCTATCATTTCTGCTGCATGTTTGTGCAAATAATTTCTCGTCTTTTGACACTTAACGCAGCGTCTTGAGTGTCTTTCAGCGTCGTGTTCTAGGGTCGGCCATAAGTATCCCGCCCTTGTAACCTTCCGTGCCAGAGATCGACCACCAGAATGGTTCCCACAACTTCCTGCATGGATTTCATAAAGAACCTCCTTGACTCGAGAGGGTCGGAGACACCTCATGGGAGGTCGGCGGTTCCCGCATTTGTAAAGTCTTCCTTCTGAGTCGAGGAAGTATCTGGTAGCACGATGTCGCAGCCGTCGAGCGGCGTTATGATCTGGAGAGAGGGTATCGTCTCGGAGGTACAGCACGATTTCATCGAGCCAGCAAGGCTCCTCTAGGTCGATCATCATAAGGGACTCGACCGGCCCATCTATCACGCAGTGGTTGGATACCTTAAAAGTGATCTCCCGCTCTTCTGTGCCTTTAAGGCCGTTGGCGAGCTTAGATAACACGTCGGCTCGGATGTTCTCTTCCCTTGGGACCTGATCGATGGTGAAGCTGGTGAACTTTGCAGTTAATTTACGTACTTTCTCTAAGTACCTTGTAGCGCCCCTTTCCGTAGAAGGAGAAAGGACACCACATCCGCACCGAGACGAACTCCCAAACGAGGTAGATGTACCCCATTTAAAAATCTATCCCGGCGAACGGCAATCACTCAATCTATACCGGCAACAACAAACCTAGTCCAACAACAACAACCAACAGAAATAACAGAGTGCGGAAGCTTAAAATATATATCAATTAAACATTCAAAGCCGCACGAGGCATCAATTAACAAATATCAATATTCAACAATTCATCAACATCATCAAATCTCAATAATCATCAATATATCCATTTCTACTCAATAAAATAATTCAATTCAAATAAGTAAAGACAGACTGTTGTTGGACACTACCGACAATCACCAAGGGACACGAAAACCAAGACTCATAACCCGCTGTTGCCAACCGACATGAGAGGTGACAACGCCACCTGTCGACCTGAAGTAAGAATCAAAACAACGAGGGGTGAGTATAAACGATACTCAGTGAAGGTAAAGAGGGAACAAGTACGAGCCACGCGTCCGAGTTTTATATATATATATAAGAAAATACATTTGCAGAATTGAGGAAAATCCGGAATGTGCTTCGACTTGCATAACAACAATTAATAAGCAGTAACAATAAAGCATAAATAGAAGCAAGTAATATTCCAGCGAGAGTGGGCCTGTTCCTCCTTATAACCCCTTCATGTCATTATAAAACTCCATCTCCGGTGTCTGACCCCATAGTACGACCATGGGCGACGAATTGAATTTTAGGAAAACGTGCAACGAATGCAACGTCCACCATCGCTCCCAACCGTGGCTATCAACTCCTGATGGGCCACGATTGATGCTTAGTTTTGGGAAAAATACCTCAGGAAACACCCTGGACGCTCGTCCCCAAGTGAGACCCTCGAATACCCTCCCGGCCCCATTAAAGAAAGTCCCTGATTTTGCTCGTATTTTGAGAAACATTATAAGTTGAAAGCCAAACGGGCATTTAGGCAAGTGTGTGATGACAAAGGGGGTAAGCATGAGTTTCATACATGTCGGGATGTGCTGACGGACTCCCCTAACGACTTCCCTCATAGACCCAACCAAAGTCAAAGTATCACGTTGAAAAGAGAGAGTTTTACTTGCCTCTTGAAAACAAAACGATTTAGACATAATTATAGGTATAAGTTGATATCAAAACGTTTGTCTATTAAAATCATGAAAATATGATCAAATATCTAATAGATATACAAGAAGGAGAAACCAAATCAATATGAGCACGTAAGGGTAGTTCGCAATAAATAAAGAAATCCTTACTCCAGTTGAAAGCATTTTAAAACCCTCACCTGGAAGCACGGGAACGACAAGACAACTCAAGCAATTCCTTGAAAGAACGGCCTGAAACTGACAGACGACAACCCAAATAAGACAAGACACGATGCACGACTCTAAAGGACTACAACACATGAAAGACCAAATAATAATCATGTAGCAATTAGAATTACAAGTAAAATGCAATTAAATTAATTAAATGAAAGATATGAAATTAAAGATGCTAAACATGCTCAATTGAAATTCTAAGTGCGCATTCATGCATAATATAATGTAAAGAAGCACTCATGCGATTTTCGGATCATTCGGACAACAATCAAAAATTTGGGAAAAAGTCCTAAATGAAAAAGGCTCGAACGAGGTCAGAATTTTGAAAACTTTACGGAATATTCATCCTTGAATCATATTTTTATTTTTAGGGGGTCGTATGCAAAAAGTCAACTTTTATTTTTGGCTAATTGACCCCATTACCGTGAGCAACTAAAGAAAAAGGCTGAAAATTTCACTAAGTCATTCGCACGGGCTAACGCACAGCCTGACGCACGGTCTTGAGAGCACTCCCAAGACCGTGCAAGCTATAACAGGTGCGCACTGGCTTGCGCACCGGGGTGCGTAGGCCGGTGCAGGCTTAAAGTGGTGCACACGGTTGGCGCACGGTCTTGCCAAGACCGTGCGTATGACCGTGTGGTTCTACTAACAGGTGCATAAAACGCGATTTCAAGGTTTCTCACGAGGGTTTCATCCTAAAATCAACTAGGGCAAATTCTACAGCTAAAATCAATACATAAAATTCACACTCATGCATTATACACATTAATAGCTACCATTTGATCCGAACTACACTAAAAATGGTAAACTCTAATCTACAAACCCATCAAATTATCAAATATTCATACTTATCTAAATGTCAACAAAATGAAGGATTTAATGGATGAAATGAATTGGGAAAAGAAGGTTACCGGTAGAGAATCGAACGAGGATTGTGTATCTGGTCTCGGAATCTCGATTGATCGAGCGACGGATTCGGGACGGGATTTCATCTTCTCCTTCCTTCTTCTTCCTTTCTCCTTCCCTTCTCTCTTTCTCTCTCTCGATTTTGGGGGTGTGAGCAAGAGTGTGCAAGAGAGTGTGCACAATGGGGTGTAAGTGTGTTTAAGATAGTGCAAGCGTGTCCAAGAGGGTGCAAGTGTGTTCAAGGGGGTGTGGGTTCGTTTTGAGATTAAAATAAATTCGAAGGGTAGAAAAGGTATTTATAAATGGTTAAGGGTTGGAGAATAAATTATCATAAATTAAAATTAGCTAACGAAGCTAATCTTTTCATTTAAAATTCAACGAAGTGTCGAATAATTATTCCGAAAATATATTGGGTCGTTACATACCTGATCATGCTATCCTCTTGAGCTTTGTAGAAGCCCTGGACTTAATGTGCTACAAGTTGGGAATCCATGATAATGGCGATCGTTCTTGCCCCGCTTTCGAGTGCAATGCGTAGGCCCGCGATCAATGCTTCGTATTCGACCTCATTATTTGTGACTTGGAAGTCGAGGTAAATTGCGAAGTCCAAGTCTAGGCCGTTGGGGTTGGTCAGCGATATTCTTGCTCCTCCTTCCTGGGCGGTCGAGGATCCATCAACCTTTAAGAGCCAATGGGTATCTTTATTCTTTCCTGCTTTCGACGTCGTAGTCTTCTCGACCAGAAAATCGGCTAATACTTGTGCCTGCATGGCTACTCTTGGTTGAAAGGTGATATCAAATTGTCCGAGCTTGATCGCCCATTTGATCAACCGCCCATCACCTGTTTTAGGGGCTGATCGGTCAGCACGATGATCTCGTGTGCTTGAAAATATGGGCGGAGTTTCCTTGGTGAGACCACAAGCGCGAGTGCGAACTTCTCGATTTCCAAGTAACGTGTTTCTGGCCCATGAAGGATTTTGCTGACGTAGTAGACTGGAAGATGTTTCCGATCGCAGATGGTCACTAGGACCGAGTTAATTGTTTCGTCTGAGACGGCTAAGTACAGGTAAAGGATCTCTCCTTTTTCTGGTTTGGCGATTAGCGGAGCTGAGGCCAGGTACCTCTTCGTATCTTCGAAGGTGCGGTCACACTCCTCCGTCCATTCAAACTTGTTCATATCCCTTAGAATTTGGAAGAAGGGAAGGTTACGTTCCGCCGACCTGGATATGAACCTGTTGAGGGCGACAATCCGTCTGACCGGCTGTTGAACTCCTCGAATTGTGTCAGGTCGGGGTATGTGATGATCGTGGATATCTTTTCTGGATTGGCCTCGATCCCCCACTGGCTCACCATATAACCCAAAAATTTTCCACCACCGACCTCAAAAACACACTTCAGGGGATTGAGTTTCAACTGGTAGTTTCATATAAGGGCGAACATGTAACGACCCAGAAATCCGAGAATTACTGTGAGTAATTTTACGCGTTAATTATCTTTCTTAATCTCTAAATTCTCGTTATATGTGAACTATTATATATTATTTTAGTATAAGAACCAATGTGATAATATTAATTTCGAATTTAGATTATGTGTCTATATTGCGCTGTTTAATATTTAATCATTATATTTGATCGACGCGTAATTAATTGGATTTTCTAAAATTACTAAAATAACCTTTCGTATTTTTAGATATTTTGAAGATATTTGATAAATATCAAAAATTTACTTCATTGTTATTATTTCAAGAGAGAGAGAGAGAGAGAGAGAGAAGAAGAAAAGAGATATTTCTCCCGAATCCCTAATCGATCGTACCGAGCTCGAATCTCCGTGGAATTTCACGCCAATCGTTTTGAAACGATCCTTTCTTCGATACCTTTCTATAGGTACCAATTTCCCCAATTTCTTTTACGGATTTTCGATGATTTGAGATTATTTGTTTATTTCGGGATTTTTAGGATATATGCTTAGATTGAGCCCGTTTCTTGATCAATTCATGATTTTATTGGATGCAAATGTGAATTAGTTGATGATTAATGATTGTTATAAATTATGAGTGTTGATTTGCGTTAAAAATATGATTTTTGTGGAAATTTGGCTCGAATTTTAGAAAACCCGTAAGTTTCTGCTGGGTTCAGTTGAACCACACGGGCTAACGCACGGTCTTGCGCAAGACCGTGCAGGAGCCCGTGTGCAGCTCATTGTGCTTGCACGGGCTTGAGCCCGTGCACCAAGGCCGTGTGTTTGGCCGTGTGTGTGTGCACGGTCTTGACACCGTGTTCAAGACCGTGCACTAGGCCGTGTGAAACACTTAGAGAATTTTTCCAGCTTTTTCAAACTTTGCTCTCGGCAATTGAGTCTTCGGGTCACCATTTTTGGTTGACTTTTTGCATACGGACTCCAAAAATTACACCGTTTTCACCTATAGAACCCTTTTAATTTGTAGATTTATATTTTGGAATGTTTATTTAATTTTGCCCTCGTTCGGGTTATGAATAGTGTAATTCTAATTATGTGTATTTTTGACAACTTGTCGGAATTGCGTGAAATTTACATGATAGCTTCTTTACATATTATAATTGGCATATGCATGATTGGAAACATGTTTGGTTAGCCGTTCGTCCAATAATTGTTTATTTGCGCTTTTAGTATTTGTTGTCGTTATTGATTTGTCTAGGTCTTGTCTTGTCTCCAGATCAGTCCGACGTGGGAGACCAGTGAGTCTAGCGGCTAGGCTTTCTCTTTTTGAATTCCAGGTGAGGATTTAAAGTTTTAACTGGGCTTGAACATATATATATATACAATTGCGAACCCCCTAATCCCTTATTAGTGTATTATATATTTCGAGTTTATATTTTTATGTTTTTATCCTCAAATCATTTAATATCAAAATTATATATTATTAAACCAAATTGATTTGTTTTCAAAAGGGCAAGAAAACTATTTATTTTACGTCACGGTTTGACTTAGGATTTAATCATTCGTCGTCACCCTTGCTCAGAGTGTCGGTTGGCATTCAAATGGGTTATTTTAAAGCGAGCAAATACATGACTATTTTCAAGTTGGGCCCGGGAAGGTATCCGAAGGTTACATCTGGGGACGGGCGTTCAGGGTGTAATCCGAGGTGCTTCTCCCAAAACTAAGCGTCAATCGTGGCCTGTCAGGAGATGATAGCCACGGTTGGGAGCGATGGTGGGTGTTGCATTCGTTGCACATTTTCTTAAAATTCATTATGGTTGAGCTTCGGGTTGCTCCTTAGCTTGACACCGGCGATGGAGTATTTATACATGCACCGTGGAGATATAAGGAGGAACAGGCCCATTCTCGCTGGGATCGTATTTACTGCTTTATAGTGTTACTGAATTTAATTTTAATTGTATATCCAAGTCGAAGCATATTCCGGTTTCTTCAATATCGCATATGTATCTTCTATAAAAAATCCGGAAGCATGACTCGACTTGTCCTCACATCCTCACTGAGTATTTGAACTCACCCTCTTTTAATTGTTCTTGCCTCAGGTTTGAGAGAGACCGACATGTCTTACGTGTCGGATGGGCAACAGTGTTAGATAGGCTTTTTTGGTTTTGCCGAGTCTCGTTAGTTGTCTTTTGATCTCTCGTTCATTATTCTTGTCAACCTGGATTGTAGATGTTATATTGATCCCCGTAATTTTTATTTAAATCATGTTGCCCCTGAGTGGGCTGTTGTTGATAATTGTTAATGTATTGGCCCCGGAGTGGCATTTTTGTTAATATGGATTTAAATGCTTCCGCTATATATTCTCTGATTTATTTAAATATTTTATTTTGGGGATTCACTGTTGCCAAGTGTCGGGATTGACCCGTTAGCTTGCATGGGTTCTCGGGTTGAGGCACTGTATTCGGCTTGGGAATCCGTGCAGGTTCAGGGGCTGTAGAGCGGGGCGCTACAGGCCGGAGTGGTATCAGAGCCATAGGTTCCCTAGGTTCTGTTGTCTAGAGTGTCGTGTCTAAGTCGTACGGCTATATTTATAGGTTTCGTGTTATTCCTTTACTTGCGCTTTTAAATGTTATTGTTACTTGATTAATTGGTCATACCATTAACCCACATGCATTTCAGCTTTTCTTTTCAGGCACAATGGTTAGACCTAGAGGCCCAGGTATATTGATAGGGTTCCTATTACTGTCGTTGCACCGATCACTTGTTCCTATTGCCACAGACCGAACCACACCGCCGATTCCTGCCGGAGGCGATTGGGGCAGTGTTTGATTTGTGCATCTTTTGATCACCTGATAGACTCTTGTCCGAACAAGAGAGCTCTCGCCACGCCACTGAAGGCGATTCAGGCTGCCGGTCAGCCGAGAATCCAGCCCAGAGTCTTCGCACTGGGAGGAGAGGAGCTTGAGCCCGATTCGCATGATGTTATTGGAGGTACCCTGCATATTCATGACATCCCTATTACTGCATTATATGATCCGGGTGCTACACACTCGTTTATTGCGCTTGATATTGCTGCTAAGTTGTGCATGCCCGTGGAGAGTCTGCCTTATTTGTATCGAGTCAGTTCTCCTTTGGGGACTTCTTACGTTACGGATAGAATCTTCAAGGGTTGTCCTTTGAGGATAGGAGATCGTGTCTATCCCGCAGATTTGATCGAGTTACCACTGCAGCGCTACGGGATTATTCTGGGAATGGACTGGCTTTATCGTCATAGAGTCAGTGTGGATTGTTTCAGGAAGACTATTCAGATTGGGACCGAGGCAACAATTGTGAAGGGTAGTCTTGAGGAGTCAGTTTTGGCACCGAAGATTTCTTTCGTTGAGGCTTCTCGTTTGATCCGAGAGGGAGCTCAGGCCTTCGTTGCTTATTTACTTAACCGACCGAAGGAACAAGGGAAGCTCGAGAATACGGAAGTGATTAAGGACTTCCCTGATGTCTTTCCCGAGAGTTTGAACTCTCTACCCCCTGATCGGGACATTGAGTTCGTAGTCGATCTTGCCCCGGGATCGGAGCCTTATTCGAAGACTCCGTACAGGATGGCTCCAGCCGAGTTGAAGGAACTGAAGATGCAACTGGAAGAGTTGCTTGAGAATGGTTACATAAGACCGAGCATCTCTCCTTGGGGTGCCCCGGTTACATAATTGTTCTTGCCTCAGGTTTGAGAGAGACCGACATGTCTTACGTGTCGGATGGGCAACAGTGTTAGATAGGCTTTTTTGGTTTTGCCGAGTCTCGTTAGTTGTCTTTTGATCTCTCGTTCATTATTCTTGTCAACCTGGATTGTAGATGTTATATTGATCCCCGTAATTTTTATTTAAATCATGTTGCCCCTGAGTGGGCTGTTGTTGATAATTGTTAATGTATTGGCCCCGGAGTGGCATTTTTGTTAATATGGATTTAAATGCTTCCGCTATATATTCTCTGATTTATTTAAATGTTTTATTTTGGGGATTCACTGTTGCCAAGTGTCGGGATTGGCCCGTTAGCTTGCATGGGTTCTCGGGTTGAGGCACTGTATTCGGCTTGGGAATCCGTACAGGTTCGGGGGCTGTAGAGCGGGGAGCTACAGAACATGTCTGCGAAGTCGGCTAAATGATCGACCGCCCTCAGGCTTTTCACAATCATATCATCGATATAAACCTCGACGGTTTTCCCAAGGAGTGGTTTGAAGATAAGGTTGACCAACCTCTGGTACGTGACTCCCGCGTTCTTCAGTCCGAACGACATCACTTTGAAACAGTAGATGCCCTTGACAACAATGAACGACCTGGGGGGCCATTCTGATCTGATAATAGCCTTGGAAGGCATCCATCATGCTCATCATTTCGCATCCTGCGGTCGAATCGATGAGCTACTCGATCCGTGGGAGCGGTAAGGATCTTTAGGGCAGGCGCAGTTAAGATCGGTGAAATCATTGCACATTCGCCACTTCCCACCGGTCTTGGCGACCAGGACCACGTTGCAGAGCCAATCAACGTACTTTTCTGGCATGATATACCCAGCGTCGAGGAGCTTGTTAACCTCTTCTTCGATGATGGAGTTTCTTACCACGCTCTGCGTTCAGAGTTTTTGCTTGATCGGCCTAAAGGAAGGGTCGATATTGAGATAATGTGAGATGACGTTCGGATCGACCCCCTCAAGGTCGGTCACCTTCCAAGCAAAAACATCAGCGTTTTCTTGGAGAAAAATGGTGAGGCACTCGAGCTGGTCCCCTTGGAGGTTAACTTCGACCCGGGTTATCTTCTCTCGGTCGTTCGGATCGAGCTGTACCGATTGGGTCTCTTCGGAGGTGGCCAATCGGCGTCATCCATTTTTCTCTTTTTGCGAGCTTCGCGTGTGCTAGTTTTAGAGCACGAGGCTCTATCCCCTTTCGGATCGGGAATTACTTCATCATCGTTGTCAACCTCGTCGAGGATTATCCCCCAGCCTTAGTTCGTCTTTCTTAGGTGGAAGCTTAGCTTTATTGACGATCGAATAACAGGCCCATGACTCAGCGAGGTTGTAATTTACCTCTCTGATCCCGTAGGGAGTCGGGAGTTTCATTTTCTGATGGAAGGTGGATATGATTGCCTTGAAGGCGATTAGACCCGGTCGTCCAAAGATCTCGTGGGATGGGAAATCCTCGATGTCGACCACGACCCAATTGATCTCCATCGTGGTTCGAACGAGATAGATCCCCATAGAAGTCAAGAATTTGATTTGCCCGATGGGCACAATGACCGATCCGCCGAACCCCTTTAGGGAGGTGTCAACGAGTGTCATATTTAAGCGGTCGAGGTTCATTGGTTTAAGAGTCGAGTAGAGGATAAGGTTGGAGCTACTTCCCGTATCAACTAAACACTTACTTACAGCGTAGTTAGCAATGTCTAGGGTGACCACCATTGGACAACTCGGTGTTACACCATCCCGATGGGGATCCAAATGGAAATCCCTATCACTAAATGCGACTTCCTTCTGTCTCCATTCATACCCACGATCGACATGATAGATATCGTGGGGGCCGTTAAGGCTCATTTGCGCTCGCCGGATGTTGCGCTTCCTTGCTGTCTTGGAGTCGCCGCCGTCGGGGCCTCCAACTATCATATCAATCCTCCCGATCGGGGCATTCAAAGTTCTTTTAGGGTTTTCCTTCTGTTTTCCTTCACGCTGACCTGGGGTCCTCTTTGGTGGCGGTGACCGGGATCTCAACCGCGATCTTCGAACAGGTTCCTCCTCGTGGCATCGTCTTCCTCTGGTTCGATCCCGATTGCGACTGAGTTTCTTGATAAACTCACTAAGGTGTCCCTCTTGAATGAACCTTTCAATCTCATCCTTTAGTTGATTGCACTCGTCGGTGAGGTGGCCAAGCAGGTCGTGAAAGTCACAATACGTGCTAGTATCGATCTTCTTCATATTGAGTTTCAGCCTTTTGGGATACCTGAGGAGCTTTTCTGGGATCTTAGGGAGGATATCTCCGATCGCGTAGATCAGAGGTCGTAGAGCTCTCTGTTCGGCTGTCTCAAGGACGAGTCGCCTTCCTTTCGATCGCCGCCCTCTTGTCGACCGCGGTTCTTCTGTCGGCCTCTGTTTCTGTTCCGACCCGCCTGAGGCGGGCTTCGAGCTCTGGGGCTTCGAGGTTGGTTGTAATAGTTGCTGTGTACGGGGCTTTGCCTTATGCTTCGCAGCATGGCCTGGCTATTGCCCGCCCAATAACTCCCTTCGATCTCCTCATAATCCATCCACTTAGTGGCGCAGTCTTGGATGTCCTTCAGACTCTCTATGGGGACCCGACCCAGGATGTCCTTGGTGAAGTCCCTACAATGGCAGTTTTTTCCCAGGGCGCTAAGGACGACGGCTAGGTCAGGAGGCGTGACTCGGACTAGCTCTGCATTGAATCTAGTAAATTAGTCTTTGAGCGTCTCGTTAACCCCTGGACGATCGAGTCCAGGCGCGATACCCCAAGAAATGGCCCTCGAGTGCTGTGGAGAGTTCGTTGTATGACCTTATCGACCCTGGAGGCTGTTGGAGGAACCAGTCGAGGGTCGCTCCCTTGAAAGTTGTAGGCAGCACTTTCGCCCAAGTGTGAGGGGTGTGCGGAAATAGGTTCATGGACAGCTCAAAACTGGTGATATGGTCTCCAGGATCGGTCTTCCCATCGTAGATGGGAAGGTCGTGAGGGATGGCAGTGCTCCCTGGATCCTCGCTGAGGATCTCTTCGGTGAATAGGGACAGCCTCTGACGGCGACTACGAGCGTTACGCTTAGGTTCCATTCAATCGCTTCTTCCGAGGTTTGGTCGGGGAGGGAGCCTGTCCCTCAAATCTCCGAATGGTGGGATGTTAGAAAATTTGTTCTTCAATCTCTCTCTGACCGGAGGTCGAGAGGCGTGGACTCGACGAGCGTCTTACATGAGCCCGCCTCCTTGTCGGATGGGCTGAGAATACGCCCTTCAATTGTTGGGTGGGGGGACGTAGTCCCTTTCTTCGATCCGATCATCGTTTTTATCGCGATCATACTCATCATTATAGTAACCTTCTTCTTCTTCTTCGGGCTCGCCGTCGTGCTCAATTGCGTGTGCTTTATCCGGTTGCTGGACTGTGTGACCATTGTTCTCACCCCCTCCCTCTGGGGAATGGTCGACCGGGTAGCGTAGGGGTCGGGCAACTTCGCGCCCTCTACCGCTGTTCCTTTCGCCTACTTGGGTCTGAGCACGGGGGGCAATGGGGGTCGTGACATCCGGTATTGTATTGGAGGAGGCTCGGTGAGATCGACCGTAATTGGGAGCACTCTCACTGGCCTTCCTGCTTCGAGGGCCTGCCTGGCCTCTTCGTAGACCTGATTGGTGTAAGCGGCCAGATCCTGGGCCGAGGGTTGAGCGGGAAGCACGACCACAGGTTGGTCGGCGGGCGAGACCACGTCTTCCTCTACCTCGTTTGGGGGGGGGGGGGGTTAGCTCCTTCTGGGTGGTCGATTGCGTCGAGCTGAGCAGCGAAGGCTGCCTGCTCTACAGCGGCGGCAGCATCTCGATCAACCTCGATCTGAGATCGAGTCTTTATGACAATTTGAGTGCTCTTAGTTCTTTTGTTCACCATGGTTCGTGTTTGTTGGCTCTAAGGTCGAAAGTGGTTTCCCACAGACGGCGCCAAACTAATGAGGTTGATTTTTGGTTAGGGGTCGTGGATTGACCAGGTGTCTTGCTCGTCAATTGAATTTGTAGAGGGGATCCGACCTCGACCTGAAAACACAAAACAATGGGTCACTTGGCCGGAGGGGGTTGTCTCCGGCGTAGCCCCTCCACTGAATTAAGTTAGTACTAGGAATAGGATATTCGAGTAAGGGAGATGCGATCGGAGCAACTAGGGCGCGATCGGAGTAATAAAGAGAGCTTACTTGCAACAATAAATGCTAGAGGTATATATAGTGGGTGATAACACGCACTAGGTACACCTTGGGGAGTGTGCATTTAATGCCTGTCAGCGTTGACCTGCAGGCATTTAATTTAAGACCCAGGATGTCTGCAGAGGATCTCGTACTATCTTCAGAAGTGGGGATCTGGTGGGCCAGTCTCCTTTATGGCTTGGTACGGATCTGGCTGTAGCGTTTGGGACATGCCACCTTAGCAATCTTGCCCGATCACGAGGCGGTCGAGCGGCCTCGACGGCCTTGGGGTGACGTGGATCACGGCCCTTGACGGCGGTCGAGGCCCGACCGGATGAATATCACGCTCGCCAAACCTGTAGGCCCGGTCGAGTATACCCGATCGGGATCCATGTCAAGAGCTTCGAACGGTGCCACGTGGCTCAAGCTGATTGCTAGGGTCGGGACACGTGGCACGGTCGGATTTCCCCCTATCAATAAGTTAATTAGTAGTGTAGTTTAGCGATTCCAGAGCAATTTATATGGTTTGTGATGGAGATTGAAAAAAAATTACATTGTAATAATTAGTTATAATGGAGATTAGATAAAATTCAAATCATAATAATTCTAGAGTTCTTGAGAAATTTGTAGTTGTGTACCAGATTTTTATTTGACCAAAATTCAACTTCTGAAATACAAATAATATCTTAAAATACAAGCAAAACTAGCCCTATCCATATCAAAATCTAAGAGTAATAGGATTAAAACAGAATATGCCATATCAGAATAGACAATTTTGCCAAACAGAACTTGGGAACCATATCAAAACTAGCCCTATCCATGCTCTGATTGATTTGATATATATATATATATAAAAGGGAAAATATGCCATCCATCAAATCACTTAATTTAGAGCAGCATCTTTTTTTTTTTTTAGGGAAAAGAAATCACATTCATTAAATTAAATAACAGATAAATCAAAGTTTACAATATCCAAAATAAAATAAGGACTTTCAACAGGAAGATGTGGAGAAAAAGGTGCCTTCTTGGCCAAAAATGGGCTACTCTGTTCCCATTTCTATGGATAAAGGAAAATCAGCAATTTGGAATAAGATTGGCAGCCCTTTTAGTTTCTTGAATAATACCCCCAACTGGAGAGAGGTCCGCCGTTTGAGCTTTTTAATGCTTGAATATTAAGGCAATCACCATCAAATTCAGCAGACTGGATTGAAAGACTGATTGCAAGCTCCACAGCCATTTTTGCTAATTTAGAGCAACATCTAGAAATTGATACCAGATGGTTTCATTCACTATTTAGCTCAAAACAAGCCTCATCTGCTGCGCTTCCTTCCTCCAACTTCCAAATTATAATAATTGCAAAAATATCCAATTTTGTTAGTTCGAGTCCTAACCCACATAACAGAGGCTTAAGCATGTTAAAATATTAACTCATAATGATAGAACCATCATAATAGATCATATTTGAGGCAACTGAAAATTTGGACTTCTACACAAGAACTTGGAGAATAGCCCGGAATCGCTTTCGAATAATCTAAACAGATTCTCAAATTCAATATCAATCAAGAAACACACAAACACACACTTAAGACAACAAATTGTGACAAGTTAAAACTTCTGCATAATTTGCAGAACAATGAAATACTTCTTTTCCAACATCAAAGCAATGTCAGCTGTCGGCTTGATGAATTCGGTCCAATAAGGACCGCGAACATACATAAGGTATTGAGTTGAAATTGCTGAGCCACTGAAACAGGGGTTGCAAATTTGCAATATGTGAATTTTTTTGCCTTTCTCTACAAACACACACAACATGAACTTGTGTTGAAAAGGAGTTTATGCAAGCTACAAAAGCTAAAAAACCCAAAGCTTCAATAATCACACTTGCAATTAAGAGAATGCCAAATTCTAAGATGACAATTATTCCAAAAAGAATGCATATACAGAAGCTCAACACCAAGAAATTCAAACCTGGACCCTCCAACAATTTGTCCAGTGACTCCAAGCTTAAAATAAACATACCAGAAAATCCAACAGAGAGATAGGCAACCAAATGCATAGAACGAGTCAAGACTATGGGACACTCAGAGATAGTATTTACGCTGCACATGGAGGCAAATGTGGATCACTACACCAGCCTGGTTTCTCTTCTGTATCCCTGTTATCAATATCAATATCCAAACATCTCCAGGTTACAAACATATGCTCACAAAAAGCATCCTTTTTTTTTATAGCTTTTCTCGAAGTGTTAATCATAAACTTAATTGTGAACTTCTCTGTCACCTCTCCTCTTAGTCATTTGCCATGTCAGTCCATTGTTGGGTTCAAAGGTTGAGAGATCTCTAAACCATGTTTCTTGACCAATTGGATATACCTAGCATGTGCAGAAATTAAAGATCAGTTAATCTTCATTGTATAATAAAATATAATTACAAGCTGTAAGTAGTAGGAAGTACAGAAAATGATAATTACTTAACAGATGTTCTCTCTAGTTGCCTCTTAAGCATTTTAGCTTCATCTGCACCACTATAGCCCTGAAACATAACATATTCTAAATTCCCTCATTGAATAAAATTGGATTACTTAACAGTCATATTTGATTCTGTTCACAATAAGTAGAACGCAAAAATAACCCAAAAGTTAATATAATACCCAAGTAAGAATGAGAGGTGAAATTCCTCCCCCAGCAAATGAGCGAGCAAGAAATTCCACCATCGGAGTTTTCCCATTGCCTCCCCATGTCAAATTCCCAACGCTAATCACCGGAACTGGCAACCTTAATAGTTTATCATTACATAAAATCAACTACATATCGAAAGATCAACAAATATCAATACAAATTTCGAAAAAAAATAACAGATAAATTACCTGTATTTGGAGAGAACGTTGAAGCGGTAGAGTTGGTGGCGGAGGCGGAGAGCTACAGAGTAAAGAGAGGAAGTGAGAGAGAGGAGTGGGATAAGAGAAATCTGTTGAGCAGAGAGGCGAGAAAGCCTCTGAGAGGGCGGGGTGTAAGCTATTTGCTTCACCGCTCTAGTAATTTTCTCCATTCAAGACAAGAACAACTATGTAACATGGTTTATATATATACCATAGTTTGATGGGCGTCTGTGGATTGGTTTGCGGCGGCCGGAGTGGTGCCGATGGGTTGGGGAGGGCGGCGCCGTTTGGGGTGTGGGTTGGCGGAGAATAAGAAAAAATTAAATTACTAAAATCCCGGAATGCCAAAAACCAAAAAAAAATGAGAATTTGCGACCAAATCTGTTTCTCGATCGTACGAAAAATTAGATTTTGGAGAAAGTATGGACAATACTGAACCAGATGGAAGATGTGCATTTACTTATCGGAGAATTGGGAGAAACTTGCTAGGTATCGTGAAGTTGAATTAGATATTATAATTTTGTAATTATAAAAAATTATACTTATAAAATTAATGTATTTTATGAATAATATTTTAAGAAAAATAAAAATAATCTCTAACCCTGGTTAATTAACCAAACTGTATTATCTAAATTATAAAAAATATAAACGGCTAGGATTATATATATCAGATCTAACAGTTAAATTAACCAAACTGTATTATCTAAATTATAAAAAATATAAACGGCTAGGATTATATATATAAGATCTAACAGTTAGGATGATGAGTGACTAATATTAGTCATGTACAATTAGAAACTAACCATAGAATTACCCTACATACATATATATGTCAAATGGTATAAATTAGGGGCTTCTAAAGTTAGGTCATCATGTAAAAGTTTAATGTTAGGTATATACCTTACTAATTGACACGTAATTTTTTTATATTTTTTAATCAGTTTTACAATTACCGGCAACCGGTTAGAATATACAACTATTTTTTTATTATTTCTCTGAAAAAACGGAAAGCAGTTCATCCCTCTTCCCGTTCATCTGTTCTCGTTCATCTATTCTCATCCTCTTTATCTATCAAATTCCCACTCAATTGCCTTCTAATTAAACAAATATCCACTCAATCGCCTCTTAAATCATCAAATTTAATCAAATTACTATAAACTCTACATGGGTGTCTATTGAAAGCTTTTCTGAAGTGATGGACTCGAAAAAAGAAATAAGAAAACGCTATAGAGGAAAAGGCTAGTGCGGAGAATTAAAATCCTTGTTTTTCTTCACTACGAAAAAATCTGGTGGGAGAATTTAGAGTTTTCTAATCAAATTTAATTTTTTTTATTGAGACAAATTCTGGTGCGGAGAATTTGCAGTTTCTCATTCAAAATCCTATTTTTGTGCGGAAAAATTACAGGTAGTTTTATCTTTCTCGAAATTCTTTTTTTTTTTGGGATTTTGTGTTCTTATGTGTTGGTTGCCTGCATTTTTGGTGATTGGAATCAAAGTTAATTCCCGATTTGTGAAATCATATAGGTTGTGGTTGCGATAGATTCTGGTGAAAGAATTTTTCTGTTTCTCAATCAAAACACTTCGACAGATTCCAGTGCAAGTAGATTTCTCACTCAAAATACACATAAATATGCATAAAACCGTATTTTATTGAGATATCACTTTTTCAATATATCTTGTGAATATAATTTTTCTCCGTTAAATTTACCATGTGAATGAATTTAGTCATTTTTGACATACACATACAAATATTAGGTAGGGGGTTCTTAGATTTTGGAGCTTTTTGAGTTTGCTGATGCTACGGTTCTTTGTATTGGGTTCCACCATATTTTTTGGATTGCTATGTTGCTAGATAATGAATGCTTTTGCTGCTTTCTTAGATTGGGTTTTCGTATGGGAAGTTGGGTTTTGTTGCTTTTGTTGTTTTCGGATTTATGTCCACCGCAATAGCACGACAAACTATAGTTATTGCACTTAAACATCCATAATTGAGGTTTTAAACATTGTGGAACTCAACTTCATACATAGAAAACGTGGACTTGCCTATTTTAGTAAGAAATGAAATAGCATGCGGTTGGACCGGCATAATATTTTGTTATATGGCTCACACAATTATCTTTTTTTGTCATTATTGTTAGATGGAGAATTTTCAATCTCATGACGATAAAAAATTAGAGGGTGAAACTACTTATAGGCCTGATTTTCAAGTTGATAGCGATAATGATATCACTCCAAAGGAAAGTGAGAGTGATTCACTAGGATTGAATTCCTTGCAGTCAGACCTGGATTCAGTGCCAAAATTAGAATTTCGCACTCCAGAGGAAGCTGATTGGTTTTATGATTTTCCTGTAAGTTAGTAACTTTTTGACTTCTCTAAATTTTTATGATTTTCCTGTAATGCATCTTTTTGTTTAAATAATGTGTTTTGTTGTTTTCGCCTTTTTTCTAATATCACAGGCAGCCTGGTCATAAAGCAAAAACTTGTAATCTTAACTCCAATCATTGTGATGGGGCCAAATGGTGAATAAGGATGCTGCAGACACGAGCAACAAAACTAGTAATGGGGATAATTTTGAATAAATAATAGGTTAGTAGTTTAAGAAAATGTGCAAATTGATTGTGCTATTAACTTAAGCATTTTCAGTAGGCAGAATTTTCTATTACGTTACAAGCCCATTTTTCGATGCTCAAAGTTTTTTCAACTAATTTTATTGTTTGATCTTAGCAGGTACAATGGCTGGACTTTGGAAAATTGATGTTTTGGTGGACTTTGGTTTGTTGTTGCGGTCCGTTTTTTGGGTAGCTTGTTGGCTTTTTTGATAAGTTAGAAGCTGTGCAGTTTAGATAATATTAGTTTGATAAGTTAGGATAATTTGATGCTTGATGATGGAGTTTAGTTGATTAAGGTATAATTAAGTGGTTTATGGTTTTGTATATATGAATGTGCTAAATTTCAATTTTTATGAATACGCATTACTTATTTGAAATATAGATTTCGGACTGAGATGATGGAATTTTTGAAAACCGTTATAATTGGAGCTTAATAACATGTTAAGGGTAATCTCTGTAAAATTTGGTGTAATTTCGAATTGATTTGGTCCCTAAAAAAAATTACGAAAAGACCCAGCTGTTAGTATATTTCCTATGGTGTTAATGTATGCATGATTAGAGCTGATCTTGGTGCTTCTACCTTTTTCGGAAGTCAAAAGTTGTGCTTCTGTTGTTGTGGATGCCTGTCAAATAAAAAATTATTTGGAATAGTAAAAGTACTTCTTAGCTTTTTAATTTTTCCAAAATAAGAAGTTGTTGCTAACAAAAAAGATGGTTAATCCGCTTGTTGGTTTGAGGGTCCCTGAAATTATAAATTATTACAAATTTATTTGGAGTCGTAAAAGTGCTTCTTTGCTTTTTAACTTATTTTATTTGGTTGTCTTTCTTGATTAATTGCAACTAGCCAGAGAACTCTTAGCTGTCCTTATAACCCCGACCTGATCGTATTCATCCAAGAATGATGTGAGTCCATCAAGTAACAACACTTTGCATGCTTCAGCTAAAGCATCAGCTATATTTTAGCTTTTCTCAAGCCAAAAGCTGAAGAACACTTTTTTATAGTTTGCAAACTCTAGATTGTCTGTTCATGGGAACTCAAAAGTACGTTTGTCACTAATATTATTTCATAAAAACATTTGAATAATAAAATTAAATAAAGGTGAATTTTAGTGTTATTGATTCCTGAAACCCACCATTGAGAATCTAATCAGACTGAATTGATTAAAATTAGAAAAAACCAAAGAATAGTCAAGAATAGTCAAAAGAGCATTATCACAAGCAAAAGTTCAATTTTCTGAGAAACCCGATCCACTATCGAGTAAATTTAATTATCTCAGCTTCTCTGGAAGCAAAAAGAGCTGAAAAGCTGTTTTTTTTGTATACTTTCTCAAGTAAAACCTCTTCATCATTAACACAATACCATGAAAAACATAGAAGATGTATTGAAAGTGAGAAAAAACAAAATTCTCAAACAAATCATCTAAATTAATAGTAGCAACTGGATAAAAAACCAGAAATTCTTATTGTTTCTCAGTCAACTAATAGCAGCAAATGAGAAAAAAAAGTAATCTGGATATTTCAACTTCAATTCGACCGTATCTTCCCCATGTCTATATACATGGACATTATCATCTGCAAATCTTCATCTGTGTCAATACGAATATTCCGATCAAATAACGGGATCACGCCACTTAACTCTATTAGTTCCATCTCGTATATCACGTGAAATTCACCATCAAATTATTTGCTTATGTAGTTTATCTAGAAGCTGTTTTTTTCTGCAATTGATGTGTTAATCTTGATATAAATAATAATGAGAATTCAATTAATGTGATGAAGACGGCATTGGTGATTTTTCAAGCGAATTGTCGGTAAAATTTGAGAATTTCGGCGAATGTATTTTTTTATTTATAATATCACATTTTTCTTTAATTTTAAAATCATGAAAAATATTTTGAGCCCTCTTATTAGTTTTTGATATAATAGCTATGTGTTTCTCAATTTCTTGTCAAATTTGTTCTAAATTTTACCATGGGACTAGTATACACATATAGTGATTGACAATTATAAGAATCTGTTAGTTGAAAATTTTTATTTTACGGATGTGTGAATCTTGACCTACACAATTATAAAAATCTGTTAATTGTGATGAAGTGTCTTATTGGCAATATTGTCAATTTTTCAAGTGAAATTTTTTAATTTCGAGATCCAACATAACTTGATATTAAAAAGCGCAAAATTACTGGACGAAATTTGCTATTTTATTTTGTAATGATAATAATATATACACATCAATATGTATATATATTCATTTATTTATGTCATCAAAATATAAAATCTACTAAAAATATGTATATTCTGTTTTTTATAAAAATTACTGAAATACGTATATTTTATTTTTTTAACTCACCCACATAATTAAACCCTTGATATGAAGTGATTATGAGTAGGTGTTGGGATAAAGTTGTATTTCGAACCAATTAAATTCATGTGAAAAAGTACACCTGGTCGAATTTCTATTTATTTGAATTTATTTATGTCAACTAATTTTATGAGAATTAATTATATAAGATTTCAATTATTATTATTATTATTATTATTATTATTATTTGTCAATTAAATCAATTTTTTTATTAATAAATTGTCAACTGAACATATTAATAATTCATGAAAGGTATGAAAAACCCAAATGACAAATAATAAATGCATGCCGAGCACTTGTTTAATTAATTTGATCAAATAAAATATTAATATAATTGAAGTATTATTATCTAGTATTATTACGTCGGTTTCTAAAAAAAATAATATTATTACGTGGGGAGTGGGTTGGTATTTCAAATTCAAAATAAATTAATACAATTCATATTTTTAATTAATATTTAAGTTGTAACCTACGCAATAAGTTGCAGGTATTTCATATACCACACTACTACACTTCCTAATGTTAAACTTAATGCGCAGGTACCTAAATTTAGAAAAGGCCTACAAATTATATCACGTTTTGCATATTAAATTTCTTTTTTAAATATATGTCAAAATTTTAAACTATTTGCTACGTGAGTGGCGCTATGACTAAAGTCATAAGATAGTTTTGCCATTTTCTAAAGACAAGATTATTAAATAAATATTAATGTGAGTGCCTGATACAATACAACACTACATGATAACATTAAAAAAATGTCCATGAATTTGAGCACTGAAGGAAACAACTAGAAATTTTCACTAAAGAGTGCTTATCATTCATTAATCAAAGAGAAACTACATACAACGTCAGTTTAAGGCTTAAAAATATTTGAGTGGAGACTTCGGACGGACTAGGGCAGTGCTGCTCTACTTTAGGGTGGTGTGCACGTTTTCCTAAAATTTAATTCGTCGCCCGTGGTCGCACTATGAGGTCAGACACCGAAGATGGAGTTTTATATTGACTTCAAGGGGATATAAGGAGGAACAGACCCATTCTCGCGCTGGGATATTACTTGATTGTATTTATGCTTTAATTTCATTATTGTACTATTAATTATCGTTGAGAATGCAAGTCGAAGCACATTCCGGATTTTCTTAAATTCTGCAAATGTATTTCCCTATATATATATTCAAAACCCAGAAGCGTGGCTCGTACTTGTTCCCACTTTACCTTCACTGAGTATCGTTTATACTTACCCCTCGTTATTTTTAATTCTTACTTCAGGTCGACATGTGGCGTTGTCACCTCTCATATCGCTTGGCAACTACGGGTCGTGAGTCTTGGTCTTCGTGTCCTTTGGTAACTGTCGGTAGTGTCCAACAATAGTCTGTCTTTACTTAATTAAATTGAATCGTTTTATTTAGTAGAAATGGATATATTGATGATTATTGAGATTCGATGATGTTGATGAATTGTTGAATATTGATATTCGTTAATTGATGCCCCGTACGGCTTTGAATGTTTAATTGATATATATTTTAAGCTTCCGCACTCTGTTATTTCTGTTGGTTGTTGTTGTTGGACTAGGTTCGTTGTTGCCGGTATAGATTGAGTGCTTGCCGTTCGCCGGGATGAATTGTTAAATGGGGTACATCTACCTTGTTTGGGAGTTCGTCTCGGTGCGGATATGGTGTCCTTTCTCCTCCTATGGAAAGGGGCGTTATAGTCAGCGGTATCAAAGCCTAGGTTCCTGAAAGGGAACCGAAAGCTCTAGTATCTCGTCTGTCTTGTCTTTTGTGTCTTTTGAATTGTGTCAGTCCGTGTCGAGTTCGTGTTTTGACGAGTGTTCGTCTCATCTTGGTGCTTAAAATTGTAGACGATTACGGTTGGCTTAATTAACCGACTGACAATCCTTTATGAATTTTTGTACTAAGGAAGATGTAACGCGAGCCGATCGTGGAACTCTTTGTTGTGCATTATGTGGTTTGTTCTGTCATAGTTGTGTGCCGATAGGATTTTTGTTGAGTGTCGAGCATGGCTTATGTGTTTATAATTGTTGGCATCAATTCTTACAAGACATGCACCTATTTTGCCAAGTAGTTGTGAACGCAGATATGCCGCTCAAGAAAGCCCGATCTGACCCACACTACCACCACCCCAGACTACGCCAGGATCATCGTACCCATATCCGACAGGAGATATGGAAATAGCTCAAGGAGGAGAGAGCGTGACCGAATAGGAGGCCAGATTCGCCTACTTGACCAACTACTCCCCTAACAGGGAGCCGGACCAAAGAGACCGATCCGCAAGATTTGTATCGGGACTGAGACCCGAGATCCGCCAGATACTCATAGCACTCGGCTGCTGTTCTTATGCAGAGGCTGTCGGCAGAGCTTTACAGACCGAAACCGAATTGGCAATGAGAGCTAGAGGTGCCAGATTGATCACCTTGGATAACCAACCCTACGAGTCAGGAGCTCCAGCAGTTGTCCTTACGACTTCTCGTATTGAAGGGACAACGACTAACGGATCAAGTGGAAGTATCATCCTCTGCACGCACTGCCGGAAACCGAACCACATCGCCGAGGTGTGTAGGAGAAGACTTGGGTTGTGCCTCCTCTGTGGTGCTGCCGATCATCTCATCGACAATTGCCCCAACAAGGGCAGAGGCAACTGAAGGAGCCGAGAAAGCTACCGAGATCAAAGGACTCAAGGTAAGGCAAGGAATAAAAGAAAAGGAAGGCTAGACTGGACTTCGTCTCTCGGAATAAAAGTAGCGTGCATGTTCATAACATTCATATTCCCCATATTTTAATTTATTAATTGCCCGATATTATATTTTTATTCTTTAATTGAACTCCGGGTTTAATCCGGGGTATTTTGGTACTTTTTGCGCATTTTATTTCGAATCAGGGGCGCTTGCACGCCCCTACGCACGGTCATGGCCAAGCCGGTGCGCCCAGCTCAAGACCGTGCAGACCAGTTCAGCGTTTGAACCACTGAACCGGTCGAATAGGCTCCTTTCGCTATTTTTAAACCCATGCGCGAACAGAAACTTACAGCAACATTCAAACCCTCTTTTTCTCGCCTAGCAACAGATTTTCCCCCAAAATTTCTCCAATTTCATCCTCTCAACTTTGCAAGCTCGTATCTTTTGATCCGGCCGTCGGATCTTCGTAATTTTTGGAAGGTACATTGTCTCTACTACGAAGTTTTGTTAGTTGGTTTTTGGGGACGATCCGCTGAACCGATCATACATAAATCGCTGCTCAAAATACACGCTCGCCAAGTGCTCGACAAAATTCCCGAGTGAGGAATTTCACTAAATTCAACCAAGCAAGCTTCAAACAACCTTCCCACATGGCCGCCGAAGGTTCTCGATGAAGGAGGAGGCAAGATGGCCCTCCATCCCCGCTTCCTCTTGATGTGGAAATTCCAAATTCCATTCAAGCTAATATTTTTCGCCGACTGCATGAACGCCTGGTTCTCTCCACCAAATTCCTCGATATAGAAGCCTTGGGAAGTTTGGGACTCGACCACGGTATAGCCCGGTATATTGAAGACGTGGGTTGTACCACATTTTTGGATATTAGGAAGAATTCGTATCCACGGCTCGTCTACGAATTCATTGCAACACTCCAAGTAGTCCCTCATCAAGACGACGCCGAACTACCATTCAAGATCGAATTTCGAGCTTTCAATGAAGAATATGAGCTTACACTACGGCAATTGACAACGCATTTCGGACTACCCATTCGGGGGATGATAAGCCGAGAGGTAGGATGGTCCGAAGCCGAAGCGTGAAGAAATGTCTCCACTTCTAGAAGGTCCTTCCAACAAGGAAAGTCAAAGGCAACCGACCTCATCAATCCCGCCTTGAGAACTTTCCATCGATTCCTCTAATGCATCGTTTTTGCCCGATGAGATAGCTACGGTTCTATCAACTTGGATGAACTCTACGTTTTGGATTGCGCGGTCCGAAGAGAGCCGGTCAACGGCATTATGTTTTTCCTGAGATACGTGGAGTACGTGGGCACCCGCCCGAAGGGAGAGATTAGGATTGGGTCCTACATTACCGCAATCCTTGAGTGTGCCGGCGTGACCGGTATGGACAGAATGGCCCCAGTGGGGGGAGACGACGCGACCATTACCTACAAACAATTCGCCCAGATGAAGTTTTGCAAGAAAGTTAAAGGGCGTCACAGTAGGTATGTACCGATGACGGCAGAGGAAGCCGCCGCCGAGAGTGATGAGGATGTCAAGGAGGATATCCGAGCAGGAGGTCATCCTGAAGCGGACCAACAAGAGATTGAGGAACAAATGCTCGAGCAACTATACGAAGCAGGAGGCTTCGATCCTCAACAGGTCTCGTACATGCCTGATCCTCCTAGAGCCGATGAGGCTCACTTCCAGCAGAGTTTCGACGACTACCCGACATAGCACCAGACTGGATCCTCACAATGGGATAGACTGAGTGAGGAGCAGTGGACCCGGTACCAACAATCAGAGTCGGAGACCTGAAACTAGTGGGAGGCCGATAGGTGGACAGTTTGGGGAAACCGCTTCACATCTTTCACCGAGCAGACTACCGAGCGACTGGACCGACAGTCGGCCGACCTTCAGGAGGTTCGCACCAACCTTCGGGAGATCAGACATGAGGCCCGACGCAACCACACCGAGCTCCGGGAGCAGATTTTTGACCTTGAGAGGTCCATCTCTGAGCAGCTCGCTAGCTACCTGAGCCGTCTTAGCATGCCGACCAGTTCTGGAGCATCCGATTCTTAGACGGCATCATTTACCTTCCATTTCTTGTCATTTTTCGTTTTAATTGTAATTTGATTTTATTTGGAACTATTATGTAAGAACTATGCGTTAATTGCTTATTTGAATTTAAATGCTAATTGTTCATTTTAATTAATTGCTTATGTGTTAATTGCGCAATTTTGTATGACGAACTTCTAAATTCCGTGATATACTCCGATTAACAAACCCCGAGGTTCGGAGGAGAATCTGAGGACAGATTCTTTTGAAGGGGGGAGTATTGTAACGACCCAAAATTCTGGAATATATTTTTGGAATAATTAGTCGACACCTCGTTAGATTCTAAATGAAAAGATTAGCTTCGTTAGCTAATTTTAATTTATTCTAATTTATTTCCATATCCTCAACCATTTATAATTACCTTTTCTACCCCTCGAATTTATTTTAATCTCAAACGAACCCACACCCCTTAAACACACTTGCACCCTCTTGGACACATTTACACCATCTTGAACACACCTACACCCCCTTGTGCACACTCTCTTGCACACTCTTGCTCACACCCCAAAATAGAGAGAGAGAAAGAGAGAAGAGAAGGAGAAATGAAGAAGAAGAAAGGAGAAGGAGAAATCTCATCCCGAATCCATCGCTCGACCAATCGAGATTCCGAGATGAACTATACAATCCTCGTTCGATTCTCTACCGGTAACCTTCTTTCCCCATTTTGTTTCATCCATTAAATCCTTCACTTTTGTTAGTATTTGTTAAGTTTGAATATTTGAATATTTGATGGGTTTGTAGGTTAGAGTTTACCATTTTTAGTGTAGTTCGGATCAAATGGTAGCTATTAATGTGTACAATGCATGAGTGTGAATTTTATTTGTTGATTTTAACTATATAATCCGCCCTAGTTGATTTTAGGACGAAACCCTCGTGAGAAAACCTTAAATCTTGTTTTTCTGCACCTGTAAGTTGAACCACACGGCCCAACGCACGGTCTTGGCAAGACCGTGCGCCAGGCCGTGCACCACCCTTTATGCCTGCACTGGCCTGAGCACCCTGGTGCGCACTGTTTTAGCTTGCACGGTCTTGAGTGCATGCTCAAGACCATGCGCCAGGTCGTGCGTTAGCCCGTGCGAATGCCTTAACCAAATTTTCAGCGTTTTTCCTTAGTTGCTCACGGTAATGGGGTCAATAGGCCAAAAATAAAAGTTGACTTTTTGCATACTACCCCCTAAAATCAAGCCGTTTTCACCTATAGCTTCCATATGATTCAAGGATGAATATTTCGTAAAGTTTTCAAAATTCCGACCTCGTTCGGGCCGTGAATCGAGCCATTTTTATTTAGGACTTTTTCTCCAATTTTTGAATGTTGTCCAAATGATCCGAAAATCGCATGAGTGCTTCTTTATAATATATTATGCATGAATGCGCAATTAGAATTTCAATTGAGCATGTTTAGCATCTTTAATTTCGTATCTTTCGTTTAACGGATTTAATTGCATTTTACTTGTAATTTCAATTGCTACATGATTATTATTTGGTCTTTCATGTGTTGTAGTCCTTAAGAGTCGTGTGTCGTGTCTTGTCTTATTTGGTTTGTCGTCTGACAGTTTCAGGCCGTTATTTCAAGGAATTGCTTGAGTTATCTTGTCGTTCCCGTGCTTCCAGGTGAGGGTTTTAAAATGCTTTCAACTGGAGTAAGGATTTCTCTTATTTATTGCGAACTACCCCCTTACGTGCTCATATTGATTTGATTTCCTTCTTTGTATATCTGTTAGATATTTAACTATATTTTCATGATTTTAATAACAAACGTTTTGATATCAACTTATACCTATGAGTATATCTAAACCGTTTTGTTTTCAAGAGGCAAGTAAGCTCTTTCGTTTCAAGCATGACGCTTTGACTTAGGATTTGGGTCTATGAGGGAAGTCGTTAGGGGAGTCCGTCAGCACATCCCGACACGTATGAAACTCATGGTTACCCCCTTTGTTGTCACACTCTTGCCTAAATGCCCTTTTGGCTTTCAACTTATAATGTTCCTCAAACGCGAGTAAAATATTGGACTTTTCTTTTATTGAGGGCCCGGGAGGGTATTCGAGGGACGAGCGTCTAGGTTGTTGCCCGATGTACTTTTCCCAAAACTAAGCGTCAATAGTGGCCCGTCAGGAGTTGATAGCCACGGTTGGGAGCGATGGTGGGCGTTACATTCGTTGCACGTTTTCCTAAAATTCAATTCGTCGTCCGTGGTCGCACTATGGGGTCAGACACCGGAGATGGAGTTTTATATTGACTTCAAGGGGATATAAGAAGGAACAGGCCCATTCTCGCTGGGATATTACTTGATTGTATTTATGCTTTAATTTCATTATTGTACTGTTAATTATCGTTGAGAATGCAAGTCGAAGCACATTTCGGATTTTCTTAAATTCTGCAAATGTATTTCCCTATATATATATTCAAAACCCGGAAGCGTGGCTCGTACTTGTTCTCACTTTACCTTCACTGAGTATCGTTTATACTCACCCCTCGTTATTTTTAATTCTTACTTCAGGTCGACAGGTGGCGTTGTCACCTCTCATGTCGGTTGGAAACTACGGGTCGTGAGTCTTGGTCTTCGTGTCCTTCGGTAACTGTCGGTAGTGTCCAACAATAGTCTGTCTTTACTTAATTGAATTGAATCGTTTTATTTAGTAGAAATGGAGGTATTGATGATTATTGAGATTCGATGATGTTGATGAATTGTTGATTATTTATATTTGTTAATTGATGCCCCGTACGGCTTTGAATGTTTAATTGATATATATTTTAAGCTTCCGCACTCGGTTATTTCTGTTGGTTGTTGTTGTTGGACTAGGTTCGTTGTTTTCGGTATAGATTGAGTGCTTGCCGTTCGCCGGGATGAATTTTTAAATGGGGTACATCTACCTCGTTTGGGAGTTCGTCTCGGTGCGGATATGGTGTCCTTTCTCCTCCTACGGAAAGGGGCGCTACAAACCTGGTCTCTGGTACCAGCACATCCTTCCATGAACATCATTGGTAGCAAGTGAGTTTATCGGGTTAAACAACGATTCTGATTCACTCATTCAACATTTTATTTTGGAACTATCTAACAAATTCGAAATAAAGGATCTTGGACCACTACATTACTTCATTGGCATTGAAGTAACCTCTCATAAGGACGGCCTTCTTCTCACACAATCAAAATATGCAGTACAACTTTTACAGTCCTACGGATTTGATGGTGCCAAGCCTATTTCTACTCCACATTCTGGAACCAGACTAAGTATGAGTGATGGCGAACTGCTTCCGGATCCAACATAATTTCGGCGACTGGTTGGAGCTCTTCAGTATCTCACTATGACACGTCCAGATATTTCCTATGTTGTTAACTCTATATGTCAGTTCATGAGTGCTCCTCGCATGCCTCAACTTCTTGCAGCTAAACGGATTCTCTGCTAAATTAAGGGAACCATACATTTTGGTATTTCGTTTACTCCTTGCACAAGCTTTACCTTGACAGGCTATTGTGGCGCTGATTGGGAGGGTTGCCCCGATACTCGTTGTTCCACTACTGGCTTTGCTATCTATCTTGGGCCTAATCTTATCTCTTGGAATACTCGTAAGTAACAAACTATCTCTAAATCTAGCTCGGACGCAAAATATAGAGCTTTATCGTGCATTTGGATTTTGCATCTCCTCAAATTCTTGCAATTAAAGCTTCTAAGTGCTCGCATAATTATGTGTGACAATCTCAGCGCCATCTATACGGCTACAAATCCAGTTGTTCATCATCGAAGCAAGCATATTGAAATTGATGTCCACTTCATACGCGAAAAAGTTGCAGCTGGAACCTTCAAATTGTGGTATATTCCTACCAGGGATCAGATTACTGACATTCTCACCAAGCCCCTTCACCGTCCACAACATGACTTCCTTCATACCAAGCTCCACGTCGACAACCCGCCTTTAGCTTGCACGGGCTTGGGGGGGGGGGGGGGGGGGGGGGTAATCCTTCCTTTATTATAGAATATCTTGTGATATATTATAGAGATATTGTAGAGATTGTTTTGTATCTTGTATTCTTTATATACTTATATCTTTACGTCTAATGGTCAAGGAAAATAACATTCTTTCAATCAGAACCAACCTCAACCGTTCACCTAAGGAACACGTGTTCATCAGAGAATCCTAAGAGACCTCTGGACCATTCATCCCTCGAGAACGAACTCATCAGGCTGGGCCTCATATACTTGCAAGGCTACGTATATATGTAGATAACATTGTCGAATATGAAACATTCGTATCCTTGTAAGCCCGAGAGCTTCCAACTGAAGCCCCAATGTGAGTAAACGACATCATGCACCAAATTGATCGTCAAATTCCTTGAGTAAGAGCTAAACGAAGCCATGACGATTTGTACAATTTTAGCCATCAAATCCAAAGAGTAAGAGTTAACCAAAGCCATGATATTATATACCAATATTGCCATCAATTCCAATGAGTTAGAGCTAACCGAAGCCATGAGATTATGTACCAAATTCTCTGTCAATTCCATAGAGTAATATCTAGCCAATAAATTGACCATGTGAAGCAAAAGGATTTTGCAAAACGGGGGCCTCATGATAATAGCAATTGCAGAGGTAATAACAAAGTCCAGGGAGTTTGCTATATTCACCGATTGTTATGAACTGCTCCTTTGCACTTGTAAATAAATCAGGTTCACCAAGATTCAACCAACAAAAACAAAAAAAACATGCAATATAAAGTATGAAAAGGGAAAACGTAGGACTTAATTAGGTTTAGTGCTTATTATGACAATTATTAATTAAATAATTAATTCATGAATAAAATATAGATCCTTCAGAAAAAATATTTGCCACCATCATTAATAATTAACCATAAAATATAGGAAAAATTACATTTACGCCTTGTTGTCTTAGGAAAATATACAACAAAACCCCCTCAACTATTGGAAAATGACAAGACATTCTGTCGACTATAATTCCGTCTAACACTTAAATTCTGCCGTTAGTCATTTCTTATTTCCAAGTAGATGCTAATGTTTTATTAACTGGATAGCAACTCAACCACTTCGCTCATTCCAGATATAACAAACATTATAACAAAAATACTATGCACTATTTAATCATTTTGTAACTTCCCATTAACTTTTTTAGATTTCTTTTAAGGTTAGAGGGTCTGTCTGTCATTCCTAATAGTCGATGGATGGTTGTTCTATTTACTAAATCGAGGAGATGTAAGTATAATTATCACTAAATATAAGCGACAAATAATTTTTTTCAAATAAAAACCACACTTTTAAATATCCAAACTTTTATAATAAGAATATATAAATACAGATATACTCTTGCATGTCCATACATTGGCATTGTAGAGTTCAGAGCATGAACTCACACAAGAATGAATGAATCATTTCGAATTTAGAGACTGCAACTTCTTTTCACAAAGCTTTGCCCGTCTCAAGGCATCCAAAGCCTCACCTTGCTTTCCAGAACGTTTCAAGTTCACAGCTTTTACTTTCTCACTCTTAATCTGTTCCATCAGTTGCTCTCTCTCCTGTTTCGCATTGTCAGTACTTTCTACGGGTTGATTTCGAGTTTGTCCGTCATCCAACCCGATTGATTGCAAAGCAGAAAGAAGCTGAGGATCAAGAAAATCTTCAACACCAACATCATCTACTGGTGCTGCTGCAGAATCAGGAGATTCTGACTCTTGCAACTGGGACTCGAGAGCTTTTGCCAATTCGAATTCTGCATCAGCTTCTGCTGTTTTACCTTCCCGTCTCAGCTTAAGCGCTTTACGCTTGTGACTAAGTGATTCCTGCTGTAGCTTAAACCTATCGCGACTGGACATCGGTTTATTGACTGAACTTGGACTGGCCTCCTTGTCAACAGAAGAGACACTAGAGGCTGATGCATCACTAGACTTAGTGGGTGTTTGCAAACTCTGTTGCTTCTCAACAAACTAGAAAGGAAGTTAAAGTTATAAAAAGTTGGAGTAGTAGTAGGGGGGAGGGGGTTGAAAAAAAAAAAGGAAAATTATTTTTTGTCATCCAAACAATCACGCTCGCACTTTGCTATGTAACCTTTTCTTTTCTAACCAAATCACCATCCAAGCAATGCAAATTCTGAATTCACCATCTTCAGTGAAATATTCCGGCGAGACGTAATGATGGTTGACAAATTCCGACGAAATAAGAGCTTTTCTATACGGAATATTCCACCAAAGATGGTGAATTGTAAAATTTGCATTGTGTGGAAGGTTCTTTTTTTGAAAAAAAAAAAGGTTTAGATGGCAAATTGCAAAAAACACCATCATTTGGATGGGAAAAATCCCCCACCCCACCCCCAAATAGAAAGCAGTTGACTGTTTGGAAAAAAAAAAGCTGAGAAGCACTTTTACTGCTCTTCAGAAACTTCCATTTATTTAGGAAAATAAACTAGAAGCTGGAAGCTGAAGCATAAAGCATGCCATAGGTGCTTCTAGCTTATTTCTGCTTAAAATAGGCAAAAGTTGGTTTTCCACAGTACATAACACAAAAGTGATTTTTTTCAGAAGTTTCCAAAACCTACCTTTGTGGTTGTCTGAGGCGTATCCAAGAGCTTCTTTTCCAGGAGTTTAGCCTGCCGAAGCTCCTCCTTGGCTTCTATCAGTTTTCCTTCTCTCTTAAAGGCAACTGCCTTCCTCTTGTGAGCTAGAATTTCTTGTTGGAGAGAATTCGGCTTCTCATTCTCATGAACAATCTCATTGGGCTTCTGTTCATGTGGATCCACCTTGGGAGAAGATTTTGCATCAATTTGTGGAGAATCAGTGGATGCATTTCTTTTGTTGTTATCTTCAGATGAAAAATCTACACTTTGTGATGTTGGTTCTTCCAACTCTTGCAACTGTGCCTCCAACAACTTTGTCATTTTCAGCACTTCATCAGCCTCTTCGGTCTCTCCTTCACGTCTCAGATTACGAGCTTTTCTTTTCAATGCCAACAGTTCCCGCTGAATCTCACTCTTGCTTTTTCTAGATTGTGCAGAGGAATCACTCATGTATGTAGAAGCTGAAGCTGAAGCTGCCCTGTTATTATTTTCTTTCGGGGTATTTGATGGAACTTTTACATTATCTTCATCCTCCTGCCATCCTAGGTTCTTCAACACAGAAAGATATGCTGGATCAAGCAAATCTTGATCCGTAACTTCTTCTTCCTCCTCTTCATGTGTAATAATTGGATGTGAAACAGTGGGAGGAGCTTTATTCATATCTTCAAGCTGCTCTTCAAGAACCTTAGCCTTTTTAAGTTCTTCTTCCGACTCGTCAAATCTACCTTCCCGTCTGAAGGCAAAAGCCTTCTTTTTCAGAGCAATAAGTTCTTTCTGAATCATATATTTACTCTTTGGTGGTGCTGATGACGATTTAGGACCTGTTTGGTTTATCACACTTTCCACAGACAAATCTTTCTCTTCCTCTTTCTCAAGTTCGTTTTCCAGTAACTTTACCTTCTTTAACAATGTCATAGCCTCTGCAGTATTGCCTGCTCTTTTTTGAGCTAGAGCTTCTCGTTTCAAAGACATTATCTCAGTCTGCACTGATTCCCTGTTAGATGATGCACCACTGCTATCCCGCTCCTCTTCTGTCCAGCCCAATGATTTCAAAGCATTAGCTATTTCGGGATCGTCCATGTCAGCATCTGTTACATCAAAATCACCATCTACAGCAACATCATCACCAATGCCAGCAAAATTATTGAAATCATAATTAAGTTCAGATTGATATCTTTCTGAAAGATCATTATTATTTCCGTCATCACCATCCATACTGCGTATTAGTGCAGAAAGTTCATCATCGGAATCAGAATCATCATTAGCCTCACCCAAAAGTTCCTCTTCCTCTATTTTTCTTTCAAGAATTTTAGCTCTCTTCAATTCTTCTTTAGCCTCAACAAGGTTCCCCTCACGTTTCAATTCAAGAGCCCTTTTCTTGTGAACAATAACCTGAGACTTATTGGTGCCAATAGCCCTTTTCTGTTTATCAGGTTTTTTATTATTAACTTCTCTGAGAAGTGAAGAAAGCTCACCCTCTAAAGTGAAGTTTGCCGGCTTTTTTTTGGCACCACGAAGATCTGCTTCTGACCATCCCAATTCTTTGAGTTCAGCAGAAAGATCATCCTTTTCTTTCAGCTTTTTCTTATTATCATCTCCAGTTTGTAGAATATCATCGGTGTTACTAGATGATAAAGCCTTTTTACGGTTTTTTCTTAACGATATTTCCAAAGCTGCAGCCTGCCTCTCGAGCTCTTTTCCCCTTTTAAAGGCTCTTAAGGCTTCTTCAGGTTTTCCTTCAGCTTTTAGAGTTTTGTGTTTCTTCTTTTCGACCAAAGCTTGTTCACGCAAATCTTCCGGAGTAGAAGATCCCACTGCATCTATTAACATGTCAGATTGATGATCAAGAGAAAGGTCTCTAAGTATATTTCCTCCTTCAGCCTGACTAGATGCTTCTGGAACATTCGAAGATGATCCTTCATTTTTCTGTGTAGAGGAGAGTCTGTTTAGAATGTCATCATCTTTCTTTGGACCAGATTTGGAGCCACCTGCAAATAGATTGAATTATAGTAAGCAGGAATGATATCTTGCAGAAAATTATTATGCATGGCTTGATATAAATTGCAAGAAAAAATTTGATCAGTAATAACATACAGTACACAAAAGGTTTGCCATAATTGCAAAATACCCCCTCTATATTTAGAAGTTACAGAAAACCGCCTAAGGTTTCAAACAACTACAAAAATCTAACAAAATACCCCTGTACTTTATACAAAATCTTACAAAAAAGAACCTGTAATTCGTAATTGTCTAAAAACTCAGGGGGTTTTCTGTAATTTTTTAAAGAAGAGAGGCTATTTTGTAATTATGGAAAACCTTAGGGGTACTGTATGTAATTCACCCTGAAGAATAATATGTAGAGAACATAAAAAGAGCGCAAAAGCAGATGGCCTAAAGAGTAACATTAAGGATTTCATTAAAGTAATAGAAGAAGTCAACCAAAAATTAAAATAATGGTGAGAGCTAAAAGCAATAAAAGAAAATCAAAGACCTAAACTGAGGAGGAAACCAATTTTAAACTAATTAGATCATTAAATACCTTTTGCAGATTTACTTTTATTTCCATATCGCATTTCAAACCTTGCAGCTTCTTCTAGCTTTTTGCAAGGGTCACAGATACGGACAGGTGAGTCACCTTGTCCACGTAACAACATCCTTTGTTGAGTACAACTGTTGCAGAATATGCCTCCACACCTACGGCAATGGTGCTGCAAATCCATCAAAAGTTAACAATGGAGCTATTTCTTCTTTAAAATGTGGTAAAAAGCTGTAATGATCCATCAATGAAATTCTATGATCAACCCATTTTGTTTTTGACAAATAATCTTTTGAATTGCGTAGGGTCTTCAATATTGCAACCATAAGTCAGAAACAGTAAGAGAGGGTGACCGGAGGGGTGGATGATTGCTGAATAATACAAACCAAATTCTTTGAAATATGTGTTATTATGAAATATTGATAATAGAGAGGCAGCGAATATTTATGGACATATATCCAAGTATGGAGTACAAAGAACCAAATTCAGAAGGTTCATTTTCAAAAAAAAAGGAAACTTCGAAGCACCCTAAGCTTGCAAAGAAACTACAAAGATTGTTTTGATGGCTTGAAAATAATCTAAAGGTAGCAGCTGACTAGTAAGTATAAATGTTGAAATATCATCACAACAATCAAAGAAAACAACCTGAAAGGCTCACTCAATTACACTCTCCCAAAAACCCCATTATGAAGACAAAGATAGAGAGAGATAATGAACGAGAACACCAATTAAGCTTCAACAAGTATGACCTCATTAAAATTCTAAAATCTGATCCTCTCAACTATCCAGGCCATCATGCTAATTGAAGCCATAGACGTGCAAAATGTAAAACTTCAATAGATGTCTTTTCTGAAACATTGGAGAAGGCTTAACACGGAAAAAACTCAAAATGCTTCATTTATAACACCTGAAAACAGGATAATTTTTTTCCAGAAGAGACCAAATAAACATGATTCACTAATCTATTTTCAGCAGTCAGACCATAAGTTTCTATTACACCAAACCCAGAATCTCAATTCACGGAAACCTCTTGCAACATATAACTCATCAAAAGAACCCAAGAGAACATCAAACGGCCAATCATGTGAATACGACGAGATCAAAATTTTCAATCCAAGTCCAACAAAAGAGGCGGCAATTTAATGGTATGGGCATGAGGAAAAATCAGAACTAGAATACAACATACAAATCAATATCATTAACCAGCAAGAAAAACATGAGATCCCAAAATTGCAGAAATCATCCGTCTTCAAAGAAACCCAATTGAGATTCAAGAGCAGAAAACAATGACAGACCCTGCGATTGATGAAAGTGAACTGCGAGGAACATCCTTGGCAATGTGAGGCATCAACTACCCAGCTATTCCCTCTCAGTGATGGCTTAGGAGGTAACCCAATCTTCTCCAGCATCTTCTCTGTTACCTATTTTTTTCGATTTTCTTTTTCTTTATTTTTGAGTTCCTCTGGACTCTGGAGATCAAAAGATTGAATTCAAAAGACTAGTGAGAAAAAAAACAGCCGCTGACTCTCTCTCTTCTTGGAAGTTTCGTTACCAGGCCAGAACGATGTCGTATTACCTCGCTCTTTTTGGGTGCTTCCTCGAAGGGTTAATTAATTTGAGAAACTTTTGATTAGGGTTAAGGTGTTATATAGAAAACAATTAAAATTAAGGGATTTATGAAACTTTAAAAATATTAACTAGACCATAACTTTAATATGTTAAGAAAAAGGGATAATTTATTTTCGGTCCCTGAACTATAAGTTATTTTCAAATTTTATCCCTACAATTTCAAAACTATTATATTATATCCTTATATTTTCTAATTTTATCAATCTTTGTCCTTCCGTTAGTCAAACCGCGAGTTGACTAACAAAAGTTGTGTTCAGCCTATTTCTCCCTCAAACAAGGAGATCTTAGTGTTTCAGATTATTACACAAATCTGAAAATTTTGTGGGATGAGTTCTTTAATTTTAGGTCTCTTCCCACTTGTTCTTGTGGTGCCATCACTACTTTTCAAAGATATCAACAGAATGATTGTGAGATAAGATTTATCAATAGTCTTCATGACAAGTTTTCAACTGTAAAATCACAAATCATGCTATTAGATCCAATGTCACCTTTAAATAGGGTTGTGCAACGGTCCAAAACTGAACCGAATCGGTAGTTTGGTTCGGTTAACCGAACCGATTTTTTTGGAAAATGGCAACCGAAACGGAATTGGTAACCTTATGGGATCGGTTCGGTTATAACCGAAAATTTTCGGTTCGGTTTCGGTTAAAAACCAAAAGATTTAAAAAAAAATTATGGAAAAATTAAAACTGGCCCAACCCATAACAAACTAATTAAAATTTGTAGGTCCAAGCCCAATACTAATTATAACCCTAATTAGAAGCATATTTTTCAATCTCACATTTTCACTTCACGCATGGCTCTCAAGATCTGTGATTTCTTTATCGGCCGCGGCGAGCTTCTTTATCGGCGGTGGTGGATGGCGCAGCGAGTCTGTAACAACCCAAGGTCAGCCCGGCAAGCATATATTGTCCTCTTTGGAAAGCCACCAGGCTTGATGGCCCAGTGCGCCCCCTCAAGGCTTTAAAACGCGTATACCAGGTAAGGTTTCAACCCACTTATAAAGGGGCTTCGTTCTCCTTACCAAAACCGATGTGGGACATTACAATCCACCCCTCTTGGGGGCCCAGCGTCCTCGCTGGCACAACGGTCTTACCGGCACTGGCTCTAATACCATTTGTAACAGCCCAAGGTCAGCCCGGCAAGCATATATTGTCCTCTTTGGAAAGCCACCAGGCTTGATGGCCCAGTGGGCCCCCTCAAGGCTTTAAAATGCGTATACCAGGAAAGGTTTCAACCCACTTATAAAGGAGCTTCGTTCTCCTTACCAAACCGATGTGGGACATTACAATCCACCCCCCTTGGGGGCCCAGCGTCCTCGTTGGCACAACGACCTTACCGACACTGGCTCTGATACCATTTGTAATAGCCCAAGGTCAGCCCGGCAAGCATATATTGTCCTCTTTGAAAAGCCACCAAAGTCAGGATCCAATCAGAATTTTTATGGAAACGCGTGTTAACGTCACCCTTATCAGAATTTTATGGAAACGTGTGTTAACAACGTCACCACCCTTATCAGAATTTTCTAGGAAGCGCGTAGCCTACAACACCACCCTCGCACTAACTCAGGCTAGCCAACCTCCTAGTCGACCTAAGCGAATACGGATTGGAGTACAAATCGGGATTTGCCCTAGACGCTCGTCCCCAGGCTCACCTCCTGTATACTCCGGGCCCACTTCATTATACCATCTAGGGGCTCGCATTTGAAAACAATGACAGTTTAGGTGGCCATAAAGGCCATTCGAAAATTGGGAATCGGGGTGTGGGAGGCCAAAGGGGCCATTCGAAACAAGGTTATAGTTGCGAGGTCGAGAGACCAAAGTTCGCGTTTAAAACAAATGGGTTTTCCTTGCCTCTAGTTGAAATTGTTTGTAAAATGTTTTACATATAGGTTTTGTTATGAAAAGGTTTGACTAAGCACACAAGGAATAGTAAAGGCAGTACAACAAGTAATAATAAAAGCGGGGTAGTCATTTATTTCGCAAACTTATATAAGACTATGTCCTTGCCCCAGTTAAAATAAGTTTAAACCCTTACCTGGCTAGACACGACAGTATGAAAGCAAGCGGTAGTCAGGTTTTTCCCTCGTTGGTCCCACCTGTAATACACAGGGCCTAGAGGATGAAAACGAGACCGACAATAACAAAAGCAAGACACTAGATAACAAATGATGCACGGCAATTCATATAAACTCCACTCATGCTACAGGTGCAATATGGAAAGTCAGATAATTAAACATGTAAGGATATATAAAATATGGAACAACATTTAAAGGAGTATTAATGCAGTTATAATTAATGGGAGAGCATTAGAAATTAAATATCAAAGACATGCTAAAACGCAATTAGGGCATGATGGCATGCTTAAAATAATATAAGGACGCTCTCTCGCGAATACGGGATCAAACGGATAAGGAACGGGAAAGGTGGGATAAAATTCCTAAACGAGAAAAGTGTCAATTGACGGTCAAGTAGGGTCGGATAAATCGTAAATTATGAAGAATATCAAATCTCGAGGCTCGAGGAAGCTATAGGTGAATTCGGATTGATATTCAGAGGTCATATGTGAAAAGTCAACATTTAAATGAGTGGGGTTGACCCAATTCCCGAAGTGCAAGAAAGGAAAAGGCTAGAAAATCCACTAAGTAGGTTGCACTGGCCAACGCACGGGCTTGGCAAGCCGGTGCAAGCACAGATAGAGATGCACGGCCTCAAGCACGGTCTTGAGCACGGTGCCAAAACCGTGCAGGCATAAATGGGCCTGCGCACGGGCCTGTGCACGGGCTCAAGCCCGTGCAAGTTGAAAAGGGCTGCGCACGGGCTCCTGCACGGTCTTGATCAAGACCGTGCGTTCGCCCGTGTGGATCTACTGAGCAGTAGACTCAGCAGATCGCGAAACCTCACACGCGAAAATCAACATATAAATTCATACATCTCCTAATTTACTCCATAAAACATCCTAATTTTCACATATAATCATCTATACCGTATTAGCTACACATAGGCACAAGAATCACGTAAAATGGCCGAGTAAATCTTCCTAAACACGAAAACCCAATCCTATAAAAATCCTATATCTAAATCACAAAAATCGCAAGAAAGAACGAACGGAATGAAACGGGGTAAAAGGATTACCGGTAGAGAATGTAGTGAGGATCGTTCGGGTTTTCACGGCTCGTCGATCGGGTGAGAAACGGGCTCGGTAGGGCGTCGGGAAGATTCCCTCCTTTCTTCCCCCTCTTTCTCCTTCCTTTCTTCTTTTTCCTTCTTTGTGTGTAATGAGAGAATGAGAGAGATAGGTAGATATTTAGAAAAATATCTCGGGGGGTAAAATGGTCATTTAGGCTTTCAAGGGCATTTATATAATTTAAGTAATTGAGGGTATTTAAAAGATAGGTTAAATCAATCTTTTCCACAAGATTAATTAATCCAATTGGATAGATCGAGAAATTAAGCAAGAAAGAATTCGTGTAATAATTAATAATATAATTAAAATATTCGGATCGTTACAAGTTCGAAAGACACGATTCAATAAGTTAGAAATGATAAATAAACACGGCTCGTAATTCAACTAACTATTTGAATAATAAGGAGGCCTAGGGTAGCAAGTATGAGTCACGCTTCCGGGTTTTATATATATATAGGGAAATACATATGATAAATGAAGAAAACCAGAATGTGCTTCGACTTGTAACAAAAACCGTAAAACAATTAGACAAGCAAGTAATGCAATAAATCATGAAATAGTGTCCCGGCGAGAACGGGCCCTCTCCTTATAACTCCCATTTATGAAAAGCATGAAAACATCTATTGGATAGTGATTTTTAACCCAATTTCAAGATGCATTCAATAAATTTGGAAGCAATTTTCGCGTTGATAGGTCGACAGATCCAACTCCACCCCCCCCCCCCCCCCCACCCCCAACGCAATTGTAATGTCCCACATCGGTTTGGTAAGGAGAACGAAGTCCCTTTATAAGTGGGTTGAAACCTTACCTGGTATACGCGTTTTAAAGCCTTGAGGGGGCGCACTTGGCCATCGAGCCTGGTGGCTTTCCAAAGAGGACAATATATGCTTGCCGGGCTGACCTTGGGCTGTTACAAATGGTATCAGAGCCAGTGCCGGTAAGGCCGTTGTGCCAGCGAGGACGCTGGGCCCCCAAGGGGGGTGGATTGTAATGTCCTACATCGGTTTGGTAAGGAGAACGAAGCCCCTTTATAAGTGGGTTGAAACCTTACCTGGTATACGCGTTTTAAAGCCTTGAGGGGGCGCACTGGGCCATCGAGCCTGATGGATTTCCAAAGAGGACAATATATGCTTGCCGGGCTGACCTTGGGCTGTTATAGAGTCGGGGACCAGCGATTCAGGAAACAAGGTCTTCTGGTGGGTTAGGGTTTCCAATGACCAGCGAACAGTGGCGGCAACAGCAGGGGTGGGGGACAGGTGGGTAGTGGTTGGTTAGGGTTTTGTAATTAAAATTGAGAATGGGTGTCTCTCTTTCACGTTTGGGTTGGGGGACTAGGAGAGGAGAGATCTGTTTTCTTTTGCAATTTTTAATGCTTAATAGGTATAATTTTTTTCTTTTTTTTTTGAAATAATAAGATCGGTTCGGTTTTATACCTGTTAACCGAACCGTTAAGATTATTTCGATTTTTCGGATCGGTTCTGTGACGCCCCTGTATCACAGCCCCCAGACCGGAACGAGCCCCCGAGTGACCGTTAAGGACCTCAACCCGAAAACCCACCCCAGATAACGGGTTTCCAAAACCTGGCAATAGCGATACTCCCAACAAACAGAGCAATAACAAGTAAAAGAGCGGAAGCAATGAAACAAGAGGGATAAATATAACAAAGCCCATCAAAGGCTCAACTAAATAAAAGTAAAGTCATAATAACATCAGTCATCCCTCACAGGGGGTAAATATAATATCTCAGCCTGTAGCGGGCGCCCCAAACGGGTAACGCACGCCCCGCACCGAGCCCCGACCCAGAACCGAAATGGAATCCGACCCGAATCGAAACCCGGCGAACGACACACATTTACTCAATGACTAGGCGGGGGTTTCAAAAACGAAAGAAAACGACAGAGGTACGGAAGCGAAATTAAACAAAACAATAAATCATAATAATTGCACAAGTATTAAAGCCCACCAAGGCCAACGAAATTCAATTACTTAAATAATAAACGGGTTCGATACAATATCCCGACAATAAATATTAACGGGTTCAACATATAATCCCGAATACTACATAAATAAAATCCTACTATCGTAAATATAAATATTAGCCAAACGGGAAAAGAGTTATACATGAGCAAAATAAATGCAACTCTAACGACGACGACTACGACGACGATCAAATCCCGCCTAGTATCCTGAAACCAATACAGGGGTGAAACAGAGGGGGTTAGTCAAACGACTAAGTGAGGAGGAAATAATAATGTATATTATAAAACGGAAATAAATCACCATTTTTAAGCTTAAAAGAAATCAACATAAAAGAAAGGTTTTCGTAAACGGGTGGTGATTTAGCATAAAACATAACATATCATATGACTCGGCGAGTCGAGCCCTTAACTCCAATTTCCAAACATAAAACGGGAAACCACCCTTATTTCTCCAATGTAGGCGGACCGCTAAATCCGAACTACGCATAACATATCTTACGGTAACTCAGGTACTCAAAGGGCTGCCACTCCGGCCTCACCCCGAGCTCCCAAAGGTGGAGGGAACCATAGGATTTCCGCCGTAGACCCGATGCCTACCAACTTCGTCCTATCATCCTGACTCCGGGCCCAAACATACATACATACAGTTCATAACTCACTTTTCAAATCATTTCGGGTTGGCCAAAAGACCGTTCGAGACATGTCATATGCGAGGCCGAAGGCCAAAGTTCGCCTTAGCAATTAAAGAGGTTTTACATGTCTCTTTCGCAAACGTTTGAAAGAATATACATAGTACTTTTTCATATCAAAACATTTTCGATAAATCGAATAAACATAATAGGCATAAATATTTACTAAGTATATATATAGAAACGGTGTGAAAACAAAACGTAAACATGGCTTATATCGGGAGAGGCTTATTTATATATATACATAATAGTACTGGAATCAGAAACGGAAAGCCTCACCTGTTGGCTATACAAAAAGAATAGATAATGCAAGACCCGGCGCTACTCCACGGGAGTATCGTCTACAAAAATATCAAGACACAACCAATTAAGACTAAGGACGACGCACGACTTATACGAAAACATTAAAACACATAGAAGCACATTAAACAATCAAATCAAGCACTTAAGTTCAAATTATCAAGCATAAACGGAGAAATTCGTGAATTCGAAAATGCAACTCAATTCCAAATGCAATGAAACTTTACGGACATGCTTTAAATATCATAAACGAGTATGCATTCGAATTTCGGGAAAATCGGACTTCATATGCAAAAGTTAGAAAATTTGACGAAAACTTAAAACGTGTAATTAAAATCCCGAACCTGTTATAAATTCGTAAATCATGCAATTCATATCTATTTCATATATATTGAATACATGAGTGAAGAAAGAATTCGGAAAAGACGAGTCTCGGAGGGACCCGTAGGCCAAAATTGGCCCAGACTTACAGAAGGTCAGGGCCCTGTTCAAACGGGCCACACGGCCTTGTGCACGGCCGTGTGCCAAGGCCGTGCGCATCAAAGAAGGACAGGCACGGTCTCTTGCACACGGCCTCAAGGCCGTGTGCACAAGGCCGTGCACCACCACAACACGCACGGTCTCCTGCACGGCCGTGCGGGAGACCGTGTACACCCACACGGGCTTGCCACACCCCGTGTGCAAAGCCCGTGCACGTCAAGAAACAGCAGAAACTTCTGAGAACCAGAAAAACCACGCGAGTTCAATCCTAATTTCAACATTTGATCATCTAAACATGCAAATCACGCCCTAATATTTACATATAATGATCTGCAACATATAAGCTACAACATGCAAATCCATCCATAAATTCTCTCGAAATCACATAAACCCTAAATTATTCAACTATTTACAAAAATGAGAAATACGAAGCATATGAGGCATTAAATGAGAAAATCGTGAAAGGCTTACTCGTAGAAGAGATCGAGAGGAGTTCGTAGGCGTAAACGGTTCGAAAATCGGTTGGGAAACGGGGTCGGGACGATCGTTTGAACCTTCTTCCTTCTCTTTCTCTTTTTTCTTTCTTTTCTTTTCTTTCTCCTTGCTGCTGCTGCGTTTTGGGCGAGAGTGAGGTGAGAGAGAGTGATGAGCCTTAGTCAAAAGTTTGACTAGGGTTTAAAAATCGAAGGGGCAAATTCGTAATTTCGCAAAATAAGTTTGAAAACTCATGTTGTCTAAATAATACATAATTACAGTCAAAATTCATATAATTAAACGCACATTGACAATTCGTAATTTAAATATAGAAATTCATTAATTTACGAAATTATTCTAAAATCTCATAATAAATATCAAATAAAATAATAAATTGCGCAAATACCCGATTCAGACATATCGGATTATAATTCGGATTTTCGGGGCGTTACACAACCAATTCGCTGTTCGACATAAAGAAAACAAGTATGAGAGAATATGAGATAATCTAATTCATCATCAACATATCGATCTAACAAAAGTGTAAACACTAGACCGACAGCTGACAAAAGGAAAGCCTATCTAAACGCTGCTGCCACAGCCAACAATGTCATGTCAGACATCAACACCTGAAGCATGAACCAAAAGAGGTGTGAGTTCAAAACAACTCAGTGAGGGGGATATATGTAATATTTGAAACCTGTTTGATCACACTTTTCTTTGATAGAAACGAATCTAATAACAATAAGTTTATTTACAAATCACAAAAGTTTCGTGAATCAAACATGATTACAAAACATTTTAGAAACATTTGATTCCCGGCGAGAATGGGCCATCTCCTTATAACTCCGAAAACTATTTCAAAATAATAAATGAAGTCTCCACAACACCGTTTGAATTATCAAGGAGCAACCCGAGATTTCACCACTGATTACGACATTATACTAAAAAGCATAACACCGGTAAGCATTACTCGAACTAGACTACCTCCGACTAGCTACAATTAATACCCTTTGACTATATATTAGATGATCGTCAATGGGTCTCCATCTATATATAATCGGGATTATACAATGGGCTTTACCCTAGACGCATGTCTCCGTGTCTCCACCTATTATATAATCCGGGCCCAAGTTTTCCCCAAAAGTGTAACGACCTAGAATTCGTGGACCATTGTGAGTTCGTCTTTCGCGCTTATTTCCATTCTTTTCCCTTATTTCTCATATTATGTGGTTTATATTTAATTATTTCGTATATGACTCTAGGTAAATTTATTATGTGCGTACTAATATTCCTTATGCGTTTAGCTTTATTTTGATATTAATATTGTACATGTTGGCCAAAATATTTTAAATGAAGTTTCAAATTTCCCCAAAATGCCCCTTCGTATTTCAAGTATTTCGATCAGTTGAATAAAGGACATTCTTCCCCATTTGGAACCCTAGTCACGTGAAGAGAGAAGGAAGAGAAGAGAGAAAAGGAGATTATCACCACGAAGCTTCAATCGATAGTCCCGAGCTCGTTTCTCCACCATTTTCCATGCCGTTGGAACCCACGTGACCCCCTCGTCGAGATCTTTCTTTTGGTACTGATTTTATCCACCATTTCCCAAATTTATTAAGCATTTATGTTGTTTGTTGATATTTATGGTTTTTGGTGATTGTGAGCTCGTTTCTTGATCAATTTGCATGCTACTTGGATTAAAATATTCTTTTTGTTGTGCTTGATGTTCGTTTAAAGCCATTAGTATCGATTCTTGCTGTAAATCGAGTTTTGAGAATTTTGGGCGAGTTTGCACTGAAATCGCGAACTGCTGCTGCTGATACCGATCTGCACGGGCTTGCGCACGGTCTTGCCAAGCCCGTGGGTGTCCCCCGTACGCACCGTGTTGAGGAGCAGTGAGTCCTAGCTATTAGTGATTCTTTTGGTGATCTAGGTAAGGGTTTAAACTATTTATAAAATTGGGCTCGAACATATATGTCTACATATGCATATGAAAACCCCTTAAAGCCATGCCTTGCTTGAATTGTTTTATCTTTCTCCCGTCGATATTATTATTAGATATTTCGAACATATATATTGATGATTTCGATTACAAATCCTTTGATATCAAATCGTACTTATATGTATCCAAACCGTTTTGTTTTCAAAGCAAGTAAAAATCTTTTGTTTAAACGTGACACTTTGGCTTTGGTTGGGTCTATAAGGGAAGTCGTTAGGGGAGCCCATCAGCGCATTCCGACATGTACGGATCTTATGGTCACCCCCTTTTTCGTTACTTCACTTGCTTAAAGGCCCGTTTGGCAATCAACTTATAACTGCTTATCATTTGAAACGCGAGTAGCTTCATGGACATTGTTTTGGGCCCTGGAGGGTTGTACGGAGGTTTCATCTAGGGACGAGCGTCCAAGTGGTTCTCGAGGTACTACTCCCAAAAACTAAGTGTCGACTGTGGTCTGTCAGGAGTTGGAAACCATGGTCGGTGCGATGGTGGGTGTTGCATTCGTTGCACGCTTTCCTGAAATTCACTTTCGTCGAACCTCGGGTTGCTCCTGGCTTGAACCGGAGATGGAGTATTTTCATATCTTAAGGAGTCATAAGGAGGAATAGGCCCATTCTCGCTGGGATATTATTTTATTATTATTGCATTCTTGTCCTTATTGCTTTATGATTACTGTTATTGTCCAAGTCGAATCACATTACGGTTTCTTCATTATTGCATATGTATTTTCCTAATAAAAACCCGAAAGTGTGACTCGAACTTGCTCTACCCATATCTTCACTGAGTTTCTTTCACTCACCCTCTTTTATTGGTTCTTGTCTCAGGTAGATTGAGAGACCGACATGTCACGCGTGTCGGATTGGCAATAGTGATTAGATAGGCGCTTTTGGTTTTCGAGTCGTCTAGAATTGTTGTCCTTTAACTCTCCATTGATCTATTCTTTTTGTATATGGTTTGTAGATATTGCTATATTGATTCCCGCCTTTATGATTTGCGTATTTTACTTTATGTTGCCCCTATGTGGGTATTGATGATATTGGAGATTATATTTGGCCTCGAGTGGCATTCTCGAGTAAAGGAGCAATTTGATCAAAAAGGGTCTTTTGAGACAAGGTGTGTAACGGCCTAGGATTTCTCTCGTCACGTTGCCGAGTAGACTCGAGGCATACGCGCAAGGTTCACGACCCATAGTTACCTTTTAAAACAAAAGAGTTCTCTTGTCTCTATTTCAAAACCATTTGATCAATATGTATATGTATATCCTTTCGATATTAAAACCATTTATTTAAATATCGATAACATAGATACTCAAAATATAAATGGAGGATAATGTTTTCACAAGTATTTGTTCAAGCTTCAGTTATAAAGCATTTTAAACCTCACCTGTAGGCTTCGAAAGACAAAAACAAGGCCCGACGATCTACGTCCTATCCCCTTGGGTCCCACCTGTAATACACAGGGCCTTGAGGTAAGACACGACTCGACAAACCCAACCAAATAAGACGAGCGGCTTAAAAATGTAATAACATGCTTAAAATGATGAAATCAACATAAAAGCACTTAAACAAAATCAAATGCACGTGATATTAAGCATAGAAGGCGTACGAGTAATATAGAAGCTTGGTATGTAAAAATCAAATGTTTGGAAAAATTACAAAAACCACCTGTAACGACCCAAAATTTCGGAATATATCTTCGGAATAATTATTTGACACCTCGTTGAATTTTAAATGAAAAGATTAGTTTTGTTAGCTAATTTTATTTTATTTTATTTTATTCTCAAATCCTTAACCTCTCATAATTATTTTTTCCACCTTCGGATTTCCTTTAATTCCATTCGAACCCCACACCCTCTTGAATACACCTTGCACCCCCTTGACCCACTTGCACCCCCTTATGCAAACCCTTGAACTCACTTGCACACTCTTGCACACACACCCCCAAAACCGAGAGAGAGAAGGAAGAAGGAGAAAGGAAGAGGAAGAAGAAATGAGGAAGAAGGAGGAAGAGAGAAAAGCCCGCCCCGAACCCGCCGCTTGACCATTCGAAATTCCCAGACCACCTCAACGATCCTCGTTCGATTCTCTACCGGTAACCTTCTTCCACCATTTCATTTCGTCCATTAATTCTCGCGATTTGATAGCTTTTTCTTAGAATTGTATATTTGGTATATTTGATGGGTTTGTATGTTTTAGTTCACCATTTTTCATGTTGTTCGGATCGAATGATAGCCCTTAGTGTGTATAATGCATGAGTGAAGGTTTTAAATGTTGATTTTAGCTCTAGAATCTGCCATGAATGATTTTTGGTTGAAACCCTCGTGAAATATTTTGGAATCTCGTTTTCTGCACCTGAAACAAGAGCTGCACGGCCTTGCGCATGGTCTTGGCAAGCCCGTGCGCCCGCCCTAGCGTCTGCACCGGCTTGCGCACCACAACCATTCCAGCCTGCACGATCTTGAGGATGTCTTCAAGACCATGCACAGCCCCGTGCGTGCGCCCGTGCGAATGCCTTAACCATTTTTCAAACCTCTTTCCTTAGTTGCTCACGGCAATTGGGTCAAATGGCCAAAAATAAAAGTTGACCTTTTGCATACGACCTCCAAAAATCGAGCCGATTTCACCTATAGCTTCCATATGATTCAAGGATGAATATTTTGCAAAGTTTTCGAAATTCCAACCTCGTTCGGGCCTTGAATAGTACCTTTTTCGTTTAGAACTTTTTCTCCAATTTTCGAATGTTGTCTGAATGATCCGAAAATTGCATGAGTGCTTCTTTACATTATATTATGCATGAATGTAAAGTTAGAATTGCAATTGAGCATGTTTAACATCTTTAATTTTGTATATTTAGTTTAATTGATTCAATTGAATTTTAAGTGAAATTCTTGATGACTATATAATTTTAATTGCTAAGTGATATTATTTGGCCTTTCGTGTGTCGAACGTTCTATGAGTCGTGCGTCGTGTCTTGTCTTGATTGGTTTTGTCGTCTGTCAGTTTCAGGCCGTTCTCTCGAGGATTGCTTGAGTTGTCTTAGCTTTCTCGTACTTCCAGGTGAGGGTTTAAAATGTTTTCAATGGAGTAAGAATCCCTTTTATTCATTGCGAAATAACTACCCGTACGTGCTCATCATGATTTATTTTCTAGTTCTCGTATATCCTATTAGATATTTGATTATATTTTCATGATTTTATTGAACAAACTCATTGATATCAACTTATATCTATAAGTATCTCTAAACCATTTTGTTTTCAAGAGGCAAGTAAAACTCTTTCTTTTCGACGTGGCACTTTGACTTTGGTTGGGTCTATAAGGAAAGTCGTTAGGGGAGTCCGTCAGCACACCCCGACACATATGAAACTTATGGTCACCCCCTTTGTCGTCACACACTTGCCTAAATGCCCGTTTGGCACTCAACTTATAATATTTCTTGAAATGCGAGCAAATTCATGGACTTTCTTTCATGGGGCCCGGGAGGGTATTCGAAGGTCTCGCTTGGGGACGAGCATCCAGGGTGTTTCCCGAGGTACTACTCCCAAAACTAAGCGTCAATCGTGGCCGTCAGGAGTTAATAACCACGGTTGGGAGCGATGGTGGGTGATGCATTCGTTGCACACTTTCCTGAAATTCATGTTCGTCGCCCATAGTCGCGCTATGGGGTCGACACTAGTGATGGAGTATTTTTCATGTCATGAAGGGGTTATAAGGAGGAACAGGCCCATTATCGCTGGGATATTAATTACCTTTATTCATGCTTTATTGCCATTACTGTTATTACTTATTGATTGTTGTTATTGCAAGCCGAATCACATTTTGGTTTTGTAACGACCCAAAATTCCAGAATATATTCTCGGAATAATTATTCGACATTTCGTTGAATTTTATATGAAAAGATTAGCTTCGTTAGCTAATTTTAAGTTATTTAATTTAATTCCCTATCCTCAACCATTTATAATTACATTTTCCACCCCTCGAAATTAATCTAATCTCTAAACGAACCCACACCCCCTTGAAACACCTTTGCACCATCTTGAACACACCCACACTACCTTGAAAACTTACACCCTCTTGTGCACACTCTTGAACACAACTCAAAATTGAGAGAGAGAAGGAGAGAAGAGAAGGAGAAAAGGAGAAGAAGAAGGAGAGAAAGAGAAATCCCGTTCCGAATTCGTCGCTCGATCAATCGAAATTCCGAGACCAAATATACGATCCTCATTCAATTCTCTACCGGTAATCTTCTTTCCCCATTTCGATTCACCCATTAAATCCTCCTATTTTCTAGTTTTTATATTGAAATGAATAATTGGTAATTTGATGGATTTGTAGGTTAGAGTTTACCATTTTTAGTGTAGTTCGGATCAAATGGTAGCTATTAATGTATACAATGCATGAGTGTGAATTTTATATGTTGATTTTAGCTATAGAATCCACCCTAGTTGATTTTAGGATGAAACCCTCGTGAGAAACCTTGAAATCGCATTTCTGTACCTGTTAGTTGGAACCACACGGTCCAACGCACGGTCTTGGCAAGACCGTGCGCCAGACCGTGCACAACACCTTTAACTTGCACCGGCCTGCGCACGCCAGTGCGCAAGCCAGTGCGCGCTTGTTTCAGCTTGCATGGTCTTGAGAGCATGCTCAAGACCGTGCACAAGGCCGTGCGTTAGCCCGTGCGAATGCCTTAACCAAATTTTCAGCCTTTTTCCTTAGTTGCTCACGGTAATGTGCGAATGCCTTAACCAAATTTTCAGCATTTTTCCTTAGTTGCTCACGGTAATGGGGTCAATTGGCCAAAAATAAAAGTTGACTTTTTGCATACGACCCCCTAAAATCGAGCCGTTTTCACCTATAACTTCCATATGATTCAAGAATGAATACTTTGTAAAGTTTTCAAAATTCCGACCTCGTTCGGACCTTGAATCGAGCCTTTTTCGTCGAGGGCTTTTTCCCCAATTTTTGAATGTCGTCCGAAAAATCCGAAAATCGCATGAGTGCTTCTTTATAATATTATAAGCATGAATGCGCAATTAGAATTTCAATTGAGCATGTTTAGCATCGTTAATTTCATATTTTCCGTTTAATTGATTTAATTGCGTTTTAATTGTAAATTTACTTGCTACATGACGTTTATTGGTTATTCATGTGTTGTAGTCTTCGTGAGTCGTTGTCGTGTCTTGTCTTATTTGGTTCTTTTCGTCTATTAGTTTCAGGCCGTCTTTTCAAGGCATAGCTTGGGTTGGCTTGTCGTTTTCGTGCTTCCAGGTGAGGGTATTAAAATGCTTTCAAACGGAGTAAGAATTTCTTTTAAATTATTGCGAACTACCCTTATGTGCTCATCTTGCTTTGTTTTCCCTTCTCGTATATCTATTAAATATTTAACCTATATTTTCATGATTTTATAATAAATGTTTGGATATTAACTTGTATCTATAAGTATCTCTAAATCATTTTGTTTTCATAAGGCAAGTAAAGGTCTTTCTTTTAAGCATGACGTTTTGACCTCGGTTGGGTCTATGAGGGAAGTCGTTAACACGTATGAAACTTGTAGTCACCCCCTTTGTCGTCATACACACTTGCCTAAATGCCCTTTTGGCCTTAACTTATAATGTTCTTCAAACGCGAGCAAAAGATAATGTATTGTTATTTAAATGGGCCCGGGATGGTATCCGGAGGTTGCATCTGGGGACGAGTGTCCAGGGTGTAATCCGAGGTGCTTTTCCCAAAACTAAGCGTCAATCGTGACCCGTCAGGAGTTGATAGCCGCGGTTGGGAGTGATGGTGGGCGTTGCATTCATTGCACGTTTTCCTAAAATTCAACAGTCGCCCGGGGTAGCGCCTCGGGGTCGGACACCGGTGATGGAGTTTATTGTAATTGAAGGGGTTATAAGGAGGAACAAGCTCATTCTCGCTGGGATATTACTTGCTTCCATTTATGCTTTATTATTACTGCTTATTATTGTCGTGTATGCAAGTCGAAGCACGATCCGGATTTTCTTCAATTATGCAAATGTAATTTCTTATATATATAATTCAAACCCGGAAACGTGGCTCGTACTTGTTCCCTCTTTACCCTCACTGAGTATCTTTTATACTCACCCCCACTATTTTGATTCTTACTTCAGGTCGACAGGTGGCGTTGTCACCTATCTTGTCAGTCGGCAACAGCAGGTCTAGGTTGGCTCGTATGTCTTGTCTTGTCAGTGTCCCAACAACAGTCGTGTCCCTATTTATGAATTGATTTAATTTATGTATTCCGTATTATGTTTTATTTCCCGTACTTATGTGCCCTTGATGTGGGATAGATTAGACGGGCCATGGATGGCATTTATTAAATGATTATTGAGAATGATGTATGAATTATGTTGCCACGAATGGCTTATATGACTAATTGTATAATTTAATTTAGTTTCCGCAACTCTGTTATTCTTTTATTGCTGTTGTTGTTGGGGTGTCGTAATGCTGTTGCTGGTATTTGTTTGATTGATTGCCGTTCGCCGGGATGGATTTTTAAATGGGGTACATCTACCTCGTTTGGGAGTTCGTCTCGGTGCGGATGTGGTGTCCTTTCTCCGCCTACAGAAAGGGGCGCTACAGGTTTTCTTCATTCAGCATATGTATATTCTTATATACATATATATATATATATATATAACCTGGAAGCGTGGCTCGTACTTGTTGCAACTTATGCCTTCACTAAGTATCCTTTATGCTCACCCCTCGTTCTTTTGATTCTTACTTCAGGTCGTCAGGTGGCGTTGTCACCTCTCATGTCGGTTGGCAACAGCGTGTTGAGTCTTGAATTTCGTGTCCCTTGGTTATGTCGGTAGTGTCCAACAACAGTCTTCATTTGTTATTTGAATTGAATCTCTCCCTTTACTGAATTATCGTGCAGAATGATTATGATACTGAATTATTGATTATTGTTTATGATAATTGATGCCCCGTGTGGCTTGAATTGTTGAATTGATAATTGTTTTAGTTTCTGCGCTCTGTTAGTATTTGTTGTTATTGTTGTTGTTGTTGGGCCAGGGACGTTGTTGCCAGTATAGATCGAGTGATTGCCGTTCGCCGGGATGATGGGGTACATTTACCTTGTTTGGGAGTTCGTCTCGGTACGGTTGTGGTGTCCTTTCTCCTCCTACGGAAAGGGGCGCTACAGTTAGTGGTATCAGAGCCTAGGTTTCCGAAAGGAAACTGAAAGCTCTAGTATCTCGTCTTGTCTTGTCTTCAGTGTCTTTTGAGTTGTGTCAGTCCGTGTCAAGTTCGTCTTTTGACGAGTGTTTGTCTCATCTTGGTGCTTAAAATTGTGAACTGTAACGACCCAGAAATCCAAGAATCATTATGAGTTCTTTTCCGCGATTAATTATCCTTCTCATCCCTATTTCTCGTATTATGTGAATTATATTATATTATTTCATATACGACCTTACGTGATAATATTATATGCGTATTTAAATTCCATAATTGTTTAGCTTTCGTTTGATATTAATATTGTTATAATTTACCAAAATGTTTAAATTGGACTTTCTAAAAATTATCGAAATACCCCTTCGTATTTTCGACATTTCGAAAAATTTGATAAAAGTCTCAAAACCCATCCTAACCCTAATTTTCGCATAAAAGAGAGAGAGAGAGAGAGAGAGAGAGAGAGAAGAGAAAGGGGATTTTTCATTCGAAACCCGAATCGATCGTCCCGAGCTCGTTTCTCCGATGAATTTCGTGCCGTTCGAATCTACGAGATCCTCTCAACGAGATCTCTCTTTAGGTACCAGTTTCCCCAATTCTTTTTACTGATTTTTGAAGTTTTGAGCATATTTTTAATTTCGGGAATAATTATAAGTTTTTATGAATGTGAACCCGTTTCTTGATCATTTTTCGTGTTTCTTGGATAGAAATGTTCCTTAGATGATGTTTAATGTTTAATGTAATTATTGGGTGTTGATTTGCGCGAGAAAATGAATTATATGAATTTTTGGATCGGATTTTCGTGGAAATCGCGATTTTCTGCTGTCTGCTGTTGATCGACACGGGCTAACGCACGGTCTTGATCAAGACCGTGCAGGAGCCCGTGCGTGGTTCTTTTTGCCTACACGGGCTCACGCCCATGCGTATAAGCCGTGCAATAGGCCGTGTGTAGTGCACGGTCTTGAGAATGTGTCTAAGACCATGCACAAGCCGGTGCAAATGACTTAGAACATTTTCCAGCATTTTTCTTTGGTTGCTCTCGGGAAGTGGGTCAACCCTTCACCATTTTTGGTTGACTTTTCGCATATGGACTCCAGAAATTATACCGATTTCACCTATAGATCCCTTATAAGTTGTAGATTAATATTTTGAAATGTTTGTGGAATTTTGACCTCGTTCGGACTGTGAATACTACAATTTTACGTGTATGCATTTTTGGAAACTTGTCGGAATTATTTGAAATTTACGTGGTAGCTTCCATAAATATTATTATTGGTATATGCATGCTTGTTGATTCATTTGGTTAGCCGTTCATCAAATAATTGCTTATTTGTGCTTTTAGAGTTGTTATTAATTCGTCTAGGTCCTGTCTTGTCTATAGATCAGTTAGAGGTCGGAGAGCAGTGAGTTGTAGCTGCTAGGCTTTCTTTTTTTGGCACACCAGGTGAGGATTTAAATTATTTAACTGGGCTTGAACATATATGTCTATGTATACATGTGAAATCCCCGTATTCCCTTATCATTAGTATTAAGTATTTCGAGCTTATATTTTTATGAGTTTATCAACAAATCGTTTAATATCAAATTATATATTAGTATCCAAAAATCGATTTGTTTCCAAAAGGGCAAGTAAACTCTTTCTTTTCAACGTGATGATTTGACTTGGGATTTGGGTCTATGAGGAAGTCGTTAGGGGCGTTGCCTGGACATCGCGACACATACGGAACTTGTAGTTACCCCCTTCGTCGTCACCACTTGCCCAATTGCCCGTTTGGCACTCAAAACCCTTATTGTAAAGCGAGTAAAATAATGGACTTTTCATTTGGGCCCGGGATGGTATCTGGAGGTTGCATTTGGGGACGAGCGTCCAGGGTGTAACCCGAGGTGCTTCTCCCAAAATTAAGCGTCAATCGTGGCCCGTCAGGAGTTTGATAGCCACGGTTAGGAGCGATGGTGGGTGTTGCATGTGTTGCACGTTTTCCTTAAATTCACTATAGTCGAACCTCGGGTTGCTCCTTGGTTCGACACCGGAGATGGAGTTTTTATAATGTCTTGAGAAGAAATAAGGAGGAACAGGCCCAATCTCGCTGGGATATTTATTTATTGGTTTATATTGTTATTGTCTTTATTGCTTTATTGAATATTCAAGTCGAAGCACATTCCGGTTTCTTCCTTATTGCATATGTATTTTCTATTAAAACTCGGAAGCGTGACTCGACTTGCTCCACCCATATCTTCACTAAGTTGTTTGACTCACCCTCTTTTTTTGGTTCTTGCCTCAGGTAGATTGAGAGACCGACATATCTCACGTGTCGGATTAGCAACAGTTCATAGATAGGCCTTTTTGGTTTTTCCGTTGTCTAGGTTGTTGTCCGTAACTCTCTCGTTAGGTTATTCTTTGTTCTGGCATGTATTTAATGCTATATTGATCCCCACCCTATATATTTACTTTACGTTGCCCCTAAATGGGCTGTGATGATATTGGATACTTAGATTTGCCCCGAAGTGGCATTTATGTTATTATGTTTTAATTCTCTTCCGCTATATATATTCTGAACTGTTTATTTATTGTGTCTTTGGGGACCCGCTGTTGCCAAGAGTCGGGATAGACCCGTTGGCTTGTATAGGTTCTCGGGTTGAGACGTCGTTCTCGGCTTGGGGAGCCGTGCAGGTTCGGGGGCTGTAGAGCGGGGCGCTACAGTCTGAAGTGGTATAAGAGCCTTAGGCTCTACTGTCTAGAAGTGTCGTGTCTAAGTCGTACGGCTATAGGTTTCGTGTTACTTTTCTTTACTTGCGCTTTTATATGCTCATTGATACGTGATTACTTGAACATATCATTAACCCACATGCATTTCCAGCTCACTGTTTCAGGTATAATGGTTCGACCACGTGGCCAACAGGATCCACCTCCACCGCCAGAGGGCTTTCCTCCGCCCAATGCCTTCTATGATGCTGTTCGACTAATTGTTCAGCAGGCTCAGCAGCAACATCAGTCGCCACCACCGAACCCTCGGGATGCGACCGCCCGTACTACGGAACGCTTTATGTCGTATCGCCCTACGGTCTTCGAGGGCGAACAAGATGACCTCAAGGCTGAGGCCTGGATTTCTGAGCTGGAGCAGAAGTTTAGGGCCCTGGATGTTGAGGATTTGCAGAGGATAGAGCTTGCCGTATTTCTGATGAGGGGACCCACCCTTGACTGGTGGCGATTTGTAAAGAGGAGATGGACGGCCGCACAGACCCCGCGCACTTGGGCACAGTTCCTTTATGAGTTCCGTGCGAAGTATGTGCCCGAGATTGTTAGAGATCAGAGGGAGAGGGAGTTCATGAACCTCTTCTAGGGAGGTATATCCGTGGGCCAGTACGATGTTAAGTTCACCAGATTGATCGCATATGCTCCTCACATGGAGACCGACGACAGGAGGATGGCGAGGAAGTTTAAGGAGGGTCTTCGTGATGAGATCCGAGTAGAGCTAGTTGGCAGTGACCTCCGTTCTTATGAGGAGGCTGTGACGCGGGCTATGGCTATCGAGTCCGATCTTGGAGAGCTCCACCGTAGGGCTCCTATTCCTGCCGCCCCTAAGGGCTTTCCCCAGAGAAACAAGAGGCCTTTTACTTCTGGACCTGGATCTTCCACGGGCGAGAAGAAGCCCAAGTATATTGAGCTGACCCTGATTGCCGCCATCGCACCAGTTCTATGCTCCCACTGCCGCAAGCCGAACCACACTACCGAGTTCTGCAGGAGACATTTGGGACAGTGCCTATTACGTGGTTCCTCTGATCATATGCTGGACGTGTGTCCGAACAGGAGGACCACCACGCCTCAGAAGGCGATTCAGGCTGCCGGACATCAGGGTGGTCAGCCCAGAGTGCAGCCCAGAGTCTTCGCACTGGGAGGAGAGGAGCTTGAGCCCGATCAGCATGACGTGATTGGAGGTACCCTGCATATTCATGACATCCCTATTACTACATTATATGATCCGGGTGCGACACACTCGTTTATTGCGCTTGATATTGCTGCTAAGTTGTGCATGCCTATGGAGAGTCTGCTTTATTTGTATCGAGTCAGTTCTCCTTTGGGGACTTCATACGTTACGGATAGGATCTTCAAGGGTTGCGCTTTGAAGATAGGAGATCGTGTTTTTCTCACCGATTTGATCGAGTTGCCGCTACAGCGTTATGGGATTATTCTTGGGATGGACTGGTTTTATCAGCACAGAGTCAGTGTGGATTGTTTCAAGAAGACAGTGCAGATTGGGACCGAGGCGACAATTGTGAAGGGTATTCTTGAGAAGTCAGATTCGACACCAAAGATTTCTTATGTCAAGGCTTTGCGTATGATAAGAGAAGGAGCCCAGGCTTTCATTGCTTACCTGCTTAACCGACCGAAGGAACAACGGAAGCTTGAAGACACGGAAGTGATTAAGGACTTCCAGGACGTCTTTCCCGAGAGTTTGAACTCTCTACCCCCCGATCGTGACATCGAGTTTGTAGTCGATCTTGCCCCGGGATCCGAGCCTTATTCGAAGACTCTGTACAGGATGGCTCCTGCCGAGTTGAAGGAACTTAAGATGCAACTTGAAGAGTTGCTTGAGAGTGGTTACATTAGACCAAGCATCTCCCCTTGGGGTGCACCAGTTTTGTTCGTGAAGAAGAAGGATGGCACGCTGAGGATGTGCATCGACTACCGAGAGCTGAACCGGATGACAGTGAAGAACAAATACCCTCTACCCCACATAGAGGAGCTATTTGACTTATTGCAGGGAGCGAAGGTATATTCGAAGTTGGATCTTCGACAAGGATACTATCAGCTTCGTATTCGAGAGGAGGATATACCTAAGACCGGGTTTAATACTCGGTACGGCCACTTCGAGTTCGTTGTGATGCCGTTTGGTCTGACGAATGTCCCTATAGCTTTCATGGATATGATGCACAGAATTTTCCAGCCTTACCTCGACAAGCTTGTGGTCATCTTCATCGACGATATTCTGGTTTTCTCTAAGACAGTCGAAGATCATGCCGAGCATCTTCGCATTGTGCTACAGACGCTTCGAGAGCATAGCCTATATGCTAAGTTTAGCAAGTGCGAGTTCTGGATCAACGAGGTTTCATTCCTTGGTCACATCATCTCCGGGAATGGGATTGTTGTGGACCCATCAAAGATTGAGGCAGTGACGAGTTGGAGTCAGCCTAAGATGCCGACAGAAGTTAGGAGTTTCCTTGGATTGGCTGGATATTACAGGCGATTCGTTAAGGATTTTTCCAAACTAGCGGCCCCACTCACGAAGTTGACTTGCAAAGATGTGTCCTTTCTGTGGGACGACGAGTGCGAGTCCAGCTTCAAGGAGCTGAAGATGAGATTGACCACCGCACCTATACTTACTCCCAGACGGACACGAGGGATACGCGGTTTATACCGACGCGTCCAAGGAAGGTTTAGGGTGCATGTTGATGCAGAATGGGAAGGTCGTTGCCTATACTTCTAGGAAGCTGAAAGATGCCGAGAAGAACTATCCCACCCACGACCTGGAACTTGTAGCGGTGATATTTGCCTTGGGCAAATGGCGTCATTATCTGTATGGTGTCAGTTTTGACATCTTTATTGACCACCAGAGTTTGAAGTATCTGTTCACGCAGAAGGATCTCAACAGGAGACATAAACGGTGGATGGAATTCTTGGAGGATTATGACTGTCGTATTCAATATCACCCTATGAAGGTGAACGTGGTCGCCGACGCATTGAGCCGGAGGGCTCACGTGGCACATTTGGAGAGATCATCTTCCGATATCCCTATAGAGGATAGAATGATTCGAGTTGAATCATATCCTCGACTTGCCAACCTTACAGTCCAACCCGATCTAGTCTAACAAATCCGAGACGAGCAGATTTCGGATGCCGGTATTCAGAAGATCAAGGCCAGAATGCAGAATGATCCCAACACCAAGTTCAGGATTGCTTCGCTTCGGGACTCGAGTTTGTGTTCCCATGAACCTGAAGCATGGAATTCTCGACGAGGCACACAAGTCTGCTTATGTTGTTCACCCAGGAGGCAACAAGATGTATCGTGATCTCAGAACCCAGTATTGGTGGAACGGTATGAAAAGGGACGTGGCTACCTATGTAAAACATTGTCTAACGTGTCAGAGAGTCAAGGCCGAACATCAAAGGCCTGGAGGTACTCTTCAGCCGCTTCCCGTACCTACTTCCAAGTGGCAGGAGATCACTGTGGACTTCGTGACCAGATTGCCCACCGTTCGTGGAGGTTTCGACAGTATTTGGGTCATTGTCGATCGATTGACCAAGTCAGCTCATTTTCTTCCGATTCGAAAGACAGCGAAGGTCAAGCAGCTCGCAGAACTGTATCAGAAGGAAATCATCCGACTTCATGGTGTTCCGGAAAGTATCGTTTCAGACAGGGATCCTAAGTTCACAGCTCAGTTTTGGCAAGAACTTCACAAGAGCTTGGGAACGACCCTGAAGTTTAGCTCTGCAGCACATCCCCAGACTGATGGACAATCCGAGCGAACGATCAAGTTCTTAAGTGATATGCTACGGGCATGTGCACTCGATTTTCATACGAGTTGGATTTCACACTTGCCCTTGGTAGAGTTCGCTTACAACAATAGTTATCAAGCCTTGATTGGGATGCCGCCGTACGAGGCTCTCTATGGGAGGAAGTGCAGATCTCCGATTTATTGGGAATTGGAGGATTGGAAGTGGTCAGCTGACGGCCACGAAAGGGCTACCCTGCCGGATGCCATTCAGGCAGCTATTGATAAGGTTCAGATCATTCGGCAGAGAATGAAAGCAACCTAGGACCAACAGAAGAGCTACGCCGACAAGAGACGTCGAGACTTGGAATTTGAAGTGGGAAACCGAGTGTTTCTCAAGGCCTCCCTGAGGAAGGGATTCACCAGGATCGGTAAAGGTGGAAAGCTTACTCCGAGATACTTAGGTCCCTTCGAGATTATAGAGCGGATCGGGAACACCGCTTATCGTTTGGATCTACCACCACATCTTACCGAGATCCACAATGTCTTCCATGTCTCACAGCTCTGCAAGTACTTCCCCGATGAGTCCCATATTCTCCAGGATGACGGAGTTCAGCTTGAGCCGGACTTGACTATTGAGATGAAACCGGTTCAGATTCAGGACCGCAAGGTCCAGCAGCTTCGTCACAAGCAGATTCCCTTAGTGAGAGTTCTCTGGAGGTACCGTTCGACCGAGCAGTCTACTTGGGAGATTGAGGCTAAGATGAGAGAAGTTTATCCCGAGCTTTTCCCGTAAAGATAGAATCTGGGGACCAGATTCTCATAAGCGGGAGTATTGTAACGACACAGAAATCCAAGAATCATTGTGAGTTCTTTTCCGCGATTAATTATCCTTCTCAACCCTATTTCTCGTATTATGTGAATTATATTATATTATTTCGTATACGACCTTACGTGATAATATTATGTGCGTATTTAAATTCCTTAATTGTTTAGCTTTCATTTGATATTAATATTGTTATATTTTCCCAAAATATTTAAATTGGACTTTCTAAAAATTACCGAAATACCCCTTCATATTTTCGACATTTCAAAAAATTTGATAAAAGTCTCAAAACCCATCCTAATCGTAATTTTCACACAAAAGAGAGAGAGAGAGAGAGAGAGAGAGAGAAGAGAAAGGGGATTTTTCATTCGAAACCCGAATCGATCGTCCCGAGCTCGTTCGAACCTACGAGATCCTCGCAACGAGATCTCTCTTTAGGTACCAATTTCCCCAATTCTTTTTACTGATTTTTGAAGTTTTGAGCATAATTTCAATTTCGGGAATAATTATGAATTTTTCTGAATGTGAACCCGTTTCTTGATCATTTTTCATGTTTCTTGGATAGAAATGTTCCTTAGATGATGTTTAATGTTTAATGTAATTATTGGGTGTTGATTTGCACGAGAAAATGAATTATATGAATTTTTGGATCCGATTTTCGTGGAAATCGCGATTTTTTGCTGTCTGCTGTTGATCCACACGGGCTAACGCACGGTCTTGATCAAGACCGTGCAGGAGCCCGTGCGCGGTTCTTTTTGCCTGCACGGGCTCACGCCCGTGCGTATAAGCCGTGCAATAGGCCGTGTGCAGTGCACGGTCTTGACAATGTGTCTAAGACCGTGCACAAGCCGGTGCAAATGACTTAGAACATTTTCCAGCATTTTTCTTTGGTTGCTTTCATGAAGTGGGTCAACCCTTCGCCATTTGTGGTTGACTTTTGGCATACGGACTCCAAAAATTATACCGATTCCAGCTATAGATCCCTTATAAGTTGTAAATGTTTGTGGAATTTCAACCTCGTTCGGATTGTGAATAGTACAATTTTACGTGTATGTATATTTGGAAACTTGTCGGAATTATTTGAAATTTACGTGGTAGCTTCCATAAATATTATTATTGGCATATGCATGCTTGTTGATTCATTTGGTTAGCCGTTTGTCAAATAATTGCTTATTTGTGCTTTTAGAGTTGTTATTAATTCGTCTAGGTCCTGTCTTGTCTACAGATCAGTCAGAGGTCGGAGAGCAGTGAGTTGTAGCTGCTAGGCTTTCTTTTTTTGGCACACCAGGTAAGGATTTAAATTATTTAACTAGGCTTGAACATATATGTATATGTATACATGTGAAATTCCCGTATTCCCTTATCATTAGTATTAAGTATTTCGAGCTTATATTTTTATGATTTTATCAACAAATCGTTTAATATCAAATTATACATTAGTATCCAAAAATTGATTTGTTTCCAAAAAAGGGCAAGTAAACTCTTTCTTTTCAACGTGATGATTTGACTTGGGATTTGGGTCTATGAGGAAGTCGTTAGGGGCGTTGCCTGGACATCCCGACATGTACGGAACTTGTAGTTACCCCCTTCGTCGTCACCACTTGCCCAATTGCCCGTTTGGCACTCAAAACCCTTATTGTAAAGCGAGTAAAATAATGGACTTTTCATTGGGCCCGGGATGGTATCCGGAGGTTGCATCTGGGGACGAGCGTCCAGGGTGTAACCCGAGGTGCTTCTCCCAAAATTAAGCGTCAATCGTGGCCCGTCAGGAGTTTGATAGCCACTGTTGGGAGCGATGGTGGGTGTTGCATGTGTTGCACGCTTTCCTTCAATTCACTATAGTCGAGCCTCGGGTTGCTCCTTGGTTCGACACCGGAGATGGAGTTTTTATAATGTCTTGAGAAGAAATAAGGAGGAACAGGCCCACTCTCGCTGGGATATTTATTTATTGGTTTATATTGTTATTGTCTTTATTGCTTTATTGAATATTCAAGTCGAAGCACATTCCGGTTTCTTCCTTATTGCATATGTATTTTCTATTAAAACCCGGAAGCGTGACTCGACTTGCTCCACCCATATTTTACCGAGTTGTTTGACTCACCCTCTTTTATTGGTTCTTGCCTCAGGTAGATTGAGAGACCGACATGTCTCACGTGTCGGATTGGCAACAGTTCATAGATAGGCCTTTTTGGTTTTGCCGTTGTCTAGATTGTTGTCCGTAACTCTCTCGTTAGGTTATTCTCTGTTCTGGCATGTATTTAATGCTATATTGATCCTCACCCCTATATATTTACTTTACGTTGCCCCTGAATGGGCTGTGATCATATTGGATACTTAGATTGGCCCCGAAGTGGCATTTATGTTATTATGTTTTAATTCGCTTCCGCTATATATATTCTGAACTATTTATTTGTTGTGTCTTTGGGGACCCGTTGTTGCCAAGAGTCGGGATAGACCCGTTGGCTTGTATGGGTTCTCGGGTTGAGACGCCGTTCTCGGCTTGGGGATCCGTGCAGGTTCGGGGGCTGTAGAGCGGGGCGCTACATGAACGATTACGGTTCGCCTAATTAACCAACTGGCAATCCTTTATGAATTTTTGTACTAAGGAAGATGTAACGCGAGTCGATCGTGAAACTCTTTGTTGTGCCTTATTTGGTATGGTCTGTCTTAGTTGTCTATCGATAGGGTTTTATTAACTGTTAAGCATGTCTTATGTGCTTATGTGAATTATATGACGTCCAAGTTTATCTTGAATTTATTGGCATCATTTCTTACAAGACATGCACATATTTTTCCAAATAGTTGTGAACGCAGGTATGTCTCGTAAGAAAGCCCGATCAGACCCTCCACTACCACCACACCAGACTACTCTAGGATCCTTGTACCCGTATCCGACAGGAGACACCGGGATAGCCCAAGGGGTGGAAAGCGTGACCGAGTATGAGGCTAGGTTCGCTTACCAGACTAACTACTCTCCTAACTTGTAGCCAGACCAGAGGGACCGAGCCACGAGGTTCATATCCGGATTGAGGCCCGAGATCCGCCAAATTCTAATACGGCTCGGCTGCTGTGCTTATGCAGTAGCTGTCGCTCGAGTTTTATGGACCGAATCGGAGTTGGCATTGAGGGCTAGAAGAGCCAGACTAATCACATTGGAGAACCGACCCCACGAGTCAGGAGGTCCAGCGATCGTTCTTGAGACTTCTTATAGCGAAGGGACGTCGGCTAGCAGACCCAAATCAGGTGGAAGTGCTACTCTTTGCACGCACTACAGAAAACTGAATCACACCGCCGATGTGTGTAGGCGAAGGCTTGGGCAATGCTTGATCTGTGGTACCCCCGGACACAATGCCAAGAATTGCCCCAACCGGGGCAGAGGCAACTGAGGGAATTGTTCATGGAGGGATATTATTAGGGTCGTGCAATAAAGAAGGAACTACCGGGATCAAACGACTCGAGTCAAGACACTGAATAAAGGAAAAGGGAAGGCTAGGCCGGACTTTATTTCTTGGAATGGAGGTACAATGCATGTTCATATCATTCATATTTTCCCGTATTCCTATTTATTAATTGCGCGGCATGATATATTTGAAGATACATTGCCCACATTGTGTATTTTCATTAGTTGGTATTTGGGGATGATCCGCCCGAGCCGATCTTTCATAAATCTCTGTCCAAAATACACGCCCGCCAAGTGTTCGATAAAATTTTCGAGTGAAAAATTTCATCAATTTCACCCAAGCAAGTCTCAAACAAGCTTCCTACATGGCCGCAGAAGGTTCCCGAAGAAGAAGGAGGCAAGATGATCCTCTATCCCCACTTTCGCTTAGGGTGGAAATTCCGAACCCCACTCAAGCTAGAATTTTCCGTCGTACGTATGGTCGCCCGGTTCTCTCTACCAAATTTCTCGACGTGGATGCCTTGGGGAGATTGGGACTTGGCCCCGATGTAGCTCGATACATCAAGAATGTAGGTTGGACTACATTCTTGGATTTTAGAAGGAATTCCTATCCTCGGCTTGTCTACGAGTTCATTGCCACACTCCAATTACTCCCACATCAAGACGACCCCGAGCTACCTTTCAAGATAGAATTCCGAGCATTCAACGAAGAGTACGAGCTAACTCTATGCCAATTGACAACACACTTCGGACTACCCATTGAGGGGATGATGAGCCAAGAAATTGGTTGGTCCGAAGCCGACGGATGGAGACGTGTCTCCACGTCTAGGAAGCCCTTTAAGCAAGGGAAGTCAAAGGCCACCGACCTCATCAATCAGGCCTTGAGGACTCTTCATCGATTCCACTCTTGCACGGTGTTTGCTTGAGGGGATAGTTATGGCTCCATCAACTTGGACAAGTTGTACATTCTGGATTGTGCGGTCCAGAACAAGACGGTCAATCGCATCATGTTCTTCCTGAGGTACGCGGAGTATGTGGCTACCCACCCAAAAGGGGAAATCAGAATTGGGTCCTATATAACCGCGATTCTAGAGTGTGCCGGTGTGACCGGGATGGATCGAATGGCCCCAGCAGGGGGAGACGATGCTACTATTACTTACAAACAATTCACCGAAATGAAGCTTTGTCGGAAGACAAAGAGCCATCATAGTAGGTATGTGCCTATGTCGGCAGAGGAAGCAGCCGCAGAGAGCGACGAAGACAACGATGAGGAGGATATGAATGAAGGAGGTCATCCTGAGGAGAACCGTCAGGAGATCGAAGAGCAGATGCTCGAGCAATTATAAGAAGCTGGGGGCTTCAATCCGCAGCAGACTCCGTCCGTGCCCAATCCTCCCAAAGTCGATGAGACCAACTTCCAGCAGGACTTCACCGACTACCAGACGCAGCATCAGGCTGGATCCTATTAGTGGGATAGACTGAGCGAGGATCAATGGAATCAGTATCAACAATCGGACTCGGATATCTGAAGTCAGTGGGAGGCCGACAGGTGGACCATTTGAGGGGACCGCTTCACATCCTTCAGTGAGCAGACCACTGAGCGACTTAACCAGCAGTCGGCTGACCTTCGGGAGCTCAGACAGGAGGTTCGACGTAACCATACCAAGCTCCGAGATTAGATTTCTGACCTTAAGAAGTCCATCTCCGAGTAGCACGCTAACTACATGAGCCACCTTGGCATGCCACCCGGTTCTGGTGCTCCCGACTCTTAGACATTATCGTTTATCTTCCAATTATTTCTCGTTATTTCTCGTTTTAATTGTAATTTGACTTTTATTAGGAATTATTATGTAAGAACTATGTGTTATTTGCTTATTAGAAACTAAATGCTAGTTGTTCGTTTCGAATTAATTATTTATGTGATATTTGCTCGATTATGTGTAACGAATGTTAATTTCCATATTATACTCCCTTTAACAAACCCCGTGATCCGGAGAAGAATCTGAGGACAGATTCTTTTGAAGGGGGGAGTATTGTAACGACCCAAAAATTTCGGAATATGTCTTTGGAATAATTATTCGACACCTCGTTGAATTTTAAATGAAAAGATTAGTTTTGTTAGCTAATTTTATTTTATTCTCAAATCCTTAACCTCTCATAATTACCTTTTCCCACCCTCGGATTTCCTTTAATTCCATTCGAACCCACACCCTCTTGAATACACCTTGCACCCCCTTGACCTCAATTGCACCCCCTTATGTACACCCTTGAACTCACTTGCACACTCTTGCACACACACCCCCAAAACCGAGAGAGAGAAGGAAGAAGGAGAAAGGAAGAGGAAGAAGAAAGGAGGAAGAAAAAGAAAGAAAAACCTGCCCCGAACCCGTGACCATTCGAAATTTCAAGACCACATCGACGATCCTCGTTCTATTCTCTACCGGTCTTCTTCCACCATTTCATTTCATCCATTAATTCTCGCAATTTGCTAGCTTTTCTTAGAATTGCATATTTGGTACATTTGATGGGTTTGTATGTTTTAGTTCACCATTTTTCATGTTGTTCGGATCGAATGATAGCCCTTGTAGCTCCCCTTTCCGTAGGAGGAGAAAGGACACCACATCCGCACCGAGACGAACTCCCAAATGAGGTAAAGGTACCCCATTCAAAAATCCATCCCGGCGAACGGCAATCATTCGATCAAAACTTCGGCAACAACAACACGACGCCCCAACAACAACAGCAACAATCAGAGAAATGCGGAAGTGATTTCAGAAAATAACAATTTGATCATAAAAAGCCAACCATGGCAACATAATTCATACACTGGTTCCAATTAAACATTCAATTAATGCCATCCACGGCTCAACTAACTATCCCACATCAGGGGCACGTAAGTACGAAAAATAAATCATAATATTAAGTACAATATATTAAATCAATTCATAATGTAAAGACTTGACTATTGTTTGGACACTGACAAGACAATAACAATAGCCAACCTAGACCTACTGCTGCCGACTGACAAGATAGGTGACACCGCCACCTGTCTACCTGAAGCAAGAACCAAAACAGAAGGGGTGAGTATAAAGGATACTCAGTAAGGGGGGAAATACAATATAGTATTGATCGTAGTTCGTCGTTTAGCTTTTAAAACCAAAAGAGGTGAATGTTGCTCGTTTTGATAAAGATGCAAAAGATGCAAATAATATAAGTTGTAAAACTATAACACTAAGCAACATTCGAGTTCCGCTTTATTTGAAAATACAAAAAGGTTGAAGAACATTTGCACATAAAGTCAAGCCAAACATTTTGAAATGAAATCAGTTGAGTCACGAGACCGTTACAAGTTCGAAAGGCATGACATAAATAAGTTGGAAATAATAAGTAAACACGGCTCGTAATTCAACTAGGTAGTTTGAGCAGTAAAGGAGGCTTAAGTCGGACAAGTTCGAGTCACGCTTCCGGGTTTTATACATATATAAGGAAATACGTATGCTATGTGAAGGAAATCCGAAATGTGCTTCGACTTGTAACGAAAGCCGTAAATTAATTAAACAGTAATAACAATAAAGGCAATTGCATAACACACAATTATCCCAGCGAGAATGGGCCTACTCCTCCTTATAACCCCCTCACTCATGACAAGTAACTCCATCTCCGGTGTCAAGCCAAGGAGCAACCCAAGACTCGACGATAGAATTTAAGGAAAGTGTGCAACACATGCATCACCCACCATCGCTCCCAACCGTGGCTATCAACTCCTGACGGGCCATGATTGATGCTTAATTTTGGGAAAAGTACCTCGGGAAACACCCTGGACGCTCGTCCCCAAGTGAGACCCTCGAATACCCTCCCGGGCCCCCATTAAAAGAAAAGTTCACGATTTTGCTCGCATTTCAAGAAACATTATAAGTTGAAAGTAAAACGAGCATTTAGGCAAGTATGTGACGATAAGGGGGGTGACCACAAGTTCCGTATGAGTCGGGATGCACTGGCGCCCACCCCTAACGACTTCCCTCATAGACCCGACCCAAAATCAAATTGTCACATTTGAAAAGAAAGAATTTACTTGCCTTTGAAAACAAATCAGTTTGAATAATGTAAATACGGGTTTTACTATCAAATGGTTTGACTAAGCACATAAGGGAATATTAAAAACAAGAAGAGCAAGCAATAAGAAATACGGGGTGATAAGTTATTTCGAAACCTACATATCTACGTCCTTGCCCCAGTTAAAAACATTTAAACCCTTACCTGTAGCTCGACAAACGAGAAAAGCAAGTAGGAATTATAATTTGGCCTCAAAGATCCCACCTGAAAAACACGGGGTCCAGAGGATGAATGACTGACACAACAAGAAAACAGACACTGACGCTTGGCTATCAAAATACGAACATGCTTAAGGATAATCATTCAATATTTAAACACAAAAGAGCAAGTAGGGGTAAATTGGTCATTTAACATGTAAAACGAGGAATACACGAATAACAGTTAACATTTGATTAATAATAACATTTAAGCATAAACTACTCAGGGGTTAAGCTTGTAATTAAACATCAAACATGTATGTTTCATTTAAATCAACAATAATTAAAGTACAACTTATAACTTTTCCCAAAAGCTCAAAAGCTAACAAGTTAAGATCGATCATATCCCTAACCTAATCGAACCGAAACCCATCTGTTCGACTACACAAGCATATATCATCAACAATCAACAATTTATACAATTAAACCAAGCTAGGGTACAAGTTATTCATGCTCGAAAGCTAGAAGCTATAAGCTATAATTCAAAAAGCTACAATTCACCACAATTATATGAAAAATGTGATAAAATACAAACGACAAGTCGGATTTGAGTAATACCAGCGCCATTATAACCGTTGCGTCAAGGGGCACAATCTGTCCGAAGACTCTGTTGCCGGATTCCTGCCGGAACAGTGCCAAAAGGCCAGAAACCGCCTGCCATCTCGGACTGCCACCGGACCATCTCCAATGGTCGAACCCTTATACCAAAATGTTCCTCTCGACGAGCCCGTCATTTCCCCCAAAACCGTTTCTCAATCGGGTCATCCATCAGAATTTAATTTCACTTTGAAGCTCTGAAATCCTAGAATCCAAGAATCAAAATTAACGACAATCGGCTCAACGAAATACAAAATTGACTTCGAAATTGGCTTACCCATGTCGAGACGGTCAGGAATGGTCTCTTGGCCAACGGAAATGGTGGCCGGAAAAGTCCAGACCACCACGACGTGCCGCCCAGCTCCGCCGTCGTGGCGACGCACGTCGCGATACCAGTGCCATCCGCTTCGTCTCCTCCGTCCGGTCAAGACTACGATGGTCTACCGTCGAGCCTCCACCAGAAACCACCAAATCACCACCTCAACCACCGCGCCTGAAAATAGCCCATAGCGCCGCCGTCGTCGCGAATCAGACGTCGGCACCACCACCATTAGAACCCTCGTGAAAAACCGGTCTAGATCCATGCCTTGGACGCCGTCATACGTCGCCGGAAAGACCAGAACGACCACCTTGCCGTCGCCACCTTCGCACCACCATCACAGCCCCAATCGCCGGGAAAATTGTATGGTTGAGTTCGTCTCATCGAGACGGTCGATTCGACATATCATATGCGCGATTCCGAGAAGAAATGAGAAAATCACATTTTAGGGGGGAGAGAGAGCCGCGCGACTGCTGTGTGCGTGTGGGTGTTCTTCCTTTTTGCATTTTGGCCCCAAATCTCTCAATAATTGCAGAATATACCCTATCCTCGAAAAACGTGCAAATTGTGTAAAGTGTCGGAATTAGGCGTACTTAGTGTCAAAATGACCGAAATTAAATGCTTAACAAAGATTGAGGTTCGTTTTATTAAAATTCATGAGTTTACGAAAAGTCAATTCCGGGTTGGGCTAAAGTGTAAATAATTTTGGGCCAAAAATGTAATTTTATTTAAAATATGATTTAATGAATAATATTTAGAACCTCGATAAAATATACATTATTAAAACATTGAACCCCAGTCCAATGTACACCATTAAATTACTAAATTCGATTAAACGAGCTAAAAATATAAATTTATCGAATTAACCCTAGTTAGTGGCAAAACGATGCAAATTAAATTCTAATTAATGCCTTGGGTTTTAAATACCAAATCGATGATTTATAAAAATATTTAAATGCAAGAGTTGGAAAACGTTCAATTATGAAAGACGTCGGGACCGTAAACGGTCCGAATTCCGATAAATGCGCTAATCTTGAACTTAAAGATTGCGGGTCGTTACAGCCCTTAGTGTGTATAATGCATGAGTGAAGGTTTAAATGTTGATTTTAGCTCTAGAATCCGCAATAAATGATTTTTTGTTGAAACCCTCGTGAAATATTTTGGAATCGCGTTTTCTGCACCTGAAACATGAGCTGCACGGCATTGCGCACGGTCTCGGCAAGCCCGTGCGCAAGCCAGTGCACAACCATTCCAGCCTGCACGGTCTTGAGGATGTCTTCAAGACCGTGCACAACCCCGTGCGTGCGCCCGTGCAAATGCCTTAACCATTTTTCAGACCTCTTTCCTTAGTTGCTCATGCCAATTGGGTCAAATGGCCAAAAATAAAAGTTGACTTTTTGCATACGACCTCCAAAAATTGAGCCGATTTCACCTATAGCTTCCATATGATTCAAGGATGAATATTTTGCAAATTTTTCAAAATTCCAACCTCGTTCGGGCCTTGAATAGTACCTTTTTCGTTTAGAACTTTTTTTCCAATTTTCGAATGTTGTCCGAATGATATTATGCATGAGTGCTCCTTTACATTATATTATGCATGAATGTGAAGTTAGAATTGCAATTGAGCATGTTTAACATCTTTAATTTTGTATATTTAGTTTAATAGATCCAATTGAAATTATTGATGACTATGTGTTTTAATTGGTCCTTCATGAGTCGAACGTTCTATGAGTCGTGCGTCGTGTCTTGTCTTGATTGGTTTTGTCGTCTGTCAGTTTCATGCCGTTCTCTCGAGGATTTCTTGAGTTGTCTTAGCTTTCCCGTACTTCTAGGTGAGGGTTTAAAATGTTTTCACTGGAGTAAGAATCCCTTTTATTCATTGTGAAATAACTACCCGTACGTGCTCATCATGATTTGTTTTCTCGTTCTCGTATATCCTACTAGATATTTGATTATATTTTCATGATTTTATTGAACAAACTCTTTGATATCAACTTATATCTATAAGTATCTCTAAACCGTTTTGTTTTCAAGAGGCAAGTAAAACTCTTTCTTTTCAACGTGGCACTTTAACTTTGGTTGGGTCTATAAGGGAAGTCGTTAGGGGAGTCCGTCAGCACACCCCGACACGTATGAAACCTATGGTCACCCCCTTTATCGTCACATACTTGCCTAAATGCCCGTTTGGCACTCAACTTATAATATTTCTTGAAATGCGAGCAAATTCATGGACTTTCTTTCATGGGGCCAAGGGAGGGTATTCGAAGGTCTCACTTGGGGACGAGCGTCCAGGGTGTTTCCCGAGGTACTACTCCCAAAGCTAAGCGTCAATCGTGGTCCGTCAGGAGTTGATAACCACGGTTAGGAGCGATGGTGGGTGATGCATTCGTTGCACACTTTCCTGAAATTCATGTTCGTCGCCCATAGTCGCGCTATGGGTTCAGACACTGGTTTTGGAGTATTTTTCATGTCATGAAGGGGTTATAAGGAGGAACATGTCCATTCTCGCTGGGATATTAATTGCCTTTATTCATGCTTTATTGTTATTACTGTTATTGCTTATTGATTGTTGTTATTGCAAGTCGAAGCACATTCCGGTTTTCTTCATTTAGCATATGTATTTTCTTATATATATATATATAAAACCCGGAAGCGTGGCTCGTACTTGTTCCAACTTATGCCTTCACTGAGTATCCTTTATGCTCACCCCTTGTTCTTTTGATTCTTACTTCAGGTCGACAGGTGGCGTTGTCACCTCTCATGTCGGTTGGCAACAGCGTGTTGAGTCTTGAATTTCGTGTCCCTTGGTTATGTCGGTAGTGTCCAACAACAGTCGTCATTTGTTATTTGAATTGAATCTCTCCCTTTACTGAATTCCCATGGAGAGTGATTATGATACTGAATTATTGATTATTGTTTATGATAATTGATGCCCGTGTGGCTTGAATTGCTGAATTGATAATTGTTTTAGCTTTCGCACTCTGTTAGTATTTGTTGTTGTTATTGTTGTTGTTGTAAGGCCAGGGACGTTGTTGCCAGTATAGATTGAGTGATTGTCGTTCGCCGGGATGAATTTTTAAATGGGGTACATTTACCTTGTTTGGGAGTTCGTCTCGGTGCGGATGTGGTGTCCTTTCTCCTCCTACGGAAAGGGGCGCTACACCACCCCCGAACACTATTCAAAATCCGAACGTGTCCAAAATTATCCCAAATACAAGTTATAACATCATATTCATGTTAAAATACATCAATTAATCATGTATCGGGGTTTAGGGGTAAGTTAAGCATGATACGAAAGCACCAAATTGAAAGGGATAGTGCCCTGCAACCAACTTGTATTAGGCTATCTCTTTGCAATAGACAATCTTTACATGATAATAAAAGAGATATTTTATATCTTGAGGTAAATCTTCTTTATTTCATTTATAGCATTTAGTTTCTTTATGTTATATCCAATATGAATGAAACTAAAGAAGCTCCTGAATTACTTTAACCATATCACATTAACTTAGGTGAGTTAAATGAAACATATGATCAGGGTGTAATTCAAATATAAACTCCAAGTCAAATGAGTTCATAAAAGATAAGTGGGAGCATCGATCTTGAACTCGAATATAGACTTGCAGTGTGACTATATATACTACTGTGTTTCAAGTAAGAGAGTGTTAGTCAAAACACTTGTACTCACACTGAGTGGCTGTTAAGTATTCAACAGTGCCACTGAGGATCCCAACCGAGACACTCAAATGGGAGAGGCTATAACCTCTAAGTAATTAAGTTAAGTCTAGGTTAACGACGTGACTAATTAATCCCTTGACTTCAGGATTCTTCATATCTCATATTTAGGAGATAGTCATCTGATATGTTCTTTTCTTGATGATAACGATTCACATAAGATCATAAGGGCATGTTGGTGGCTATTGAATAAAGTATGGACATATGTTAATGCCAAGAAAGGATATGTCTGCTTAATTGTTATAGTGAGTGAATTCCTATTAGTTCTAAATAGAAAGTGTGTTAAAGGAATCTTTGGCCAAAGTAGTAAAGATTCAAACTAAGGATAAGTTCTCCTTGGGTTTACAATCGCCTGACATTCTATATTAGACAAATATGATAAAGTCATTTAAGGTTTCTTAAACCCATACCTTAGACTTTGTCGGGAATTATCAGATGGAGAGATTGTATCTCACAGAAAGTCGTTGACCATTAAAGGTTCATTTGACAAACGTGCTTTCACCAATGGCTAGGTAGACTAACGATGGAGGTAGTACTTATTTGATGTCTTGCTATGCGCCATTATATTAAGTGGGGACACTTATTTAATGGAAGTTATTTGATGAGTCAAAATAGCTTAATGCTAGCTGCTATTCATTTTGGTGAATCTGAGGGATCACACAATGAATTGGTTTTTCCAAATCTTAGAACTAAAAGATCAATGTGAAACATTGATATTGAATTAAAGGTGTTTTAATTCAATTGGAGATAGAGAAAGATAATTAATACTAGAGAATATTAATTGTGAATGACATAAGTTAATTGATTTGACTTATAGGATAATTAATTTGTCCTTATATTATTTACTGGGTATTTAATTAGCTGGACTTGAGTTTACTTAAGTCTGTATCAATTAAATATATTAAAGCCCAAAAGAGTTTGAACTGCTCTATTAATTAAAGCCTGAAAGGAATTAATTAATAAAGCCTGATCCAGTAATTAATGAACTGGACCAAGCCTAGACAGGCTTGGCCCAATAGCTGAGAGGGGCAAAAATCTTGAGCCCACAGGCTTTAGGATATTCGGCCAGTGTGCCTCTATTTATAGAGCAGCTGTTCGTTCATTCAGTTCATGTAAAATATACAACTCAGATTTCTGATTTTCAAGACAGTTAGTAAGAACTTCAATAACATTTTTTACTCTAAAGATTTTAGTTCTTGCCAATTAGATTTGTTTACTAGTTAGATCTAGTTGTGGTGTGGAGTTACTGGTTCGTGGATTCAACCTCAGAGGGCTTCAAGAACGGAGTCTTCGTTTTGCAAACGGATTGTGGATTTAAGTTCCTGAGAACTTCAATTTCCTGCATCAGCAGGTATGCGAAAAGGTGATAATCCTTATCACTATGTTTTGTGAAACGGTTTTATAAACTTCCTGAGATTCGTTCTTTCTATCCTGGCACAAAAAAATTTTAATTCCACATGTGTAGGGTATGCGATTTCAATGGTGTTTTTCATTAGAGCTACAATTTAATCAAATGTTTTTCATCTATTTACCTGATATCTGTATGATTAAATTTTATATCTAGATATTGTTACGGTTTAATTTTTAAATTGGTTTTCGATTACACTGTTAAAAATTTTCCAATTTTATTTACGCCAGTAAATTGTGAATTTTCTGTTATATTCATCCTCGATTTTTGTGTCTTGAATCTGAAATCTGGATCTGATCCAAAACTGTTCATGTTCTTCACGCCGGAAAGCTTTTTCCGGCTGCCTGATTCCGCCAGCAAATCTTCTGACCGCGGCAACGAATGGCGGCGCACCTCCATGGTGTGCCATGGGCTCGCCTTGCGCGTGCCCACCGCTCAGCCGCGCCGGAGAACACAAAGGGGAGGTTTTCTCCCCATATGAATGGCTGCGATTGTCGCACCAATCGCCGGCACCGAAGGAACACCAGATCTGGTCTGATCTGCTGAGGAATAAAAGAAGGAGCGGGCGGCGTTCGGACAGCTCGCTGCACCATGGCGTCCTATAGGCGGCGTTCGGGCAGCCACCATCGCCGCTGGAAAGGAGAGAGACCTGGGGATGATTCATCCGACCCCTATGGTCGACGAAGTAGAGAAGAGAGCGGCGCCATGCGCTTCGCCATGGGTCGTCGGATGTGCCCCGCCCTTCTCGTCCCTTGCATCCAGGCGGCGGCGCTCCCCTTTCAACGTCGCATATCAGATCTGCAGAAGAATCGCTGGAGAAGACGAAAGGGACCGGCGCTTTCTGAAGCTCCATGGTGGTGCGATTTGAAGCACCACCGTCTCACCTTGTCACGAGCCGACGAGTGTCGTGGGTGGTTTATCACGGCGGCCACCATAGTGGTGGCGGGTGGTTTCCTGGAAATCCGCCAAGGGCAGCGGCGGAAACCCTAAAGGGCGACGGCGGCGGCCACCATAGTGGTGGCGGGTGGTTTCCTGGAAATCCGCCAAGGGCAGCGGCGGAAACCCTAAAGGGCGACGGCGGCGGCGCTAGGGTTAAGAAACCCTAGCTGCTGATTGAAGATGAACGACCCGTTTTGGTAACGGGTCAGATCATGGGTCAAGGGTTTGACCCGACCCGTGGGAAAGTAAGTAAAGAATTTTTTTATTTTTTTTTCCTGTTTTAACATAAAACGTGTGTGGGGCGCTCAGGTGCCGCGACCTTAAGCTGGTACAAACAGCGCCACACCACCAAGCCAACTGCATCAAGTCATATATCATTTTGTTGCAGAAAATATTTCAAACCTGGCTCATATGTTTTAATTTAGTTTAAAACATATTTATTTTGAAATCAGTTTTAAAGTTGGATTTTAATTATTATTATTAAAGTTCAGAAATTATAGAATTTTAATAGTGATTATCAAGTTTTATAATTTCAAGTTTTTGGAAATTTTATTAAAGGGTTAATTTAATTTTCAAAAGGCAAAATCCCCAATGTGAATATCTTGATATAATTTTTAATTGTGTTATTGAATTTCATTAAACTCAATTTATTGCATTAATTTGAAAATTAAGTTTTTCATATTATTAAATTGTGATTTAATTTATATTATTTTAATTATTTGATTTAATATTCATTATTAAATCGAATAAAATACTTTCAATAATCAAATAGGTATATTTGATGAAAGCATCAAAGATTATTTGATTAATTTCAAATAAACTTTAAGAATTGATTTCTTAAGTTACTTATATCTAACTTTATAATGTGTTATATTGTTTGACTGCGTATACTGTTTATGTGTGCGAGATGATCATAGTAGTGCCATATGTGTAATGCATGTTTTGTTATGTGTGTAATTTATAATTGTTGGTTTTTGGGTTTTTAAATGAGAGCCTGCGAGCCTCTTTCAATCTTGTAAGCAATTTACTTTATGTTATTCCCCTAATGTAAATCCCCTAGATTAGTGAGTGTTTTAGTGAGGAATCCCTTATTAGATAGGAGAATGATTGAAGACAAGAAGGAAGTTCCCTGGAGTACAAGGAGTTCCATGGAGAGGTTCAAGAAGACAGACTCATGAAGACCCTATTGGTAAAAAGGGAAATCAAATGTAATAGATAGGGATTTATTATGTGCTCATTTAATTGCCTTTAAATTCCTGCATTTATTTGTTGCTTATAATGAAATTGTATTTTATGGTTGGCTCCCATAAAATGCAATTAAGGCCCTATGATCATCCATTTAATTTATGAATGCTAGTAGAATGTATGTTTAGTTAAATTGTTTGATTTAACCCTAACATACGACATATATAAGTCGATGCATGTATATATGTTAAATATGAGATCTTGTGTGTTGTTTGTGTCAGCTAGTGATTTTCAAAATCACTAGCTCAATACACCCTGTTGTTTTTCAAAACAAATTCAATACATATAGTATATATGCATATATTGAATCTTAATGGAAAATACTATCAAAGTGAAGTCATTTGTCAAACAAAGTGTTTGGGTTTTCCAAGGTATTCCATCAAAAGGGGAATTTAATCCTAAGTTGATAGATATGGATGTCACTCGAGTCGAGGATCCATAGTTAAATTAAATTTCTCTTGAAGTGTTTTGACACCATTTTTATTATTATGTAATAAGGATGTAACTCGAGTCGAGGGTCCTTATTATGTAATAATAAATCTAATTGATTTGATGGGCTGGATTCAATACCTAAGTAGTATGGATGTCTCACGAGTCATGGGTCCATATGAAAATAGGTAATGCCAAAATTTATTTTATATGTCGGGAATTGTATTGTACAAACAAATGCTTGGTATTAACCTAGAATTATAATTTGGATGTCTCACGAGTCGTGAGTCCAAGTTATGATTTTGGGATCTTGACATCCACTACTGGAAATTGATTAGAAATCGATTTCACGAATTCATTAGACTTGGGAACTGTGAATCTTGAAAAAATAATGGGAGCCATTAATGATGGAAGTCCTATTTCATTTTTGGTATTTTATTATTTATATAGTCTTTATATATTATTTTCGTTTATATTGTAGATATCTATTATCTACAATTCCAATTTCCACCAAAGTTATCCTTAATAACTTTGTTTCAAAATTCTGATTAGTACCTAAATCCTAAGTTTGACTTGGATTGGGAGTAAGGACCTACGTCCTAGTCAGACAAACTTAGAATATCATTGGAAATGATATAGTAAAAGTTAAAAGACACAAATGCATGAAAGTGACAACATGACTATCTAAGGAGCTAGGTTACATATGTTGATCACAAAATCCATTAAGTTGCAATAGAGAAGCATATTTGTATGCACCTTGTAAAAGGACTCCAATTTCAGCTGTGAGTAAACTACTTACTCAAGGTTCGCTGGAATAACAAGTGTTCACTTGAACACAATGTAAAGGCTCTAAAGCCCAACTATGAAATCCAACATCATTGATAGATTCAATGATAACGTTTTTCACATAAACTTGATCACTTAGTTTAGATCATTAAACCTGTCAAAGGTATTGACTGAATCTTAGTAGCAGTTGAAATTATCAACATAAGACTAACTAAGGAATCAAAAATTCATAAGTCATGAACAAAAGGTTTTAATTTGATCATAAACTTTAAACATTGCCTATGTTCTTTTTCATCCAAATATTACATAGTAAGATTGTAATATCAGTCAATGGAATTGACATATGCACTCGTAAGTTTCGAGCAGCTATGGAAAATAAAAGAACAAATAAAGTTTGTTTGGTTATTCTATTTCCAATGCATAGCGAGACATTGAAAAAGAAAACCAAGAATATAATCAGAATTAAGTTACTAGTTTCTTTTTGCATAAAAGTAAATACTATAAGGAAAAGGAGTATCACATTACTCTTGAGTACTGAGCTACTCATCGAAATACAATCATCTACAAGGACTTGGCCAAATTTATGGCATGTGTTCATCTTGGAATTGTCTCCAAGAAAAGGATTTGAAGTTTGACTTCCTTATGACCTTTCTTCTAGAAAGAGATTAAGAAACTAAGTACTGTTTAAATCCTGTTTGATAGGGAAAATGATGAAGTCACCCTTCAAACAAAATTTAGAGCCATAGCCATAAAAATTGATGGATTAAAATCCATGCCTGCGTTTGTGATTACTGAAAGTATTACACAAAACAATTATCATATATACTGATGACTCCATGTCATTATAGCTGTGTATAAATGATAAAGTTTAAGCCCAAGGTTATGAATAGTTCATAAAGTTAAGAATAAGTTTGAGAATAAACTTGATCGAAAGATCATGTACATTTGATCAGATCAAAGTGTCGAAAATCTCAATAAGGAATTCTTGAACTTCCTAAAAGAGATAATTGAATTATCTCTAAGCAGACTCAACATCATATTCTATAGAATATGGGAAATCGAATTATGCTAGACTTAATTCGTTTTATAATGAGTCTCACCAAATTGCATCCATCAATTAAAGAGTAGTACTCTAGAAAAGGCAGCAAATATTGTATACATAGTTTCCTCTAAAATAGTATTAAAAGCACCATAAGGATCATGGTGTAGTAAGACCCTTAATGTAACGACCCGAATATTTTAATTATAATATTAATAATTACGCGAATTCTTTCTTACCTAATTTCTCGATCTATCCAATTGAATTAATTAATCTTGTGGAAAAGATTGATTTAACCTATCTTTTAAATACCATCAATTACTTAAATTACATAAATGCCCTTAAAAACCTAAATGACCATTTTACCCCCCCGAGATATTTTCATAAATATCTATCTATCTCTCTCATTCTCTCATTTCACAAAAGGAGGAGAAAAGAAGAAAGAGAAGAAAGAAAGAAGAAAGAAAGGAGAAAGAAAGGAGAAAGGAGAGAAATCTTCCCGACGCCCTACCGAGCCCGTTTCTCGCCCGATCGACAAGCCGTGAAAACCCGAACGATCCTCACTACATTATCTACCGGTAATCCTTTTACCCCATTTCATTCCGTTCGTTATTTCTTGCGTTTTTCGTGATTTATATATAGAATTTTATTATATTAGGATTTTCGTGTTTAGGAAGATTTACTCGACCATTTTACGTGATTCTTGTGTCTATATGTAGCTTATATGATATATATGATTATATATGAAAATTAGGGTGTTTTATGGTATAAATTAGGAGATATATGAATTTATATTTTGAATTCGCGTGAGAGGTTCGCGATCTGCTGAGTCTGCTGCTCAGTAGATCCACACGGGCGAACGCACGGTCTTGAGCAAGACCGTGCAGGGCCCCGTGCGCTTCACTTTTCAGCCTGCACGGGCTTGAGCCCGTGCACAGGCCCGTGCGCATGGCCGTTTGCACCTGCACGGTCTTGGCACCGTGCTCAAGACCGTGCGGGAGGCCGTGCAACCCCTTTTGTGCTTGCACCGGCTTGCCAAGCCCGTGCGTAAGCCCGTGCGTTGGCCGGTGCAACATACTCAGTGTATTTTCTAGCCTTTTCCTTTCTTACACTTCGGGAATTGGTCAACCCCACTCATTTAAATGTTGACTTTTCTCATACGACTTCCGAATATCAATCCGATTTCACCTATAGCTTCCTCGAGCCTTGGGATTTGATATTCTTCATAATTTACAATTTACCCGACCCTATTTGACCGTCATTTGACACCTTTGCTTGTTTAGGGATGTTAACCCCTCTTTCCCGTTTCTTATCCGTTTAATCCTGTATTCGCGAGAGAACGTCTTTGTATTATTTTAAGCATGTCTACGTGCCCTAATTGCGTTTAAGCATGCCTTTAATATTTATTATTTACGTTCTTTCATTATTTAACATTACATTAATATTCTTTAATTGTCGTACCGTAATTTACATGTTTAATTGATTTACTTCCCATATTGCGTTTATTGCATGATTGGATTCTATATGAATTGCCGTGCGTCATCTGTTGTCTTGTGTCTTGCTTTTAGTATTGTCGGTCTTGTTTTCATCCTCTAAGCCCTGTGTATTACAGGTGGGTCCAACGAGGGAGAAACCTGACTACCGCTTGCTTTCATACTGTCTTGTCGAGCCAGGTAAGGGTTTCAATTTCTTTCAACTGGAGTAAGAACATAGTCTTATATAGGTTTGCGAAATAAATGACTTCCCAGCTTTTATTATTACTTGTTGTACTGCCTTTACTATTCCTTATGTGCTTAGTCAAACCTTTTAATAGCAAAACCAAAATGATTTGAAATGCTTTCAACTAGAGACAAGGAAAACCCTTTTTGTTTTAAATGCGAATTTTGGTCCCTCGACCTCGCAAATATAACCTTGTCTCGAATGGCCCCTTTGGCCTTCCACATCCCGATTCCCCAATTACGAATGGCCCTTTTGGCCACTTAAACTATCATCGTTTTCAAATGCGAGCACTGGACCGTGTATGTTTTGGGCCCGGAGTATTCAGAAGGTGAGCCTGGGGACATGCGTCCAGGGCAGATCCCGATGGATATTCCAATCCGTATCTGCTTAGGTCAGCCAGGAGGTTGACTAACCTGAGTTAGTACGAGGGTGGCGTTGTAGGCTACGCGCTTCCTAGAAAATTCTGTTAAGGGTGACGTTGTTAACACGCGTTTCCATAAATTCTGAGTGGTCCATGAACCTTGGTGATGGAGTACTTGCTTGCATGTTTTTCAATGGGGAGTTATAAGGAGAGGGTCCGTTCTCGCCGGGACACATTATGGCATGATTTACTGCATTTATTGCTTGTCTAATTGTTTTATGGCTTCCGTGACAAGTCGAAGCACATTCCGGTTTTTCTTCAGTAATCATATGTATTTCCCTATATATATATAAAACCCGGAAGTGTGACTCGTACTTGCTACCCTAAGCCTCCTTTATTACATCAACTAATATTCTTTCAATCGGCTTGATATTACGTGCAAATATTTTGAAAGATCCGGTTCGTCAACTATTTGTATTTTCAAATAAGCCGATCCTGAGCGTTGCCTTGCGTTATTTTATAATTTATATTTCTTTATTTATTTTCTTTCTCAAAACGGGCAACACTCACCACTTTTGTTTTTAAAAGATAAATGACGAACTGTGATCAAAACCCCTTACTGAGTATCCTTTATACTCATCCCTACTGTTTTGGTTCTTACTTCAGGTAGACAGGTGGCGACGTCACCTATCTTGTCAGTCCGCATCTGCAGGTCTAGATAGGCTCAGTTTTTCTGGTTTGTCTTGTCAGTGGTCCCAACAACCGTCGAGTCTTGTTTATTGTATTTATTTACTTTACGTACTTATGTGCCCCTGATGTGGGATAGTTGACGATATCTAGGATTGCATAGGATAGACTAGTTGAGCCATGGATGACACTATCTGCTTATGAACATGTGTTGTTATTTTATTGTAACTTGATTATAAATGTTTAATTGTTATTATGTTAGCCTTGTAGGCTTTTATAGAATATAATTGTTTACCTTAATCGCTTCCACATTTTTTTCTCTGCTCTTTTCTGGTTGTTGTTGGGATGTCGTTGCTGTTGCCGGTAGTGGTTGCTTGAGTGCCGTTCGCCGGAGTGGGTTTTTGAGTTGAGGCCCCTCGCTGAAGCTCGGGAATCCATTTCGGTGCGGATGTGGCGGTCCTCCTTCAGGGGGCGCTACAGTCAGTGGTATCAGAGCCTAGGTTCCCAAAAGGAACCAAAGCTTTGTAATCGCGTCGTGTCTTGTCTCTTGTGTCTGCCCGTTTCGTGTCAATGAGACTTAGAGTTTCCAGTCACAGGTGCTTGAGAACTCCTTAGTATTGAAATTGTGATTGATCTCCTTTTGGAATGGCCAACCAACCGTTTGATCTCTTACAATTGTAGTACTGAGTTGGGATCGAATGCAGGTGGATGTGGAACTCGAGGTACCGTCTGTCTTGTCTTGTCGTCTGGTCGTGTCCTGCTTGGGTCTTGTCGTGTCTAGGTCGTACGGCTATAGGATCGAGTTTTGCTTGTTCTGTGATTTGTTTCGTCCTTAAATTTATTACATGCTTTTCGAATCATATATGTATGCTTTGTTTGAATTTTATATGCCATATATGATCATTCCATTAACCGAGCATGCATCATTTTCCAGTTGTTGTTCACAGGTGCATAATGCCTCGCCGAAGACCCCCTACTGCTCCAACACCCCCGAACCCAATGGCTGAAGAGTGGGTATCGATTATCCGACTGATCGCCGTGCAAGTATGTCAGGGGATACAACCACAGCAGCAGGACGTACCTGCCAGACAGACTGTGGGCCAAACTTTGGATAGGTTTCTCTTCTATCGTCCACCCTGCTTCGAGGGCGAACCCGATGATTTTAAGGCCGAGGCCTGGATATCCGACGTGGAGCAGATCTTTCGAGTACTACAGTGCAGTGACCCCGAGAGGGTCGAGTATGCTACCTTCCTTATGAGAGGACCCGCTCGAGATTGGTGGAACTTCACAGAACGGAGATGGATCGCCGAGGGAGTCCCCCACACTTGGTCACGATTCGTATCTGACTTCCGAATGAAGTATGTGCCGGAAGTGGTACGTGACAGCCGAGAGAGAGAATTCATGTATCTCAACCAAGGAGCATCTACCGTAGCCCAGTATGAAGCACAGTTCAACCGTCTCATCACTTATGCTCCTCACTATGCCGCGAACGAACGAAAGAGAGCACGAAAGTTTATCGAGGGACTTCAGCCGGAGATCCGAAGAGCATTAATGGCACTTGACATCCGTCTTTACCCCGATGCAGTTACCCGAGCAATGAGAGTGGAGTCCGAACTCCAAATAATGAACCAGAGTGCCCCTGCTATGATAGGATCCTCTTCCAACGAGATAGCAAGGAGAGAGTCAGCCGGACCGAGTACCTATCGGACAAAGAGACCACACTACGAGGTGCCGGAACCTACAGAACCTGAAGTGAACGAGGACCCCATTCCCTGTGAGCACTGTGGGAAGACGAATCACAGGACGACAAAGTGTAGGAAACAATTGGGACGTTGCTTTTCTTGTGGAAGCACCAAGCACCACATTCGGGACTGTCCCAACAGAGAGAACCCTGGGGGAAGAAGAAGTGGTTACCGATCTCGGCATGCTCGTACAGGTACATTGCATTATCATAGCATTCATTCATAGTGTTCTGCTTTGAATGGTAATTGCTTTAAATATGTGCTAAGTGTTTTATATGACTTACGTGCTTTAACTGCTTTCAAAATTCACACTTGCACTGATTGAATGATTAGATGGCAAGATTTATGTGACCTCTATGTGGATAGCGTGGAATTCGATAAATTCGTTATACACTATTAGTGAGTGCTAAGGACAAGGAGTTCTTGGCCGACTAGGATCGATTCTGTTGCGAGTACGTTATGCGGTTCTGGATAGCACCGACGTTGACAAATCGAGTCTGAAGGAGTATACTTCTGAAAGTATGTCTGATGATGAATCAACTAGTGAAGAGGATAATGAATTATCTAACGATGAGGATTATATGGGTGACGAGTCGACATCGGCTTCTGATAATGACAATCCTGATGTTTCGTATGAAGTCGAGCGAAGAAATAATGAAAATGATGGTTTAATGGAAGGCGGAGAGGAGAAATCATCCAATACCATTGAAGGTGAGAAAACACTTTGTAGAAAGAATAAGAAAGAGTGTGATCTTGAAGAAACAGATTGTGAGAAGGACGAGGGGTACAATGGAAGAAATGATGATGGCGTTACTTCCTGTAAAAGGAACTCTAATCAAGAAACATGATGAGGATGTGACAATTGTCATTGAGGATACGAAGGGCGCAAGAATCAGTCGGAAGAACGAAATAGATAATGACAGTGATGAGGACCTTACATTAGGATTTTCTTCTTCGTCGTTAGCTTTGTTTAGGGTTTTTGTAATTCCGTCTTTCGCATGACTTTGAATTTTATTTGGAATGTTAATTGCATTTATATATTTTGTTATGAGTGATGTTTTATAATGTATTTTAATTGCTCCTATATGTTCGTTTTTAATTCGCGTATCAGAATTTTTATAGATTACACTCCTCTTGACTAACCCCGAAGTCCGGAGGAGAATCTGAGGACAGATTCTCTTGAAGAGGGGAGTATTGTAACGACTCGAATATTTTAATTATAATATTAATAATTACGCGAATTCTTTCTTACCTAATTTCTCGATCTATCCAATTGGATTAATTAATCTTGTGGAAAAGATTGATTTAACCTATCTTTTAAATACCCTCAATTACTTAAATTACATAAATGCCCTTAAAAGCCTAAATGACCATTTTACCCCCCGAGATAGTTTCATAAATATCTATCTATCTCTCTCATTCTCTCATTTCACAAAAGGAGGAGGAAAGAAGAAAGAGAAGAAAGAAAGAAGAAAGAAAGGAGAAAGAAAAGAGAAAGGAGAGAAATCTTCCCGACGCCCTACCGAGCCCGTTTCTCGCCCGATCGACAAGCCGTGAAAACCCGAACGATCCTCACTACATTATCTACCGGTAATTCTTTTACCCCATTTCATTCCGTTCGTTATTTCTTGCGTTTTTCGTGATTTATATATAGAATTTTATTATATTAGAATTTTCGTGTTTAGGAAGATTTACTCGACCATTTTACATGATTCTTGTGTCTATATGTAGCTTATATGATATATATGATTATATATGAAAATTAGGGTGTTTTATGGTATAAATTAGGAGATATATGAATTTATATTTTGAATTCGCGTGAGAGGTTCGCGATCTGCTGAGTCTGCTGCTCAGTAGATCCACACGGGCGAACGCCCGGTCTCGAGCAAGACCGTGCAGGAGCCCGTGCGCTTCACTTTTTAGCCTGCACGGGCTTGAGCCCGTGCACAGGCCCGTGCGCATGGCCGTTTGCACCTGCACGGTCTTGGCACCGTGCTCAAGACCGTGCGGGAGGCCGTGCAACCCCTTTTGTGCTTGCACCGGCTTGCCAAGCCCGTGCGTAAGCCTGTGCGTTGGCCGGTGCAACATACTTAGTGTATTTTCTAGCCTTTTCCTTTCTTACACTTCAGGAATTGGTCAACCCACTCATTTAAATGTTGACTTTTCTCATACGACCTCCGAATATCAATCCGATTTCACCTATAGCTTCCTCGAGCCTTGGGATTTGATATTCTTCATAATTTACAATTTACCCGACCCTATTTGACCGTCATTTGACACCTTTGCTTGTTTAGGGATGTTAACCCCTCTTTCCCGTTTCTTATCCGTTTAATCATGTATTCGCGAGAGAACGTCTTTATATTATTTTAAGCATGTCTACGTGCCCTAATTGCGTTTAAGCATGCCTTTAATATTTATTATTTACGTTCTTTCATTATTTAACATTTCATTAATATTCTTTAATTGTCGTACCGTAATTTACATGTTTAATTGATTTACTTCCCATATTGCGTTTATTGCATGATTGGATTCTATATGAATTGCCGTGCGTCATCTGTTGTCTTGTGTCTTGCTTTTAGTATTGTCGGTCTTGTTTTCATCCTCTAGGCCCTGTGTATTACAGGTGGGTCCAACGAGGGAGAAACCTGACTACCGCTTGCTTTCATACTGTCTTGTCGAGCCAGGTAAGGGTTTAAACTTCTTTCAACTGGAGTAAGAACATAGTCTTATATAGGTTTGCGAAATAAATGACTTCCCAGCTTTTATTATTACTTGTTGTACTGCCTTTACTATTCCTTATGTGCTTAGTCAAACCTTTTAATAGCAAAACCAAAATGATTTGAAATGCTTTCAACTAGAGACAAGGAAAACCCCTTTTGTTTTAAATGCGAACTTTGGTCCCTCGACCTCGCAAATATAACCTTGTCTCGAATGGTCCCTTTGGCCTTCCACATCCCGATTCCCCAATTACGAATGGCCCTTTTGGCCACTTAAACTATCATCGTTTTCAAATGCGAGCACTGGACCATGTATGTTTTGGGCCCGGAGTATTCAGAAGGTGAGCCTGGGGACGTGCGTCCAGGGCAGATCCCGATGGATATTCCAATCCGTATCTGCTTAGGTCAGCCAGGAGGTTGACTAACCTGAGTTAGTACGAGGGTGGCGTTGTAGGCTACGCGCTTCCTAGAAAATTCTGTTAAGGGTGACGTTGTTAACACGCGTTTCCATAAATTCTGAGTGGTCCATGAACCTTGGTGATGGAGTACTTGCTTGCATGTTTTTCAATGGGGAGTTATAATGAGAGGGCCCGTTCTCGCTGGGACACATTATGGCATGATTTACTGCATTTATTGCTTGTCTAATTGTTTTATGGCTTCCGTGACAAGTCGAAGCACATTCCGGTTTTTCTTCAGTAATCATATGTATTTCCCTATATATATATAAAACCCGGAAGTGTGACTCGTACTTGCTACCCTAAGCCTCCTTTATTACATCAACTAATATTCTTTCAATCGACTTGATATTACGTGCAAATATTTTGAAAGATCCGGTTCGTCAACTATTTGTATTTTCAAATAAGCCGATCCTGAGCGTTGCCTTGCGTTATTTTATAATTTATATTTCTTTATTTATTTTCTTTCTCAAAACAGGCAACACTCACCACTTTTGTTTTTAAAAGATAAATGACGAACTGTGATTAAAACCCCTTACTGAGTATCCTTTATACTCATCCCTGCTGTTTTGGTTCTTGCTTCAGGTAGACAGGTGGCGACGTCACCTATCTTGTCAGTCGGCATCAGCAGGTCTAGATAGGCTCAGTTTTTCTGGTTTGTCTTGTCAGTGGTCCCAACAACCGTCGAGTCTTGTTTATTGTATTTATTTACTTTACGTACTTATGTGCCCCTGATGTGGGATAGTTGACGATATCTAGGATTGCATAGGATAGACTAGTTGAGCCATGGATGGCACTATCTGCTTATGAACATGTGTTGTTATTTTATTGTATCTTGATTATAAATGTTTAATTGTTATTATGTTAGCCTTGTAGGCTTTTATAGAATCTAATTGTTTACCTTAATCGCTTCCGCATTTTTTTCTCTGCTCTTTTCTGGTTGTTGTTGGGATGTCGTTGCTGTTGCCGGTAGTGGTTGCTTGAGTGCCGTTCGCCGGAGTGGGTTTTTGAGTTGAGGCCCCTCGCTGAAGCTCGGGAATCCATTTCGGTGCGGATGTGGCGGTCCTCCTTCAGGGGGCGCTACACTTAATCACTCTTTCTTAAAGAGTATGGGCTCTCCTACTATGTACGTTCAAGGACTTAGTGGGAGGAATGGTGAAATCGAAATTCACCTTATGCAAAATTCTGTGGGACATGTTAAAATGTTTATAGAAATACTTCTTAAGTGATGTTCGAAATAAAAGGCATTATTTCAGTTCTCATCATTTTCGTAGAAATTCAATTTCAAATGAAAATGACCTGATCACTAATTCTCTCTTGTCTATTTCTTTAGACTTTAGTCCCGAGAATGGAGGTTCGCTTCACCTAGATCCTGTATTAAGAATTGAGTGGACAGTCACTATTTTGTTATTTGTAGTACATCTCTCTCATTTCTAATGAAAGATGTTTATTTACAAATAATGCTAAACATTTGTATCATTTCTAATTTCACAAACTTATATATAGAATGATTAAACTTTTATTCTTGATAAACAAATAAGATATTATGGCTTCATCAAAATGCAAGTTTTTGATTTCGAGACGTTTGCTTGAATCCATAGACGGATTAACGAGGATAACAGTTTCACTGTTTGCTCCCACTGGATGTGAATCCCATTGGTTGCTCCATAAAGATGTCTCATCAATATTTCTATTGATAATGAATCTTTACATCCATTTGTCATAATGCTCAGTTATGACAAGCAAGTTTCGAAAGGACTTTGACTTAACCATAATAGATTATCAATCTAGCTTTCAAGGTCACTACCTTTTCATCAGCTTCAAGATTAACTTGTAGTCCATTTCTAATTGCATGACTTTGAGTCATTCACTCGAATCTATGTCTTACATAGTCTCCTCACAAGATTGATCAAAATCTATCTAACCAATTATGAACCATGAGTTCTTTCATGTATGTTCTTGATTTTTCGAGGAGCATGCTCTATCTTTGTGATAACAGTTGCTATGTGTTGTTTCTTTACTTGTGGGCCTAATACTTCTTCTTGAACTTTCTCAAATTTTAGTGATCAGGTCATTTTCATTCGAAATTGAATTTCTATGATTTGTAAATAAACATCTTTCATTGGAAATGAGAGAGATGTACTACAAATAACTAAATAGTGACTGTCCACTCAATTCTTAATACAGGATCTAGGTGAAGCAAACCTCCATTCTCGGGACTAAAGTCTAAAGAAATAGACAAGAGAGAATGACAGGAATATCCTAATCCTTGTACATAAGCCATGTACGTGACTAGATCTTGCTTACAAGCAATTCCTCTAGTCGAATCCCAAAAGAGTTAAGCTGATATACAGTGAAATAAACTCTCTAATTCTTTAAATAGACTAAAGGTTTGCTTCTCGTGTATGATCAAGAGAATTGAAATCATGAGGATAGGCCGACTATAGCTTCAGTCGGATATGGACAAATCAAAATCCATCAGGATACATGCTATACTTATATGTGGTGCAGTGAGATGGATTAAATCCATTCTAGAAACTGTAATAAAATTCCACTTATAAAAGGAATAATATAAGTGTGCATCAGAGTTGTACAAACGAAATGTGTATGGATAAATACTTCATCCAAAAGTTGGATGTAGAACCTAGCATTACCAAATATGGTTATTGTCTTTTGATGACAATAGTCGAGCTGGTACATAAGCAAAGATCTCATCAAAGATCCAAGCACTAACGATTTGAGGAAAATCGAGAAGAGAGAAAGACTTGTCGTGGAAACATGTCATCTCAGGAAAGAATATATCAGATCCAATTTTTAAGCTCTAAGGCAAAAGTATCATCTAGGACATGCTGGACATGGGCCTCTAGATACATGCGCAATTGGCTTTAGGGCAAGTGGGAGATTGAAAGGGATAGTGCCCTGCAGCCAACTTGTATTAGGCTATCTCTTTGCAATAGACAATCTTTATATAATAATAAATGATATAATTTATATCTTGAGGCAAATCTTCTTTATTTCATTTATAGCATTTAGTTTCCTTATGTTATATCCAATATGAATAAAACTAAAGAAGCTCCTAAATTACTTTAACCATATCACATTAACTTAGGTGAGTTAAATGAAACATGTGATCAGGGTGTAATTCAAATATAAACTCCAAGTTAAATGAGTTCATAAAAGATAAGTGGGAGCATCGATCTTGAACTCGAATATAGACTTGCAGTGTGACTACAGATAGTACTGTGTTTCAAGTAAGAGAGTGTTAGTCAGAACACTTGTAGTCACACTGAGTGGCTGATAAGTATTCAACAGTGCCACTGAGGATCCCAACCGAGACACTCAAATTGGAGAGGCTATAACCTCTAAGTAATTGAGTTAAGTCTAGGTTAACGACGTGACTAATTAACCCTTGACTTGAGGATTCGTCATATCTCGTATTTAGGAGATAGTCATTTGATATGTTCTTTTCTTGATGATAACAATTCACATAATATCATAAGGGCATGTTGGTGGCTATTGAATAAAGTATGGAGATAAACGAATGCCAAGAAAGGATCTGTCTGCTCGATTGTTATCGTGAGTGAATTCCTATTAGTTCTAAATAGAAAGTGTGTTAAAGGAATCTTTGGCCAAAGTAGTAAAGATTCAAACTAAGAATAAGTTCTCCTTGAGGTTTAAAATCGCCTGACATTCATTTCGATATTAGACAAACATGATAAAGTCATTTAAGGTTTCTTAAACCCATGCCTTAGACTTTGTCGGGAATTATCAGATAGAGAGATTGTATCTCACAGAAAGTCGTTGACCGTTAAATGTTCATTTGACAAACGTGCTTTCACCAATGGCTAGGTAGACTGACGATGGAGCTAGTACTTATCTGATGTCTTGCTATGCGCCATTATATTAAGTGGGTACACTTATTTAATTGAAGTTATTTGATGAGTCAAAATAGCTTAATACTAGCTGCTATTCATTTTGGTGAACCTGAGGGATCACACAATGAAATGGTTTCTCCAAACTTTAGAACTAAAAGATCAATGTGAAACATTGATATTGAATTAAAGGTGTTTTAATTCAATTGGAGATAGAGAGAGATAATTAATACTAGAGAATATTAATTGTGAATGACATAAGTTAATTGATTTGACTTACAGGATAATTAATTTGTCTTTATATTATTTACTGGGTATTTAATTAGCTGGGATTGAGTTTACTTAAGTCTATATTAATTAAATATATTAAAGCCCAAAAGAGTTTGAGCTGCTCTATTAATTAAAACCTGAAAGAAATTAATTAATAAAGCCTGATCCAATAATTAATGAACTGAACCAAGCCTGGACAGGCTTGGCCCAATAGCTGAGAGGGGCAAAAATCCTGAGCCCACAGGCTTTAGGACTTTCAGGCAGTATGTCTCTATTTATAGAGCAACTGTCAGTTCATTCAATTCACGTAAAATACACAACTCAGATTTCTGATTCTCAAGACAGGACGAAGTTCTGTCTCTCTCTTTTCTCTAGTTCTTGTATTTCTCAGTTAGTAAGAAATTCAAGAACATTATTTACTCTAATGATTTTAGTTCTTGCCAATTAGATTTGTTTGCTAGTCAGATCTAATTGTGGTGTGGAGTTACTGGTTCGTGGATTCAACCTCAGAGGGCTTCAAGAACGGAGTATTCGTTTTGCAAACGGATTGTGGATCTAAGTTCCTGAGAACTTCAATTCCCTACATCAGCAGGCGTGCGAAAAGGTGATAATCCTTGTCACCATGTTTTGTGAAAACATGGTTAAACGGTTTTATAAGCTTCCTGGGGATTCGTTGTTTCTATCTTGGCACAAAAAATTTTACATTCCGCATGTGCCGGGTATGCAATTCCAACACAAATGAAATTTGGAACAAAGTGTCCGAAAAGGTAATGAGTAGGTACCCAAAAGAATTTTGAGTACTTACTTAAAATTACAGATCAGCAATTATGCAGGGGTTTCACGATGAGTAGGAACTCAAAAATTTTCAGGTAGGTACTCGAAGTTGCAGGTCATGTCCGCGTTAAAAGCTCAAAAACGAGGAAGAAACCAAATATTCATCTTTTTCCAATGCCAATCCAAATCTAAACACTTTTAATCATCAAATAACATCTAATAAATATTAAAACATGGATTAGAAGCAAAGAAATATGCTTTGGACACAAACCCATTAAATCCCCAAAAGCTGAAAACTCCATTAATGGAGGTTGTTGGTTCAAAGCTCAATCATGAAACTAAAATCTAGATAAACATCCATATAATCCCACAAGCTCATAAGCTCAACAAATAAACAAGTTTAAACCTTGTAAAATTATCCTATGATCACTTACCTCAAAAGAGAGAAATGGAGAAAGGAAGAAGCTGAGAGCTTTAATGGAGCTTAAAGATGGTGCAAACTCTTCCTTGTTATTTAAAAAAAGAAACTTGGTGTTGATCAAGAGAGTTCAAAGCTTGAAGGAGAGAGAGATACAAAACCTAGGTTTTAAGGCCTTTTATGAGGAGAAGAAATGAAGGAGATGAAATGATTAGTGTTGGTGAAGAGAGAGAGACATGAGAGTTAGAGAGAAAAAGAGACACTGGCTCAACCTTGAGCCAGTCCGATAATACTGCGAATCGCTATTCCGGGCTAAAATGTCGACTTATCAAAATAAATCGATATTACATTCAAAACGATACAATTTACGCCCTCGTTAGCAATACGAGGTTTAAAATCTCAAAAACACCCAAATACAATAATCTCCAAATATTCACACCAAATATTCTCAAATAATCACATATTTCATATAATTAAACAATTAAATTCGGCTAACGCACCGAAACGTACCTCGGAAATAACGGGGCGTTACAGGTTTGGTTAACCATCGGTTTTGAACCGAAAAAATCAAAAAACCGAAAGTTACATATAGAGAAACCAAAACCGAACCAATGGACCATTCGGTTCGGTCGGTTTCGGTTCGGTTCGGCCAATTACGGTTCAGTTTTTCAGTTTCCAGTTTTTTTGAACACCCCTACCTTTAAATAAAGTTTTTTCAATTTTTGTTCAACAGGAGAGCCAATTAAACCCTGTGTCTGATTATAAGTGTTTTGTTGTTTCAAATCAAAATCCCAAGTAACTCTTTTGTCTCTTAAAAACGCCTAGCTCTAGGTTGGTTCAAAGTGAATTCTGGCGGTAGTCATCGGGGACAAACATACAACAGCAACAAGTAATGAATATCTGCGAGTTGAGAGACAGAGAAATGCGGGACAAGTACTGGAACGTGAAATTTGTAGGAACTGTCTAATTCAATCTCAAAAACTATCTTAAAAGAGAATGTTTGTCAAAACATTATATATTGAATTCCATGTTGGAAAAAATTCGCTAGAGTAACGGTATAAACCATAGCTCTTCAAAAAATTTTGCCAGAGTAACGGTATAAAATATTTCTCAAAATATTTTGTTTTGTAGCGGAATAAAAATATAGCAGGATCGACTCTAATTTATACAAGTATTACAAACAGAATTTTAAATCAACAACAATACGGACAGAATAACGACAAGCTTAAATAACATTTATGAAAGCAAATAGCAAGGTAATTTTAGTATTATCATACACCGAGGAAAAATTAGAATGTGAAGTGTGGTGTTGGTCGCCCGGAGGGGTCGGTTTTTTTCTCTTTCTTTTTGTGTGTGGTTCTGTTTTGTTTTGGTTGATGGGTATGTATATAGGCTTAAATGTCCTTCCCTGTTCGCCATTTGAGTTTTTAGAGTCGCCACCCACTTCATTTAGTTAAACAAGGTTGAGAGGGAAACCCATTGGTTCGTAGGTCCGTTTGTATGTACCAGAGATTCATGTGAAGGGTTCGGGAGCCAATTTACGATGGAGGAAGGGGTTGCAGCAACCTAGCACCCCCCACTGCCCCTTTCGGGTCTTCTCACCAATACCCAATGACCAAGATATTTCCCAAATGTGTGTATAATCAAGCAAGCAATATATATATATATATATATATATATATATATATATATATATATATATATATATTGGGATTGGATCCCTTTGGCTTCGTACCGGAAGGATCCGATTGCCTACGTATCCCTAGGAGCTTGGGAATTAGAGCCAACGTAGTTCATACCCCCGAACTTCTGAGAGTAGGGTATGGAGTAGATATGTGAGGTTCGTCACGCCTCAGTTTTCGTAGAGTTTTGTGTTATTTTGTACAAGGAGTTATAAAAGGAAAGTTCTCTTACGGAAAGGGTTACCTTTCGGGTATTTACGGGTAGAGGGGGAGTAAAGCTCGAAGCTTTAGACCCTCGTGCCGGGTTAACCAGAAGGGGGATACTTTCATAAAGAGAAGGCTTTCGTGTTGATTTTGGTAGGTTTCTTACGAAAAGAGGAACCTTTCGGGTATTTATGGGTAGAGACCCTCATGTCGGGTTAACCAAAGGATTCTGTATTTCCTTAAGAAGATCCTATTTTTGGAAAGTTTTCCTAAAAAGGAAGGTTTTATTTATGGAAAGTTTGTTTTTTGATTGGACCTTGGGTTTAATTCCTACTATGAAGCCGTCCGGCCTTTGTTAAACCTATCGAGGGATTACAAATCCTGCGCAAGGTATCCGGCGAATCGGAAAAGGAATTAAACCTATGTATATCTACCCTATACCCTATGCTCGAGAAGTTCGGGGTTAGCACAGACACACGAGGTGAGGAGTTTCAAGCAAGAAACTAAAGGGGGGGGGGGGGGGGGGGGGCTTAAGGTGCCGGTTGCAGCCTAGGTGGGGTCAAGGAAGGGGAGACCCTTCGCTCGTTGACCACTTAAGCCAGTCGGCCTTAGCCATGAGGGGTGTTCCGCCCCATAGAGGGGAGAAATAGGGCTATTACTATGAAAGTAAATAATGCGGGAAGTAAATAAATACTAAAAAAGGCTAAAAGGAGACTCACCCCTCGTAGTCTTATCTTCTCTTCACTTCGTTCCCGCTATTGCTTCCCCATCGTACACAGGAGCATGATCGCAGGGACCGGACAGAACCTTGACTCGGGACTGAAATCCGAGCGCCTTATTGAGCAGAGCGTCAGACTTCCTTTCGGTTTTAGGGGCTAGGAATATGGATTCCTAACCTAAAACCGAGAATTGGGACTGAAAAAGGACTAGAGTGGATCGGGTTGCGAAAACCTGGTCCTCTCTTTAGAATTCCTGAGGCTCGAAAGAGTATTCAAGCTTCAGGAGGGAGAGAGAAGTGAGAATGAGTGAGTGAGAATGAGGGGATATCCCTCATTTTATATGTGAGGAAATGCCCTAACGAAGGCAAGTTAGGGCTGCGTTTTATTTAAGGAAACTTAGGGCAGCGCTGGAGGGGGCTGGGTGGCCGGCCAGGCCGATGCGCCTTGTAATGACCCGAAATTTCGGAATATACTTTCGAAATAATATTCGACACCTCATTGAATTTTAAAAGAAAGAGATTGGCTTCGTTAGTTAATTCTATCCCTAGTCCTCTATTCTATCGAAATTACCATTTCACCCCCTAACTCGCTTGAACCTTTTCGAACTTTCTCACACCACCTTGTGCACAACCTTGCATGTAACACCCCGATTTTTCAAGATGGATATTTGGTACGCTTCGACGTTTCGTTCTCGCTTCTCATCTTATTTCTCAAATTATTTGATTTAATTTTCGTATTTATTTAAGAATTCTGTAAATGCATGATTTAAGTGTTTTAATTTATTACGTGATAACATGCGTTTAAAATGATGAATTTTGACTGTAAAATTATTAGATTTTGATAACGAGCCATTTTGTTAAGTTTCCGTAAATTACAGTTTCGCCCCTCCGACTCTTCTTTCCCTAAATAGAAAGATTCCCAAATCATTTTTATCTTATCTTTCTCGTTTGACTTTGTGTAAGAAAGAAAAAAAAAAAGAAAGGAGAGTTACGTGAGAGAGGAGAAAAACAAGAGAGAAAAAGAGAATTTGATCGTAGATCTTCAAACCCTTCTACCGAACTAATTTCTCGATCGATTCATGAACCGTTTGAACCTGCGCGATCCTCTCATTGCCCTCTATAGGTAGCTATTTCATTTTAGTCGATTTTAGGCATGTTTAATCAAGTTTTAGCTTAGTTGACGAGTAGTAGTCATTATGGGTTTTTGATGATTTTTGGTGATTTTGTTGTTGTCTTTGCATAATTTCTTGATATATATGTTTCAAATAAGTTGATTAAGCTGTGTTAGATGTTGCTGGTTGATTGAATTACTGATTACATTGAATCGATGAATTTTGCTGAAGTTCTGGACGAATTCTCTGTTTTCTACGTGAGCTGGTGAAGCTTAAGGTAAGTTGCATGGTATGCAACATACCGTGAGATAGCTAGCTCACAGTAAGTTGACGGTCAGCAACTTACAGTGCGCCTTCCCCCTCACGGTATGCTGCATACCGTGTGCAGCATACCATGAGCCAGCGCAGCTTCCGGTGAGCATGCATTTTTCAGCTATTTTTCCATCCGGCCTACTGCAAGTGCTATTTTCAAATCTTTACTTTCTTCGTTTGACCTCGTTTTTGAAATCTGACTTCACCAATAGGTTCATATGGTCTGAAAACTAGGAAGAATGTGGAGTTTGAATTTTTCAGACCTCGTTCGGGTAGTAAATAGTGACCTTTTCCGTAAGAGTATTTTTGTAATCTTTCATGATTGATCCGAAACTCGTAGGAATGCTTCCTTTTAGTGTTTTAAGCATGAATGTGATCTTGGTTTGCATTTAAGCATGCTTATATCTCGTTAATTTCGATATTTCTCTTGTTTTATGTGAAAATGTGAACATAATTGCATCCATCTATATTGTTTATCATAATTGATCACTCTTCCATGTTCATTGCATTGTTAAAGCCGTGCGTCTGAGTCGTTGTCTTATTTGGTTTTGTCTTGCTTGGTTTTCACGAGATACTACCGAGGAGTAGTTTTTAGCCCTTGTTCGTTTTAATCTTTTTGTCAGGTGAGGTTTCTTTCAGCTTCTGTTCCAGTTATATATGTATATACATATCTAAGCCCCACTCAAAAAGCCTTGTTCTATGAAGTTTGATTTTATCCCATTTCTATATCCTATATATAGATATTTGATTCGATTATTTTGATGGTTTACAAAAAATGATTTGATATCAAAACTATACCGTATTAACTCTTCGATCGCCGTTTGCATGAGAAGAGGCAAACTGTTCTTTAAAGATAGGTCTGTTTGACCGAATGCCAAATGTTTTGAAAATGCGAGACTCGTTTTGTTCGATTGATCGATTGATTTTGGATCCAGAGTAGGGGGTATGCGGTGAAGCCGGCTAGACATAGGGTGTATGGCGGATTTTCGTACGCTTGCTCAGCATTTGGGCGCTCGGGGTGTGGCCGGAGTGGCAGCCCTTTTGAGTACCTGAGCCAGCACTCGGCAGGGCCTATCCTGTGTGTGTCGAAGATAATGGGTGAAGCTCCCTGAAGTATATGAATTGTGTAGTTTAGGATAGCTTCCTGACCTACAACCGGAGGAATAAGGATGGCTTACTTGATTTGATTGATTGATTGATTGATTGATGTTGAGGAGATTGCTCGACTTGCCGAGATTATGTTTGGTTTGATTGTTTTGTTATTAGAATCATAAACCATTGCGAAAAAATTATTTTAATTGCTTTCTTTTGAATTTAAACTGATGATTCAATATCGTTTTGTAATATACTACTATTACCCCCTCACTTAGTCATTTGATTAACCCTCTCTGCCTCACCCTTTGTTTCAGGTTACTAGGCGGCGCGTTGGTCGATTCAAGTCGGTATGTTTTATATTATGCATTTTGGATACTCATTGTACATTATTATGGATTTAGACAAGCTATTATTATTGGTATTGTATTAGGATTCTCGTAACGTAAACACTTGTTAGTTAAGGAATTTCGCTGGCCTTGGTGGGCTTTTCTAATTGCGCACTATTTTATTATTTTCTTAGCCCCGATATGGGATAGATTTAAATTGTTTAGGTTTCCGCTACTATTTATTTGTTGATTGGGTTGGTACTTGAAACTGGTTGTCGCCTAGTATCGAGTAAATTATCTCCGTTCGTCGGGTTGTGATTCGCTAGCGGACCTTTGTTCCGTTTGCGGGTTATGGTTCGGTGCGGGGTGTGGTGTTACCCATTTGGAGCACCACATTGCACCATCTCTCTTTATCCACACCACCTTATGCACCCTTTTGCTAATAACACTCTATCACCGTGAGAGAGAAAGGAGAAAGGAAGAGGAAGAAGGAAGGAAGGAAGAAAGAAGGAAGAAAGGCCCGTCCCGAACCCGTCGCTCGTCTATTCAAAATTCTGAGAACACATCGACGATCCTCGTTCGATTCTGTACCGGTAACCTTCTTCCACAATTCCATTTTGTCCATTAAATCTCGAGTTATGCTAGCTTTTATAGAAATTGTTCATTTATGTATTTTTGGTGGGTTAGGATGTTTTAGACCACCATTTTGAGCGTTGTTCGGATTAAATTGTAGCCCTTAATGTGTTTAATGCATGAGTGAAGTTTTGTGTGTTGGTTCTTGCTCAATAATCCGCCATGAGTGGTATTATGTTGAATCTCGCGAGAAAACTCTGAAAACGTGATTTCTGCTCCTGTTTTAAGAACCGCACGAGCTTGTGCACGGTGTGCTCAAGCCTGTCGGTGTGCAGCCCAGTGTGCCGCCCATTTTTGAACCCTACACGGGCTTGAGAACGCTCTCAAGACCGTGTGTCCACCAGTGCGCATGCCTTAGCAAATTTTTCAGTCTTCTTTCTTAGCTTGCTTCGGGAATTTGGTTAAATGGCCAAAAATAAAATGTTGACTTTTGCAAACGACCTCCTAAAATCAATCCAATTTCATCTTTAGCTTCCTAATGATTCAAGATGTAATATTTTACAAAGTTTGTAATTTTTCGACTTCGTTCAGGCCGTGAATGGCGCCTTTTTCGTTTAGGACTTTTTCCCCAATTTTGGAATGTTGTCCGAATGATCCGAAATTCGCATGAGTGCTTCCTTACATTGCATTATGCATGGATATGAACTTAAATTTGTGTTCGAGCATGTTTAGCATCTTTAATTTCTTATATTTCGTTTAATTGACCTAAATGCATTTTTATTGCAATTCTCACTTGCTACGTGGTTTTACTTCATCCTTTATGTTGTTATGACTTCTAGTAAATCGTGTGTCATGTCTTGTCTTAATTGGTATTGTCGTTTGTCAGTTTCAGGCCATTCTCTCGAGGATTCTCTTGAATTTTTGTATCTTTCCCTTCATGCTTTCCAGATGAGGGTTATAAAATGGTTTCAACTGGTTTAAGAATCATTTTAATTATTGTGAAATAACTTATCTCCTTACTTGCTCATATTGATTTGTTTTTCCACCTATTGTATATCTTATTAGATATTTGAATGATTATTTTTATAATTTCGATCAAAACATTTGATATCAACTTGTACCTATATTATCCAAAGTGTTTTGATTTCAAAGGCAAGTAAAACCTTTTGTTTTAAAAGTGAAGCTTTGGCCTTGGACGTGTCTATAAGTAATGTCGTTAGGTGCACACCCTTAGAGCTCTCCCGAAGCGTACGGCACTTATGGTTACTACTTGGTCGTAACACCACTTGCCTCAAATGGCCCCCTTTGGGCTCCAACTTATAATTGCTTTAAATGTTTTAACGCTTTATTGATTCGAATTGCGAGCAAATTCATGTTTCATGCTTTTATTGATTGGGCCCTGAAGGGTTTTACAGAGGCCTCACCTAGAGACGAGTGTCTAGGGTGAAGCCCGAGGTTCTACTCCCAAAAACTAAGCATCAACTATGGCCAGTCAGGAGGTTGGCAAGCCTTGGTTGGGAGCCTTGGTGGGTGATGCATTCGTTGCACACTTTCCTTAAATCTCATTTCGTTAATTCTTGGTAGCCCCTTGAATTCAACAATCGGTGATGGAGTAGTTTTCATGTCATGTAGGAGTTATAAGGAGGATTGGGCCCGTTTTCGCCGGGACATTAATTACTTTATTGATTGTCTTATTTACTTGCTTTTTTATTTAACTTAGTTAGTTGAATTACGAGCCGTATTTATTGTCATTTTCAACTTGTTATTATCATGCCCTTCAAACTTGTAACGGCCTCGTGACTCAACTAATATCTTTCCTAAATGATCGGTTTGAATTAGATGCAAATGATTTACAAAACCCAACTCGTCACTATTGTTTTCCAATAAGCCGAAAACGGGTGTTGCTCGATGTTTTGTTTATGAAAAATATTGTGTTCTTTCTAAAAACGAGCATTACCCCAACTTTGTTTTAACTAGCTAAATGACGAGTCGTGATTCATTTATTTATGCAGATCCTCTCATTGAGTATCCTTTATGCTCACCCTCCTACTTTTGATTCTTACTTCAAGTCGACAGGTGGCGGTGTCACCTTTCGCGTCGGTTGGCAACAGTAGGTCGTCCGTCTTGAGTTTGAGTTTTGTGGTTGTCTGTTGGTAGTGTCCAACAATTGTTTGTCATTTACTGTTTCGAATTATGTTTCTCCATTTATTGAATTCCCTTGTAGATTACTTATGATATTGATATTTACGTTTTATATTATCTATGATTACCGTTGCCCCGTGTGGCTTGATTTATTGAACTGTTATGTGTTTTCACTTGCGCATTCTGTTGTTGTTGTTATTGTTTGGGCCAGGGATGTTGATTCCAGTTTAGATCGAGTGCTTGCCGTTCGTCGGGATGAATTTTTGAATGAGGTACATTTACCCTGTTTGGGAACTCATCTTGGTGTGGATGTGGCGTTCTTTATCCTCCTATGGAGAGGGGCGCTACACGGCTGGCCAAGGCTAGCCATCCGGGACAAAATTTGGCTGGCCGGCAGGCCAACGAAGTTTTGCTGGGCGGTCGGGCCTGGGTTTGCGTGTTTCCTTCAGTTTTTCGGTATTTTCTCCTTCGTTTCACGTCCGATTTGGGTGATTCGAAGACCAAAATGCTCCTAGCGCTCTGTTCTATCATAATAATGTGTCGAATTTGGTATCTGATGAATATATACAAGGGCCAGGGTGAGTTTCGGGGCTGATAGTGTAAATCGCAGGGTTGAGAACCCTAGGGTAAATTCTCCTAGATCGTCTGAGCGTCCGGAGTGTATCTCATGCTTACTGGAGTGGTGTTTCCGACTTTGCAAAACGTCGTTGTATAACCAGGTGCAAAATCAAGGTGTTCACATGAAGAACTCCTTCACGGTACCCGGTAGAACCCGTGCACGGAAGAAAATTGGAATATGAATAACTCCTTTGTGATATCTGGTAGACTTTCTCCGTAATAACCCCAGTAGAACCCTAGGAGTGTGGGATCCAAATATTTTCTCCAAATTATTGAAAACTAGAAAATATTTTATTTTGAAAAGCTAGTATAACTTTTCAAACTAATAGAAAAATCAATTTTCCTAAACTATAGAAAAACTATATATATAGTAGGGGAAATTTCACTTTACATCCCTGAACTATAAGTCATTTTTAGATTATGTCCCTTGAAGTTCTTGACTAGCATATTGTGTCCCCGTAACTCTAGTTTTTTTGGAATATTTGCCATGCCGTCAGGATTCCGTTAGTTACAAACAGAATCCTACATGTGATTATCACGTGACTACTCAAAATTACCTACCAACATTCGGAATTCATTTTTTTTTTTAAAACAATTCTTTAACAAATATTCTCTAGTCCAACATAAAACCCTAATCCAACTTTTCTACACTTTAGAATTAGCAAAAGTTTCCCATATAGAAGGACGAAAAAGGGTGAAAGCGCACCACGATATGTTTCTAGGTAATATTTTGAAGATGAGAAATGTGGTTGTGATAGTTGTACAGTTTTCGCACTTTGATTTACATGTTCTATATGGGTTTTTGTTATTATTCGAAGAAATGATGAAATTCCGAGTATATGCTGTTAGGAAGTTAGGAATTTGTAGTGAAATTTGTTTTATCAGCTTATCTTGAGTTCAAATTCCTGAAAAAAGATTATTAACCCCTCTTTGAATTTAGGGTTTCAAGGTGTGCATTTAGGGTTCTGATGAAGAATGCAATTATTTCCAAGGCATTTATTCGTGCCAAATATCCGTTAGTTTTCAAACGGAACCCTGACGGTAGGACAAACATTGCAAAAAATTAGTGTTACAGGGACACATCGTGCTAGTAAAAAACTTAAATGGACATAATCTGAAAATGACCTATAGTTCAGGGACAAAAAGTGAAATTTAGCTTATTAGAAAGAAAGTTGGCTGAAAATTGGATGAATGAAATGATCAATAGCCTCCCATATTTTTAGACCAAAAATAGGGATCAAAGTGCAAATAAAAAAGTTTCAGGGACATACAATAAATATTAGACGGTCCAATAGTTAACCAACACCTATCCCAGCCCAGCTGGTAATTTCATGGGCGCCACCAGGCTAAGGTCAATGGTTTGAACCCTTTCTCCCTCTGCACATGGTATTTAATTTTTCTGTTGGCTTAATAACTTGAGAGTCATATGCGTAAAAATTAACTGCTCCAACATTTGTCAAATCAATTGTCCAGTTCAGGTGGTTTGCCTATAGGTTTTTATCTAAAGGGTCCAAGGTTCAAATCAGTTATCCCTCCATCCATGGGTAATTTTTTTTTTTTTTAAATAAAAGCCAAAGTTTTTATTTTTCTTCAAAAATAAAATATAGCATTTTTCAAACATTTTGAAAAATATTTTTCTCTCTCTCATTTTTCTATATTTTTAAATATTTTCTATTCGGGTTATCATTGGGGCTTATGGAGGGACATATAGGAATAATTAATTTTAGCTCCAAACGGGTTAATCAATTATCATCTCTATGATAATATTAATTACCATTTAATAATATTTAATTCCACTAAATAAATATTATTGCACTCTAAAATTAATTAAATTATTCACGAGAATAAAATAAAACAGTTTTGCATTCGACCCCTCTATTTATATATCCGTGAGAAAATAAATTATTCTACTATTATTTATCATCTCTATAAAATCTCGATTTACTTTAATTCAAATATTCTATATGTGAAACACATTCAACATATAATTTTGTTGACTATCACACGATATACTTTGGCCAAAGATTTAATTCAAATTTCTTAAGTCTTATTTTAGTGGATATCTTATCCCTTCCAACAAGGTTATAGATTCCTCGACTAATAATTTTCTTTAGCACATTTCATGTAATCACCAAACATACAAAGGTGTTGGCTACTCTATATTCATGAGACCTCACTTCTGAGTATATTACAATGATTAACATTACATTCCTAAAGTCAAAATATTATCAGGATTTAGAGTTAATGCCTTTTAAGAATTTATTCCTTTTAGATAGTAGTAGAAAATGTATATTCTTAGCGGTCCAGTTCGATGTTTCCAATCTCATTGAAAAACACCTTATGTGTACCGGAAAATCCGAGCACCTCAAAACATGTTGATTTGGGATAATCGAATTGGTTCTTCGGCGACGATCTTGAATCCTAAGGAAGTGGGGGCAAAACCTGCAAATCAAACATTAGTCCTCCACTAAATTGAAAGAGTCAGTCCGTTCGTGAAAGGGATAAACGTAATTGAAATAACGTAAAGTAAGAAAATGATTAAAGAACAAGTAAAACGAATGTCGATGATTTGAGAGCTCTTGAGAGTATGTTTGAGTGCTTAAAGTGTGATTAGCCATCAAATGAGTAGGATTTCTCCTACTTATAGTAGGAAATCCGTAAGATCAATCCTCTCCTGATTTCTGGGCTTGTGTCTGGTTGCTGGCGAGAAATTCTCAATTTAGCCCGTCTTTCTCGGGTGGTTGGGCGCAGATAGAGTCTACCTCTGATTGCTATCCCGCGAATCTCGAAGTGCTTCACTAGGTGGTTGCATGGGCCCAACAGCTATCCTGATAGGAGTAGATCGCCAGCCCAGCGGGCTTAGTGCTATCCTGAGTAGGAATGGATCGCCAGTCTAGCAGGCCTGGTGCTATCATGAGTAGAAGGAGGATCGCCAGTCTAGCAGGCCTGGTGCTATCCTAAGTAGAAGGAGGATCGCAATCCAGTGGGCCGTTGTCAATCCTGGGCTATCCATATCTCACATTGGGTTGGGCTGTCTGATTGGATTGAGGCTCAATACCCACGAATATGGATGTCATCATCTCTTCCCCTACTCTCGTATTGGTTGGGACCAACTAGGAGAGTATATTGAAGTTGAGCTCTCAGCGGCGTGGCGCGAATCCTATCTTTGATGGCATCATAAAACCGGAAGGGGGAGGTGAGGTGCTTCCTAGTACGGGTGATTTGAAGATGGGAACGAGCTTCCTTCCAATGGATTGCCACATTTGAGGGCTGCAGGGAGCGGTGTTGCTGAGGATGCTATCCACACGAAGAATGCCAATGATCCAGGTAGCATACTTTCTCCTGACACCTAGAATTCTGCTGCCATTGTTCCTCCCCTTCAGGCGAGGCTGTTGAGTTTCCGTCCTCTGCTTTTTCTTTTGCTTAGACACTTGTAGTTCTTTTTTTTTATTTTGTTGATTAGACATGCTTTTACTTTCCTGTGGATATCAGGGCATGCTTTGCTCTCCATTTTATACCTGTGAATGAAAGGTGCAAGGATATAATTAATCAAAATGAAAGGAATTTCTAATAGAGGTACCATAGTAGGATTGAAATGTAGGATAGGAACGTGCGTTCCTCTAGGGTGGATGAGCATATCATTTCTGGCATGTCGGCATAGTAGGATAGGAATGTAGGATAGAAATATATGATAGGAACGTGCGTCCCTCTATCAGCATCGGAAATCATCCGACTTGTCAGCGTCGGAAATCATCTGACTTGATTTGTATTTGTATTCAGGATTCTCGTATGTGAGAAAGGGTATCGCTTTCGTGGATTCCTCTTCAGCAAGCTTCCTTCGTTTTAGGAGGAAGAGGATTGCTCTCTTGCATTTCTCTTATGTATCTTTCCTCTGTGTCAAGAGGGAGTATTGTTCATGTATTATCACAAGGAGGGACTTCTACCTGCCTTCCCAAGGTGGGTGGCCAACCAACCTTACCAAGGTGGAATCATCATCACCTTCCAAATGTGGGTACCCATTCCCTTATAATGTACGTATATATACATTGCTAATGGGTCTTCTTCTTTTACAAGGTGGGGGATCAGCCCAGCCTTCCCAACGGGATCGAGGATCAACCTTTCCAGTTCTCGTTTGTATGCTCATCAGTTACTTCATCCATGATACAAGGTGGGGGATCATCCCAGCCTTCCCAAGGGGATCGAGGATCAACCCTTCCGAGGGGACCGATGGTCTACCCTCCTTCCCTTCGGCGGGGCACACGCGTTAAGCCTTGATTTTTTTTTTTTTGGAACTTTCCACAGTCGTGGAAGTAGTTTGCCATATGTATTATTCAACTCGTAGGCTCTCATCTCTTGATTATTCGGGGACCTTGTACGGTCCTTCCCATTTTGGTTTGAGCTATCCTACTTGTTTTAGGGCGTCCACCCTCCTGAGCACTAGGTCTCCAACCTGGAATCCTCCAGCCTTGACTTTCCTGTTGTATGCTGCAGTCCTCCGGATTTTGTATTTAGCCATCCTGATCAAGGCTCTACCTCGAGCTTCTGCGATCGTGTTCAAGCTTTCTTGTAAGGCGACTTCATTTTTCTTCTCATGGAAACTTTCCATCCTGTAGTATTCCATCTTGACTTCTATCGGGATCACCGCTTCTACTCCATATACCAGGTTGAATGGAGTCTCGCCTGTCATTCCACTAGGCGTCGTGCGGTATCCCTACAGGACAGCAGGTAGCTTGTGTAACGCCCCGTATTTTTGAAGTTATCAGTGTGTTAACCAAATATTTGAATTTATTTGGATTAATTGCAATTATGTGAAGCAATTTAATTATGTGAGTTTTGTGGAGAATTTCGAGATTTTTAGATGAATTCCGGAAAACATCGCAGTATTATCGGACTGGCTCAAGTATGAGCCAGTATTCCTCTTTCACTCTACACTCTCACGTGATCTCTCCCTTCTCTCACAAACACATTTCACTTCTTCTTCTTCTTCTTCATCTGATTTTCTCTCAAACCTTCAAAAAAAAAAAAAAAAAACCTAACTTGCTTATCCTTCAACCTTCAAGTTTCAAGTTTCCACATACAAAGCAAAGCTTCTTTATTGTTTAAGAAAGGGTTTGTTACTCCTACAAGTTCCATTGAAGCTCTCAATCACTCCTCTTTCTAACTTTTCTCCAATTGAGGTATTTGCTCATAACTTGACATTACATGGATTAAGTTGGTTTAATTGTTGATAATGTGATGGAATATGATTGCTAGAAGGCTATTTGAACTTGTTTGAAGCATGAGTGAGCTTAGAAACACCAAAGCTCTATTAATGGAGTTTTTGCTCAAAATGGGCTTATTTGTAATATTGGTTCTATGACTCCAAATACTCGTTTTATTGAGGTTTTTATGTTATATGATGATATTGAGTATTTAGGTTGAATTTGGTGGAGTTTGGGGTTGAAAAAACGAGCTTTTGAGCAATTTTCGAAAATGAGCCGCGAAGAAGAAGGTCTGAACCAGGTTCACCACGCCCATGGAGGTGACCACGGCCGTGGTGGACCCACGGCTGGTAGCCAGAGCCACCACGGGCGTGGTGTCCCCACGGCCCAGGGACGTGATATATATGGACTACAAGTCTGATTTTGGCCGGCTAACTCGTCCCGAACCTCATTTTTTCTCGATTCTTTCACCACTAAAAATTCTAAAATGCTAAAACTAAGATATTTTGAAAGTTTCGTGGCGATCGGACATGTTCGGGATGTGAATAGTGTTCGGCGGTGGTTTTTGTAATTTTTTCAAATGTTTGATTTTTATCCCCCAAGCTTCTATATCACTCGTATGCCTTCTATGCTTAATATATCTTATAATTGAGCTTGTTTAAGTGCTTTCATACTTGATTTCCATCTTGTTAAGCATGTTTTTACATTTATAAAGCCGTTCGTCTTAATTGGTATCGAGTTCATCGAGTCGTGTCATACCTCGAGGCCTTGTGTATTACAGGTGGAACCCAAGGGGATAGGACTTAGACCGTTGGGCTTTCCTTTTTGTCTTTCAAAGCCCAGGTGAGGTTTAAAATGTTTTATAACTGGAGCTTGAACAAATATTTGTGAAAATGTTACATTCCCTTTATTTAATTCGATTATCTATGTTATCGATATTTAAATAAATGGTTTTAATATCAAATGATATACTTATACTTATTAATCAAATGGTTTTGAAATAGAGACAAGAGAACTTTTTTGATTTAAAATGTAACTTTGGGTCGTGGACCTTGAGCGTATGCCTCGAGTTTTACTCGGCAACGTGACGAGAGAAATCCTAGGCCGTTACACACCTTGTCTCAAAAGACCCCTTTGGTCAAATTGCTCCTTTGCTCGAGAAAGAGAAAGGATAACTAAGTTTTAAAAGCGAGTTGAATATTACACTTAACCCCTTGAGGATGCTTTTGGGGTAAAACTTGGGCCTGAATTATATGATAGGTGGAGATCCGGAGACGTGTGTCTAGGGTGAAGCCCGTTGTATAATCCAGATTGTATATAGATGGAGACCCAATGACGATCATCTAATATACAATCAAAGGGTATTATTTATTGCTAGTCGGAGGTAGTTTAGCTTGAATAATACTTACTGGTGCGATAATCGGTTATGGTGAAATCTCGGGTTGCTCCTTGATAAGCCAAACAGGGTTGTGGAGATTTCATTTATATTTTGAAATGATTTTAGGAGTTATAAGAAGGTGGCCCGTTCTCGCAGGGAATTAAATGTTTTATTATTATGTTTGATTCACAAAAGCTTTAATGAATTGTAGAGAGAACTTGTCGCTACTAGATTCGTTTTCTATCAACTAAAGTGTGGATTAAGCAGATTTAAATATTACATATATCCCCCTCCTCACTGAGTTCTTTTGACTCACGTCTCTTTTGGTTCATGCTTCAGGTTCTGATGTCCGACATTTCATTGTCGGCTATGGCAGCAGTGGTTAGATAGGCTTTTCGGGTCGTCCATATCGGTCTTGTACATTTATCTTTTGTTAGATCAAGGATGATTTGGACTATGTCTTATACTCTCTTACTTGTTTAACTTATGTCGAAACAGCGAATTGGTTGAGATACTTTAATTGCCCTTGTGAGGGATAACTGATGTTGTTATGACTGAATTTAATTTAGTTGAGCCTTGATGGGCATTGATTTATATTCCCTCGTACCTTTATTATATGCTCCCGCTATTGTTTTCTCTATTTTGTTGGGAGTGTCACTGTTGCCAAGTTTTGAAATCCCGTTGTCCGGGGCAGGTTTTTGAGTGGAGGTCCTTAACCGTCACTCGGGGGCTCGCTCCGGTCTGGGGGCGGTGATGCAGGGGCGTCACTTGTCTGCCAACTTTTCTTTGGCTCTCTCTATCCTCATCTTCAACTCGTGCTAGATGAGTCGATTCATCACCTCCACTTTCTTGTTAGCTTGAGGACAGAACACCATCTTGATGCACTTTCTTATCTTCCACTGTCGGTCGCCATCATCCTTATGCTGGTTTTCTCTCAGAGGATTATACCTTGAGAAACGCTCTCGGAAAAAGGGTTCACATCAATTAGCTCCATCTTCACAAATAAATTCTTGCAAGTAGCCTCCACGAACAAGCCTCTCAATCTTGTTCCTAAGATGTCTGCACTCGTTTGTGTCGTGGTCGTAGTCATTGTGAAACTCACGGAATCTTCCTGATGGTGGCCTCCTAGGCCCTTCCTGTGACCAGTGTGGCCAATTCAGCAATCCTGTTTCCTGAATTTGTCTAAGTGTCTGGGCCGGTGTCATTCTTGGATTTGTGTACTGGTCGTATCTCGGCGCGAGTACTGGAATCCTGTCTCGCCATTTCACTCATTTGATCCTCTTTGGGTTGGATAGAATTCTGCCATCCTCCCTCCTTTCTCTCCTCCTATCGTAAGGCTCGCCATATATGCCTGACTCGGATTCCTCCGCCTTGATATACTACTCTGCCCTATATAGGAGCTCATCACAGCTAGCTGGGGCAGTCATGGCTAGCGACCTAAATAATCTTTTCTTTCGTAATCCCAGGGCGAAGATGCTAGATTTCACCTCTTTCGTGGCAGAAGGCACCTCCAGGCTAGCGCGTAAAGCGATATGTAGCTTCCCAGGGATTCATGGTCTCCTTGCTTGATTGCGAACAGGCTGAGGGTGGTTTTCTGATGCTTCTTGCGGCTTGCAAATTAATTGCTAAACATTAAGGAAAACTGGTCGAAGGAGTGGATGGATTGAGGACGTAGCTGGCTAGCCAATTCCTGGGATGTTCCTGTCAGCGTAGTGAGAAAAACCCTGCACTTCACTCCATCGATGTACTGGAACAACAAATCTAGATTTTGAAACCTTGTCAAGTGTTGTTGAGGGTCGATGCTCCCATCATACTCAAGAAGTCCTGAGGTTCTCCATCCAGGAGGTAGGATGTCTACCATGACTTCCTAACCAAAGGGTTCTTCCCGTCGTACGATCCTTGCGGTTCCAACCTGCATCTTCCTTTCCATCTCTAACATTTTTTGCTGCAGCCTAGCGGCCCACTCTGGCCCATCCTAGGTGGGTGCATGCTGCAATCCATCTTGAAATCCTCCTACTGTAGAGAAAACTTCCTGCTTGCTCCCCGAGGTACACCTTCTCGGGATTTCCGCATTGGCGCTACCAAGAACGTTCACATTTGCGCTGACAATAACCTCTCCATGGGGGTTCTGGATATAATCCACACGTGCTGAATGAGGATAGTGTCCTTGCTGCCCAGTGAGATCCTCGGCCCCTGCAAGGAGTTGGAATCCTGCATACTGGCTTCCACCATCCTGTCGGCCTATAGGATTTCTTGCCTGCACAGGGACCTGGAATCCTGCATCATGATTCCCATTCTGCCTCCGACCAGATGGGTCCCCTATCAGCGTTGGGAACTGGAATGAAACTCCTTGGCTTCCGTTTCCGTGTCCTGGGGTGGCTCCACCTCGGAGGGCCATCTGGATCACGCTAGCCATTCTATGATCTATTTCTTCCTATAAGAAAGTATCAGATCCTGTTAACAATTGCCCGACCCACTGGCATGTTCCTTGCTAGCGTCAATCCTCCAGCCGGGGAGACTATCACTCCACCCAGGATTGTTCCATTTCCATTAGCCTGGTCGAGAGGAGTGCTTCCAGATCTAGCCGCGAATGTGAACGCTCCTCCGGGATGGTGGCCATCTGTTTTTCCTGCTTCTGAAGATCGGAGGTTAGCAATCTGATTTCGAGCGACAAGCTCCTCTGGGTTGAGGACGGCTAGGGGGTCTTCCACTTGAGTTTGTGTGAGGGTTGAGTTTCCTCCGATGGTCACATCTGGAGCTTGTTGTTCCCCATTGCTATCCTCAAGATGCCCATTTCCAGTCCTCGAATCTTGCTTTCGCAGGCCCGGAGCGTCAGTTCCTTGAGGAAAGACATTTCCACCATCGTTCTCCATGCTACCTTCCTGGGTTAGGATCATCTTGTCCAGATATGCAAATGTAACTCACGCCTTAGCTGACATCTTCCCACAGACGGTGCCAATGATGCATACCGGAAAATCCAAGCACCACAAAACTTGTTGATTTGGGAAAATCGAATTGGTACTTCGACGACGATCCTGAATCCTAAGGAAAGTGGGGGAAAACCCCGCAAAACAAACGTTAGTCCTCCACTGAATTGAAAGAGTCAGTCAGTTCGTGAAAGGGATAAACGTAATTGAAACAACATAAAGTAAGAAAATGATTAAAGAACAAGTAAAACGAATGTCGATGATTTGAGAGCTCTTGAGAGTATGTTTGAGTGCTGAAAGTGTGATTAGCCTTCAAATGAGTAGGATTTCTCCTACTTATAGTAGGAAATCCGTAAGATCAATCCTATCATGATTTCTAGGCTCGTGGGCGAGAAATCCTCAATCTGGCCCGTCTTTCTCGGGTGGTTGGGTGCAGATAGAGTCTAACTCTGATTGCTATCCTACGAATCTCAGACACGCTCCAGTAGGTGGTTGCATGGGCCCAACAGCTATCCTGATAGGAGTGGATCGCCAACCCAGCTGGCCTGGTGCTATCCTCAGTAGGAGTAAAACGCCAGTCTAGCTGGCCTGGTGCTATCCTGAGTAGAAGGAGGATCGCCAGTCTAGTAGGCCTGGTGCTATCCTAAGTAGAAGGAGGATCGCAATCCAGTGGACCGTCGTCAATCCTGGGCTATCCATATCTCACGTTGGGTTGGGCTGTCTGATTGCATCGAGGCCCAATACCCTTGAATATGGATGTCAACATTGAAAAACACCAATATGCTATATAGGAATCAGTATTCCCTATGACAAAAGACTAATCATCAATATAGCATATTATAGTCTTAGATCTTATCGTGGACTACAGACTACTAATTACACGTTATTATGGTATACAAAGTTTTTTCCTATGAAACACATTTAATATAAGTATACCATCACATGTTATTAATTAATTTATATTTGTAAAATACACATAACTTGCAAACTTTCAATTTATTCAAATAATACAAAATAGGGCAAATTACATCAGGGTCCTTGAAGAAGACCATATTGATATTTTAGTCCAGTTAGATCCGGATATTACACATAGGTCCCATGACCACGTTAACCGTTAGTCATCCGTCTGTTCAACCGTTAACTAATTCAGAATATATATATATATTTTTTTTTGTGCGTTCATGGCAGGACATTTATATTTTTTTATTGACTGCATTACCCCTAGGGACTGTTATGTTATAATAGGAAACTTTATGGATTAATTTGTAATTAGTATTAACCATCAGGGACTTTTTTATACATTGTACATCAAATTCAAAGTAGCCATTTATAGCTGTTCGGGCTGGTTGCTGCTATATAACCACTGAAATTTGACACCATTTTTTACAGAAAAAAACATGTCTACTTCAAATGCTTCTTTAAGCCCACATTTTGGCTCATTGAGATTCACGAAAGAGAAGTGCAAAGTACCAAAATGTGAAAGATGGACAACTATAAAAGTCGTAGGAAGAGATACTGAAAACAAAGACAAGTTGTTTCATTGCTGTGATTACCATGGATTCTCACAATGGTGCTTACTATTAGAGGATGGAGTACTTGTCAAGGAAGAAGAAGGGACAAATAGCAATATCCAGACAAGCCAAGTGCCAATAACCAACCAACCAAGATCTGAAGGATTTAGTCATAATCTGTTAATGCTAAACCTAGTTTTGGTTTCTGTAATCCTTATTGTACACCTGCTGCAACTTATTATGTAAACATCAATGAAATATCAATATAGATTCACATTTCCATTCCACAAAACAGAAGCCCAAATCAGTCTATTCCACAACTGATCATATTGTTCATGAACCAGGCTTAATTAACTAAAACACATCAAAACTAACAGAGTCGATCCAAACAAAATACTTGTTTCAATAGTATATCAAGTACATGATCTGGATGTCAATGCCACCAAAATATAGACAAAAATAAATAGTTTAGTAGCTTTATTTTTTACCATGCTTCTTCTTCACTTGTTCAGGAGTGAATTTCAACTTCCTCTTTGTTCCCTTGTCATCTTTCCCAGCAACATTGTCATCAACTTTAGCAGCAACCGTCTTTGTTTTCTTCCCAACAACTTCCCCAGCTTCCTTCCCATCATCTTTCTCATCTTCCTTCCCATCAGCTTCCTCAACGCTCTTCCCAGCAACTCTTCGAGCAATCTTCCCAGCAGCTTTCTCAGCTTCCTTCCCATCAGCTTCCTCAACACCCTTCCAGCAATCTTCCCAGTAGCTTTCTCAGCTTCCTTCCCATCAGTTTTCTCAACAATCTTCCCAGCAGCATTCTCAACAACCTTCTTTGCACTTGGTTTAACATTTGCATTAGGCTTTTCAAACAGACTTCTAGGAGGAGCTCTTGGTTGTGAGGAGGTTGGAACCGGTCTAACTACTGACTTCAGTTTCTCTCTCACCTGAGCAGAATTATCCATTAAAAAATGTGGACCAGTATTGAACATCATGTTTTTAAAAGAAAATGGCTGTGATGAAGAGATAACTTTTTCCTTTCCTTTCCATGCCTTATCTTGGACAATGTCAGGTTCTTTAGTAGAGAGTTTAACATTGCTAGACTCATTGATCACTATGCCTTTCATTTTCTGTTTGGCTGGAATGGGTTGGGAGACAGAAATCACTTTATCCATTGCCTTCTTTGCTTGCTGCTGCATACATTCATCAGGAACTTTGTTTGAATCTGTGCACACTTTCTTGTGTGTAGACCTAACAGCCAACTTCTTCCTTGCATTTTCAGCACCTTAAATAAACCTAGAAAATGGAATAATTTGCATTATCATTTCTATACATAGTTTATAACATTGAATACAACAAATTTTTAAAATCACAGCATTGTAATGTATATACCTCTTTTATGTGTTTTAGCACTTGCAACATCCTTGAGCTCACTTAAACTCTTATTTTGGTTGGTCTTCATATCTGATATAGAATTATCCAGTACAAATTCTTAAACATTAACTTCTTTTTCAACAGTTTGATTAACAAGATCATCAACAGTAGCTTCATTTGCAGGATTTTGATCAACACCATTCAGAGTAGCTTCATTTGCAGCAATTTGATCTTCCAATTCATCAAGTTGAGCATAAAATGCATCCAACTCAGGGCCATCCCAATCATCTACATTGTCATTAGTGTCATCTTCTTGCACATCAGTCTCAACATTACCCTCAAAATCACTAGGAACTGAACTCTCAATTCCTGACTGACCCTGTAAAAGACAAAGTTACATGTGGAATAATCCTTTATAACAAGTACTAATAAAAATTCACATAACATTTACCTCTTTTCTTTTTGGACATGATCTGATGTTATGTCCCAGTTCTTGACAACACTGGAATCTGACATTCCTGCATCTCCCTTGAGATGATCCTTCCCATGGCTCTTTCCTCTTGTTCTTTTTGGGTCTGCCATGCTTGTTCCTTTTTGTACTGGAGGGTGAATCCTTTGAGGGTGTACGTCTGGCATTGCAGGTCACAAGCTCTCATCTGGTACTGGGACTATCATGGACTATAAGTTCTCATGTATGTCTCCTTAGTGAAAGCCTGATTTACATAATGCTCGAGCCTCTCTCTTCTGTAAGCAATGGCCTTATGTGCATGTGCACATGGAATACCTGACAAAATCCACTCCCCACACTGACAATTATGCCTCTCAACATCAACAACATAATGGACATTTCCTTGCACCACCTCGTACTTATTATCACATGCATCAGCAATTTTCATGATGCAGCTATCATCCTGACCTCATTCAACTTGATTAGAACATTTGGCACAAGCTCATTCCTCCAATTTAATCCCTTACCCCTTCTTTGATACAATATGCTCATCAACTTAGCTCTCAATCCATCAAAAAGTGTAAGAGTTGGCTTATCTCTTAAATCTTTAATCCAACGATTAAAGCTTTCAGAAATATTGTTGGTAATGTGGTCATTCTTGACAATTGTATCGTATGCATGCTTGCACCACATTGAAGATGGAATTCTCATGAGCCAGTTGTAGGCATTTGGAGATATCTTCCTGATCTGATTCATTGCAAAAGTATAACCCCTCTTGTTAAATGATCTACTGGCATCCCAGAAGTATCCCTTCAAAGCATTTCCAGCAAATTTCAACCTGAAATTAGCAAATTTGTGCCTTGCACATCTCCTGTTTCTTGCATGACGGACCATCTCTTCAATAACTGCTTCAAGTCCCTACAAATCAATGAAATAAATAGTTATTAGTAGTGTATCCTGAAAATATTTTGCAAAGATGATCAAATAAATAATTAATATAAAAGATGAGTAAATCTTGACCTTTTGTCTATCACCCATGAATGTCTACGGAATCTCAGTCCCAAAGCCTCCCAACATGTCACTCAATCCCTCAAAAAAGAATTTCCAGCTCTCCTTACTCTCAGCTTCCACAACTGCAAATTCCAATGGGTACAATCCATTGTTCCCATCTATAGAAATGGCTGCTAGCAATACACCACCACTTAGTCCCTTCAAATGACAACCATCAAATCCTATGAAGGGTTGACAACCATCATAAAAACCTCTAGCAAGTGCAGGAATACCAACAAAGAATCCCTGAAATGTTGGAATTAAAGATCTCATAGGCCTCTCATCAATGTAAGTCTGTAGTCTAACAATTGATCCCTCATTGTACTCTCCTAACATCCATGCATAATATGCAACTTTCCTGAAACTCTCACCATGATTGCCCTCAATATTCTCTTTTGCCTTGCATCTGGCCCTATAAATCTGCATATACTGTGGTTGGACATTGAAAGCCTCTAGTTCAGTCGCTATCTCCTTTGGGGTCAATTCTGGAAAATTTCTCAATTCGGGCTCAAGTTTGGATGCAATCCAGTCAATTGAAGCCTCCTTGGTGCAGTCACTCTTCAAACATGTATGCAATCCATTGTATGTCTTTATTTTGAAGGTTCTCTTGTCACACATCACACTTGCATGCAACCTCCAGGTGCATCCTTCATTCTCACACTCCACTGTGACCCTCTGCAAGTCATTCTTTATCCTCCTCATTGTGAAACCCTCTTGTATCATTAAATCTTTCAGTCTTCTTCTTAAATGCAAAACATCTCTAAACATCATCCATTGCCTCAAAATACCTTCTGCTGCATTGTCATCATGCATACCACCCTCTTCCTCAAACTCTCCCTTTAATGGATCATTGTCAAAATCAGAATCTGAGAGATTCACAATCTCACAGTGATCATCACTTGCATAATCAGACATCTAATCATAAGAATCATTTATCTCAGGATTATTGTTAACCTCCTGATCTACCCCCTCATCATCAATCTCAATATCAGGAACAACTAATGAATCTCCAGAATTGACATCTTTATCTACCTCTATGCCATTATCACCAACTACATTGCTACCACCCTCAGATGGAAGATTAACTACTCTTTTCAAACTACCAACTGGGCTCACATCATTCATATTACTCTCCTCATTCAAGTCAGGCATTTTCTCAACTTGTTCAATGTTGGCATTTGCATTAGGCACATCAGGATGGACAAACACATCAAAAAACTCTACATCTTTATTCTTTTCAAACATAACTAAAACATCAGCATCACTATTAACTAGCATTTTAGCCTTAGTAAATGCTACAGAAGCAGTAATCTGATCAGGAACATCACTCAGCCCAAACATTTCCTTAACATCACTTCTGAAATCAATGATACTGTACCTAGCGATTTGATCTTTGTAATGAACTACAATTGTGTAGGTTTTATCCTCCATATCAACTGCAATACGAGAAATACCAAATCAATCAGACAAATTCGAAACGTCAGTACAGATTATGCAAAAAAAGATGGGGGTATGTAAAAATCAATCTCTAGTGTCAGAAAATCAAAAAACCCTAAATCGAAATATTGGGGATTTACAAGAAATACTGTTTTTTTTTTGGAAAATGGCCATATTCATTAAACTGTTAAATGAGGTTTTAACAACACAAAAATTTGAAAAAAATACCAAAATAACTGATTTTTCAACAAAAAAGTACAAGAAACTCACAAACCCTAGCCTCACATACAAACCCTGAACTGAAAACCATCTAAAAAACAACATTATCCTCATGATCATCAAAAATACTTTAAAGCGAGGTAAACATATGTTCTTTTTGCATGGCTATGGTAATAGACTTACCTTCAGTGTCAATGAACGGATTCTCCACCTCAAACAGCCCTGGTATATCACATACAAGCGTCTTCTTCAAGTTTGCTGGAAAATCGCCACAAGATTTCACTGGTTTCACCCAGAAAATCCCTTCGTCTCTTCCTCTCCTTAGGTTTTCTTACAGTGGGCTGGAATTTTATCTAAGTGTGGGAAATGGTAAGTCTTAATGGGTAATTGTGAAGAGTTACAGAGTGACCCTCTACTTTAAGGGGGTTAATTTAGTCTTTTCCTTCGTTTTTTTTTTTGGCAAAATTTCTGGATCATCCCAATATTTTACTACTAATTACGGGTAAGTCCAAATTGTATATGTTAATAACTTTAACGTCCTAGGGGAATGAAGTAAATAAACATTATTTTTCCCGCCTATGTAACATGAAAAAAAAAATCATATTAAGTTAACGGTTGAACAGACGGATGACTAACGGTCAACATGGTCAAGGGACCTATGTGTAATATCCGGATCTAACTGGACTAAAATGTGAATATGGTCTTCTTCAGGAACCCTGATGTAATTTACCCTACAAAATATATTACCACAAATTGGATTTTTAAGGCACACTCCCTAACATTCCACATCTTTGAATTTTCAATATGGGATGATTTAACTTGTACTGATTTCTTAGCTAAGTTATGACATAATTAGGGGCTAATCCGGTTATGTGGGACTCCAATCTTGACGATATGGCTCTTGGCTGCCCTTGTGCACGGGGAGTAATTAATCTTGTAACCCTAGTTAATCTTCAATGAAATTCCTTTTTCAAAAAAGAGAAAAAAAAATAAAAATAAAAATAAATCCTTTACCCACGGCATGGAGATTCCCCCCTTTACATTGTTCCACGTTTTGATTAATTTTTTTAAAGAAAATAAAAATGAAATTGGCAAAGCATGATTTGGATGATTATGACAAGAAACATTTCATCTTGACTTCTTTCAATTTTTTCTTTTTAGTTTTATTTTTTGAAGTCAATGTTAAGTCATTCAATAATTTATTCCCCTGAATCCAGATGGTGAACCGTAGGGACTAGCTAGGGACCATGAAATAAGTAAAAGGCAATGCCTTTGACTTTGGTTCTACAGAGGTTAATTTAACCTTGGAAGAAAAAAAAAAGTTAAAAACAATAAAAAGCAAAAAAAGAATAAAAATATGTAACATGAATCAAAGAATTCTCGTCAACTACTCCTAATTACTTGGAACTTCTCAAGCGTCATACTTTAAACTTCACAATATCAAGTGAACAATATTATCAAGAAATTAACATGCATACAAATTCTAAACTTGAAAAGAAAAAAAAAAAAAGATACTTTTTGCCCTGATACCCCCTTGATAAGCCTAATATACACGTTGATCAACCCTGTGAATATCTCAGAAGGAATTCTGTGTTTTAATAAATTAGCATGGAGAATCCTACAATATTGATTGGAGTCCACACGCTCGGAAAAATGCAACTGAAATTTCATTTTTTCGCTAATAATTGGCTGTCACAATATATTTTTACCCTTTGGAACATAGTTGGGATTTCAGTTCTTTCAACTAATTGGTTGTATAAAGTCTTGATATGGGTATATATAAGGGGTAATTATTGCATTTTATCCCTAAGAACATAGCTGAAAGAGTCCGGGGACGACGGTGAACAAAGTTTAACTGACACAAGATTTTGGGTGCTATATTTTTACATTACAAAGTTCTACGTGCTAATTAGGCCTAACAAAGAGACAAAGAAAAAAAGAAGGAAAAAAAAAACCCTTACAAAGAGACATTATGAGTACGGTCATGATGAATCCGATACTAAAAGTGCATCCCAAATCATTTCCATGTCGAGTGAAGGCATTCTGCTTAACTGTACTGCATCAACATGATCTGAGATCATCATCATCCCAGCTTCTGAGCTTTTATCAATCACTTCCGAAGATAATCCAGCTTTGCTCATCCCCACTTCTCTTTTGGCTGTATTCACACTTTTAATCCTCGATGCTGAATCCTCATTACCGGCCTTGATCTTGTGATCTGCAGAAATGGCTCGAATCTTGGCTTCAAGTAGTGCCGCTGTATTATTATCACTCATCATTGCATTCTCCTTAATCTGTTGCTTAAGATGTGGGAAATTAAGGTGTGCATAATCACCTCTTAGAATGTATGCAGCTGTATCATAAGCAAAAGCGGCTTCTTCTGCTGTATCAAAAGTCCCCAACCAAACCCTAGTTCGGTTTCGGGGTAATCTTATTTCCGCCACCCATTTTCCCCAGTGTCGTTGCCGAACTCCCCGAAAAAGCGACTTCATTGGTTGGATCAGCTTGTGGTTAATATTAATATTTCTTCTTCCTGGAAACTTCATTGCTTGAGTTTTCGTTGTGCTGAGGCAAGAATCACCTTTTGAGGGATTATAATTTGTGAGTATCTGATTGTGGGTTTTGCCTTTTCTTGGAGATTCTTGATTATCTTGTAAAAATAATCCTAGGTTCGGGATTAATTTATCTGCAGATGGGAAGGATTCGAGATACTTCATAGGGACAACAGAAAAAGAATTATCCAGGTTGGTCGGATTGTTGAATCCAGGAAGAAAATTCTTTTTCGAACCAAATTCCAAGAAATGAGGATTCAGAGGTTCTGATATTTCTGGGGAAAATGAAGGCTCTATATTATTGGGATATTGCTCAAATAACAGTGATCTTGATGATCCAGCATCCAGCTGCAGCCATGAAGGGTTTCATTTCCGAAGCGAGTTTGGATTATAGGAGTGAGGCAAAGGCAATAAGCGATTGAAATGATAGAGATTAATGTGGCAAAATGGTATTTATATACATATACTAATTTTTTTAATCTATATATATCATAAAATTATACATTTCAATAAAGTTCTAATAACTTAATAAAAATAGACTGGCTTTGGCCATTGCTTGCTAACGTGGAAGAAGCTGTTATTAGCAATTTAGAATCGTGTTATGATCAACGAATTAATTCGTGCTCTCCATTCTAATGTTATGTAGGAGTAGGATCAACAAATTCGTGCTCTACAAGTGTCATGTTTGCCTAATTTCTGAGGATTACGGTATTATTTTGTAGAAAGAACTTATTCATCTTTAACCAGGCATTATTTTGTGGAAAGAACTCATTCATTTTTAACCAGGCGTCAGATATTCAATCTTTGACTTTGAGTATGGAGCAGTTAATTATCAGATCTTTTGTTCAATTTTCACGTCCTTAATTAATGTGTCTATAATTCAACGAAAGGATCTAGAAAAATTAAAAAAAAAAAGATTTAATTTTTGGAGGCACGTATTAAGCGGTGAATCAGTGTATTCAAGGGAGTGTTCTAATCTTGAGTCCTGACTTTTCAACTAATATTAGACATGCATATTAAGTTATAGGAAAAATTATTCCCCGGTTCTTGTTTTTTAGGCTAATTACATCTAGGTCTAGAACAATCATTTTATTACAAATAGGTCCACGATTTGGTTGATCGTTAGTCAAACGTAACATTTCTATTAAAAATTTTAAAAAAAGAAAAAAAATTATGAAAGGACTGTATTACCGGCCTTTTGAACTGCATTGTAAAATTATCAAACTAAAAGGGCCTAAATGTAAAACTTTTCGCAAAAAAGTCATGGTGGCGGAGAAGCGGTGACGACAACCTTCCAGTCGGAGTCTTGGGTTGAGATTACATGGGATGGAAGCCCTCCTCACGATGAACCTAACGGTGGTGGTCCCGACGCCTAGAACTCAATGAAGGGGGTGCTAGGAGCCGCGTAACTGTGGCGGCAGTGGGAGTTCTCCGACTGCATTTCGGCCAGTGACGAGGGTGGAGACCACAAGGGTCTTGAAGCTCTCGACAAGACGAAGATAACAGTGGAGGTGGCGACCCCTGGTTCATACCGATGGCTAAGTAACGAGACGACGAAGATGGCGTGGGTGGAGTGGTGGCGTTCCACTCTCCGGTGACAGACACGGTCGAGCCATATGATATTTCCAATCTACGCATCATGAATAATCTGATGGTGAAGTCGGATCGAAAATCAAACGGTCGGATCTTCGTTAATTTCAGATCTAAGTTAATTTCGGATCTTCGTTAATTTTCAAACATTTGAACTAAAATTAAATCCGGTATGGTTGTCGAATGGGAAAACGGACTTGGGGGATATGACCGGCTCGACCAGAGGATCTCCGTGGTATAAGGTGTCGACCACCTGGGTGGTGGTTCCGGCAAGGGTGGCGGCAGCGAGGAATTTTACATTTAGATCCTTATAGTTTGACAACTTTACAATGCAGTCCAAAAGGGTAATGGCATCCTTTCATTTTTTTTTTCTTTTTTTTTTATTTTTAATGAAAATGTTAAATTTGACTAATAGTCAACCAAATCGTGAACCTATTTGTAATAAAATAATTCTCTTGAACCTAGATATAATTAGCCCAAAAAACAGGAATCAGGTGTAATTTTCCCTAAGTTATTTGTTAATGTGAATTATATACCATATATGTGTGAAACATAAATGTACAAAGAAAAACAAAAGATTCGGAGTGAATTCTTAGTTGATTTTGCTAATCAAGCTTTTGGGGAAGAATGACAAACTTCTCTGGCGCATTAATTCTATGAAGACCAATAAAGGTTTGAAGACAATCCAGTGATATGGGATAGTGGTTCGGTATTATACTAGTTTAATTTGAAATCTCAGATTTATTTAGTTCATGGGAGCGTAGTTGTCCTACCTACTAGCTCGACCCATATACGTAGGCTTAGAAAACAAAAAAATAAAGGGTTATCAACAAATTGTTGTCATTAGGCTCCATTTATTCTTAATAAAATTTGTGGTCCATCCAATGATTGGCTGGTTACATGTATTAGGGAAAAAGCCATATATAATATAGTTAATAGAAAGAGAATTATATTATTAACATTATCATCAACATCATTGTGAACGAAGAAAAAGGCCTCAATATATAAAACTAGTTTTTGCTTCATAGGTATGAGGAGATCATGGCTGTCTTTTTCCTCATTTATTACTAAAGAATTAGCAGAAAGTCTTGAGCATGGAATTCTTAATTTGGCTTTACTTCTGGCAACTCTACGCGTCTTTTGGGATTAGTTTGGAGACACTTTACGAACTCATATATCTTAAATTGTTTTTGTCCACATCCGGTTTTTTTTTCTAGTTTGGATACTGCAGTCTATAGTGGTCTAATTTGGGAATGATCTTCTCAATTCAGTTGCTCTATGTATAAACAAAAGTCTGAATCCTAAAACTTATATAAGAGATATAATATCTCATCTCACTAGACCAATCCACATTCGATGACTCTTATATCTTAATTAAACAACAAACAATCATCAGAAAGTAAAATGGACCGACTGATGAGTCACTAGGAATATATATTTTTTCGGTGTTTTAGTGGTTAAATTTGGATAATTCTTGGTATTTTGGTATATAATTGTGCATAATTAGTGTAAATTGCTATTTTACAGGTAGGGGTGCTAAGTGCAAAAGGAAGGAAAAAGTAGGTCAATTTGGATATATTGCGAAAATCTGAAGCGATGTTACAACACAGGATCTACAACATAACACAGCGTTTTGAGACTTGAACAGAAGGTCAAGGAAATCTGAGAATCGGGGCTATGTTCGAACACAACTATCTATGTTCGAACACAGCTGAAGCGCGTGAAAGAATCCTACTTTGATTGGACTTTCCTTTCTTGCAAATCCTATACCTTGTTGGAGACTATTTCTTGGAGATATATAAGGCTTATTGCTGGATGAAATTTTCACCACTTTTACGCCCTAATACACACTTTTTGAGAGATGAAGGATTGAAGGAAGCAAGTCATCGGAACTACATCAAGCCAAGAAGATTGAAGATTCATCCTAATAGAGTTTCTTCCTTTCTTTCTTCACTTCATATCTTCCTTTGAACTTGTTATGATGATTTTTGTCACTTTAATTAGAAGTTGTTATGAAGTAATTAGATTTTCTAGAATTATGGATGAACCTTTTGGGGAATTTATGTTCTAAACTTTCGATCATATTGATATGAAGTGAATTTATGGTTGTTTTTCCTATTGTGTGCTTATTCGAATTGATTGCCTGATTACCAATTAGTTCGTTATTCTAACTCTTGATGAAGCTCGGAAGGGATAAGTTAAGAGAGGTTAGACAGTAGGGAAGCTGTTGATTCCAAAGTCAAATAATTGATTTGTGTTTAGAATAGGAATATACCTATTCACCGTGGACAGTCAATACTGAATGGTTCTTATTCGTTTCTATTAGTTCTTCATTCACATAGGAATATAGTGAGTGTAACTATAGGAATAGCAGAACTTGACATTCGATCGGAAGGTGCTTGTAACGATATTAGATTCAGGACTAGCAACCATGTTCATAGAATATTGATAGAATCGGGATTAAGGATATAATTTGAACCAAAGGGAGGATTCCATAGTTCTAGAATTTAGTCTCATAAGTTAAACCCCTTAGTAATCTTTGTCTGGGTTTTTCTAGTTCAGTTGTTATTAGTTATGGTTTTGCATTTAAATTCTGTTTTTAATCCTTAGTTAAGTTGTCATTGGGTTCTTATTTACTTTTTAGTTATTAGTTGATCTTTATATTAAGCGGTCGTTTGGATAATATTGAGTTACGTTAGATGGGTAATCAGTGAGTAATTTATGTAGTTCTTTATGGGATCGACACTCTCTTTCACTATATTACTTGTTAGCGATACGTGTACTTGCGTAAATCTACCAACACCGACCCATAAGGAAACCATTTCCATCTCAAGGTGTCAGCAACAGATAACAAATTTTTTTTTTTTTTTTAATCAAAACCAGCGAGCGCTGTAAAAATTTTATCGAAGATCCCAAACAACAAATAACAGATGAAGATTCCTATCAATCCCTCTGTTCACTTTTGTAAATAAGGGTTACTATGAGTTTTGATGTGGTAATTTTGTCATAATTTAATCTTAATATGTTCCCTATCACTTTTCTTAATTTTTTTATCATAACCTATGTAATTATATTAATTTTGGGGCATTTGGATTTGGATTATTAATTACTAACGTTTGGATCTCACATTTTCATTACTTTTGGCTTTAGAAAAAAACAGAAATTGGTACGGGGAAAGAAAAAGGCTAAAACAAGAAACCACACAATCAAATTCTCCCTGATGCCATCCGTTACAACTTACAGAAGTGGGAGGATCCTCCCACGCGATCGAGTCCGCAATGTCAGTAGTCCAATTTTTCTTGGTTGTTCGCACACGGATTTCCTTCACATAAGATGTGTTTTAAATCGATGTTTCAAGGCTTTTTCAGAAATAAAACTTACAATCGTAAATGATGGCTTCAAGAGGGTGCGAAACAGTCTCCATCTAACAAACAAGTTTAATCATGATTTCCGAGTCAACTCAACCACCAATTTCTCAATATGACAATTCCAAGCCATCTTTAAATCATCACAAATGCCCAAGTTCTCAAATTCGAGACACATATTATATTCTTTTGGAGTTTTGGTACAGTATACCTCCCTATATATCAATGACAACTACATTCGCAATGACTCTACCTGAAACCATATTATATCGTTTTGGTGGAGCAAAACTCTCCCTGCCGTTGCAGAGAATCCCTATTCCCTACTAGTTTAGCTTTTCTGAATAAAATAATTAAGGTCTCCAATGTTTTAATCTTAATTAAAACAAAAACATATTATATTATTTTGGTGTGTCCGGTTATTGAAAATTAAATGAATAAGGTTCTACCATGTCCCACTTAAAGTTAAGATATGAAAATATATGCAAGCAAAAGAATATATAGTTGAAAAGTGAGAAATGCACCTCTATGGAATCTCCTTCCCAAATGATTCTTACTTTTATGTAAAAAAAAAAAAAAACAATGAAATCATTAATTTTGAGAAGTTAGAGAATCTATCTTTTTCATATTGTGACAACAAATTTTCAAGAGAATCAAAATGCATTTTCATGAAAACAAAATATTAATTAAATTTTGTATATGAATTTAAACTTTTTCATCAATTAGAGACAAAAAAAGGGAAATTTATGATTTCATCAGTAAATTTTGGAGAATTGAAAATTTTTTAGGATATAAGTTTATATAAATGGATTCATCTCCTAACTTCAAAAGGTTGCACATTAGAGACAGAATTCGCCAGATTTATACTTTCTCCCATAAAAAAGACACGTGTAGAAGCATTAAACAAAAAATTTATACTCTAAATACCAAATAGTTAATAAAAATGGATAATTATTTTTTGTCATCCCAATTATCGTCATTTTAGCACTTTTGTATCTAAACTTTTTTCCTATATAAATTGCCTCATGCATTAAACGAATTTTGCAATATGCCATCTCCGATAGAATTTTTGGTGAAATATTCCGTCGGAAAATTACATCATGCTATATGAGAAATATAAGTCAACGAGTAATAGAATGTGGACCTATATTTCTCATATGATACGATGCAATTTTCTGACGGAATACTCAAACATAAATTCAATCGGAGAGGGCAAATTGCAAAATTTGTTTAGAACAATAGGCAATTTGTTAAAAAAATAATTGATATAGTGCTAAAATTATGATAATTGGAATGACAAAACAACTATTATCCCTAATAAAAACCATCTAAGCTAGCTCTATAATTTTCTGGTTGTTAGTAAGTTTTTCATACATAAATCGTTACAATCGAAACCACCACTATCTTTCTTAAATGTAAAATAGTACAAAACATATATATATATATATATATATATATATATATATATATATATATATTACTTTTGTACACTTCTCTGTCCAAACATGCATGATGCATCATAGTTTTTTGTAGTTATTTAAATGGCCACACACATGCACATAAATAGATTAATTGATATACGTACTATGAAACACGATATGGATACGACGATACAGACATGACACGACACGATACAGATACGGCGACACAGATTTTTTTTGATATTTTACACTAGAGAAGTGTCTGATACTGGTATCTGATATGATATCGAACACGATATGACATGATAGGATAAAATTTATAGAAGTGTCCGTATGTCATAGTATATATATATACTTAGGCAGCCAGCAAACTCTAAGTCAAGATTGATTAAAAAAGTTTATCATGTCCATTGTCCTGCAAAAGCTCAGCTGTACTTACCCCATCTCCATCATGAGTTCTTCCACCATTAATAAAAACCTAATTATGATTGTTAAATGCTCCACTTTTTGGTTTGTTATAACTAATATATCAAGATTATCGCCGCCATCTCATCTAATTAAAGTTATCCCTAAGTACATTAGAAACCTAATTAGTGGCATTGAGGAGAATTTGTGGTCCAAATTATATATGCCAAGCTACGAAAATCTAGGAGGTTTACACTGTTTACGAAAAAAACACTCTGAAATGTTGAACATTACAAAAATTATACTAAAATTTACAAAATATTACAAATACTCCCTAAAACTAACAAAAAATCGTTGACAATCATTAACTCGAGAGAGTATTTGTAATATCTTAATGTTTCAAGACGTTTCCGAAACAAGACCTTAACCTGATGGGTTTTTTTTTTTTTTTCGTAATTATCCCTCGTATATATTGGTCTCGAGTTTCCATATGTTCAAGACAAAGGATAGGTGCAGGATGAAAAATAATACAATGAAAGTTTTTGCTTTGTTTTAAACAAAGGGGCAGTACTGCCACGCGTGCAAATATTTATGGCTAATTTCGGGATCACCACCTATTAATTAATTAATTAATTAATTAAACAATTCATTTATATAAAATTCTAGAGATAAATTTGATGTAGTTTTGCATAACAATTCATTTATATAAAATTCTAGTGATAAATTTGATGTAGTTATGACTTATGCAAAGAGAGTCATAAAAAGTTAGCTAGCTAGTTGTTCTCTTGGAATTTTGGCCAAATTCATTCTTCTACGACATTTGATAAAGTCTTTAGTTTAGGTAGAGATTATGTTGGAAAACAAATGTTACCAGGTTATAAATATCATAAATAACCATATTTACAATACATATATATAAAGAATAACATAGGTAAATGATCCTCATGGTTAGTAACAGCACTATATATAATCAGTCGGAATCACACGTAGAAACCAGCAGCAATCTGAATTGTACCAGAATATAGAACCAAAACATAAACTAACAAGGATATGTTAGTAAAGTTATCAAACATGATTGACTGAATTACCGGCATAGCCGATTTGCCTTGAAGAAATCTTCGCCCCACTATCCGGTACGCTGGGATAGAGAAACTCCTTCCAGGATAAGGCAGTCCAGAGATTCTCTACTTCCGATCGCACAATCACAAGAGAAACTCACTTCGAAAACTAAATCAGACTCTTAATACGTGAGTGATATCTTAGTGGGTTTTCACAATACAAGTTTGAATGTATTTTCCAAAACATATAAGTATTTCACAAAGGTGTATCCACTCAAATTCCTAGCTTATATGGTTCCACTCACAATCTAATGATCCAAACTATATATAGGGAAAGAGGAACCAAGGCATTAAATGTATTTTATTGTCATGTTTGTAATGGACAATAAATACAGCAATGAACTTTGCTATTTAAGACAGAAATAAACACACCAATAATGCTTGAAACGTCTGGTGTAGAAACCAAGACTGCTGGAACGTTTCTCTGGTGAAACCAGCCCGTGTCATCAGAACAACTGGAATATTTCTTGTGGTGAATCCAGTCCATGTTCAAAGCCATAAACCATATCATAAACGACTTGTTACAGCCCTTGACTCTTGGTTTTGATTTATTTCTTAATAGCAATTAACTTCCAGCAATAATAAGACCAAATCAATGTGGGATAAATCACCATATAACTCTTATTTATTGCTTCTAGTTATTAGACAATTAATGAACTTTATTCTATGGATTCCTACCATGAAATGACATCCCTCCAAGAATAATATAATCTATAAATACATATATTATATGCCTATTTCTAACAATCCCCCACAAATCCGTAGTATAAAGACCATTAGAATTACAGCAACATGCTTTCAGTAGTGGTACCTTTCGGTTTGAACCATTACCTGAGTATCCAACTTATGCCACCACAGGAACAAATGGACTACGCCTTGAATCTGGGCCTTGGTTGTGATGGCGTCCATCGGTAACAACATGTTACAAAGAGTTTTAGTAATCTTTAGGGTGGACACGTTACGGTCATGTGTCCCGACCATGTATCATGAATACTTTTAAGGAATAACCATTTCCTCTAATCGCAATCACACAATAATATTCACTTAGTTGGGCATCTCCCAAGACGTACTGCTACCGTCTCATCTTATAAAGATCTTGACCCCATTCAGAGTGTATAACTCTTACTTTACTTGCAGTTATCAGCACCTTCCAGGTTCGTACTAGGAGGAACTCAGACACAAGGTGTCAACTAATTTAGGTGCAACCAATACATGCGACAACTTGTTTATACCACATTGAACCTTCCTTGTGGGATCTCCACTTGGAGGGTTGGGTTTCTACTGTAGATGTATAACTATTGGGTTTGCAGTCCCATCCTCAACCTGAATTTTTAGAACAAGGCCATCTCAAGTCCTTTAGTCAAAGGATCAGCCACATTATGTTTGGTACCAAAGAAGTCAATGGCTACAATTCTTTCAGATACTAGGTTCCTTATAGCCTTTAGTCTAACTTGAACATGTCTCTTAATCTTTTGATTATACTTAGAGCTCTTGATCTTTGCAATAGTGGTTTGACTATCACAATGCACAACAATGGCTGGAACCGGTTTGGTAACCATAGGTAAGTCAACCATCAACCCATGTAACCACTCGGCCTCAGTTCCAATTGTATCCAATGCACATAACTCAGCCTCAAAAGTAGACCGAGTTATAATTATTTGTTTAGAAGACTTCCAGGAGACAGCGCCTCCACCCAAGGTAAAGATATACCCCGTACACCCATTGGTACAAGAGTTTTTGGCTATCCAGCTTGCATCACTAAATCCCTCAAGTAGTTCAGAGAATTTACCATAATGCAGCCCAAGGGAACTAGTACCTTTAAGATGATATCCAAAGCCTCCCAATGGGTATGATCTGGACAACTGGGATATCTAGCTAACTTAGAGACAACAAACGATATGTCTGGTCTATTTCCAATCATTTGAGAATATCTCAATAGAGACACAGGTATGCCACTTGTATTCTTGAACAAAGTCACCGAAGGATCATATGGTGTTTTAACGATTCTAATATTCGCATAGCCAAACCTCTCAAGTATTTTTTCAACATAGAGACATTGAGAGATTGTTATACCTTTAGTTGAACGAATCAACTGTAGTCCAAGAATCAAATTAGCTTCACCCATATCCTTCATTTCAAACTTACTTTTCAAGAATGATTTTGTTTCATTAATAATGTTCATTGAAGAACCAACTAACAACATATCATCCACATATAGACATAAAACAATACATGAATCACCTTGAACTTTGTAGTAAAGATACTTATCATTATCATTAACTTTGAACCCAAATGACAAAATAGTTTTGTCAAATTTTTCATGCCATTTTTTGGGTGTTTGTTTCCATAAAGGGGTTTAACAAGTTTACACACCTTGTTTTCACTACCGAAAGCTACAAATCCTTCAGGCTGATCTATATATATTTTTTCCTCAAGATCACCATAAAGGAATGCGGTTTTAACATCCATTTGATGGATAGGAAAATCATATAAGGAAGCCCAAGAGATTAGCACACGAATTGTAGTCAACCGAGCAATCGGGGAATAAGTATCGAAATAATCAATTCCCTCCTTTTGCTTAAAGTCCTTGGTAACAAGCCTAGCCTTAAACTTATCAATGGTTCCATCAACTTTAACTTTCTTCTTAAAGATCCATTTGTATCCAATTGTAGTACACCCCAGAGGTAGATCAACAAGTTCCCAAGTCCCGTTAGAGAAATGGAATCTATCTCACTTTTAATAGCAACTTTCCAATGCTTTGCTTTGACTGAAGACATAGCTTCTTTGAAAGTCCAGGATCATCCTCGATATTGTAAGTGATAAAATCACTTCCAAAGTCCTTGACAACCCTTGCTCGTTTACTCCGTCTAGGTTCAATTTCATCTACATCGGTTGAATTGGAAGTACTTAACCCCCACATTTGTCATCATTTCCACATGTTCAGGAATGGAACTAGATGCAAGGGATGAATCTATAGTTGAAACATCTTGAGGTATTCCCGTTCTAATGGGAAACACATCCTCAAAGAATGTTGCATCACTAAGTTCATCAATTGTGTTGACATCTATGCCAGAGATTTCAGATTTAAAAACCAGGAACCTCATTGCATAGCTGGTTTCAACATATCCAAGAAAATTCGCATCTACAGTTTTAGGACCTAGCTTTTTTCTTTTGTATTCTAGGATTAGAACTTTTGCAAGACACCCCCACACTCGAAAATATTTCAAGCTTGGTTTCCTACCTTTCCAGAATTCAAACGGAGTGCGTTCCATATGTTTAAGAGGGACTCTATTCAGAATATGGCAAGCCTTATTCAAGCCTCTCCCCACATATACTTAGGCAATCCAGAATTCAAAAGTAAATTGTTGATCATATCTTTCAATATTCGATTCTTTCGTTCAGCAACCCCACTAGATGAAGGTGAATAAGGAGGAGTCTCTTCATGAATAATACCAAACTTGTGGCTAGGGGTGAGCGTTCGGATTTGGATATCCGTGATCCGATCGGATATTATCCGATTAGATAGTTTCCGAATTCAATTTTCGGATTTCGGATATCCGAAAAAATATTCAGATCGGATAAAGGATAGAATTTATTTATCCGAATATCGGATCGGATATCCGAACATTTTTATATATAAATATAATTTAATTATTCTATTTAGGCCATAGTTTTATTTTATTATTACTCTAAAATCACAATAAAAAACGCCCAACCTAATTTTTTAGTAAGTTAATTTCCAACCATCCTAAATCCTAATTCCTACGTGAATAGCAGAAGAGTCAAAGAAGGCCAAAAATCTTGAATACACTGATCACCATTCACCGCACCAAGCCAAAACACCACCACCTACCGTCGCTCTCGCACCACCCAACCACTGAATGAACTTTGAATGAGCTTGAATATTTAGGACATTGAAGCAAAAAAGATTTATTATCAACTTCAAGGATGTATTAGCAAGACTCAATCTGGAGTGACTTTGCGATTTGAATGTTAGAAGCTCATATTACCATTTTCAAGTGAAAGGGCCCATTGAGTCATTAAAAAAAATCTTGGAATTATTGGATAATCCGAATCCGATCCGAATGGATATCCGATAATTTCGGATATCTGAAAATCGGATATCCGATTTTTTCGAATCGGATTCGGATAGCAAAATATAAAATCCGAAATCCGAATATCCGAATCCGAATTATCCGATATCCGACTATCCGATCCGAACACCCACCCCTACTTGTGGCAATATTCAACAAAAAGGTTGGACTCATATTCCCTACCTCTATCTGATCTTAACCTTTTAAGTTTCTTGCCAGTTTGAGTTTCAGCTTCATTCTTAAAAATGATAAACTTTTCAAATGCTTCATCCTTATGTTTCATTAAATAAACGAAAAAATATCTACTACAATCATCAATGAAAGTAATAAAGTACCTCTTCAAATCTTTTGTCAAGATTCCATTGAATTCACATATATCCGTACCAAATAAAGTATTTCAGAATTCCTATCAATTGAATGATATGGTTTTCTTACTTGTTTTGCTTCAATACATACTTGACATTTGTGATTTCGTTCAATATTGTATTTTGGAATCAAGTTTAAATTCATCATTCTTTTAGCGTAACCAAAATTTAAATGACCCAAGCGACTATGCCATATACTGGAACTTTTAATATTGCTAACAACAACAAAGTTAGAAAACTCAAAGTTATTCAAATCAGAAGAATTCAAATACTCAACTCTTAACTTACACAATCCTTCAGATAAATAGCCTCTGCCCATAAAGGTTCCATAATGTAAAATTACAACATTATTTTGCTTAAAAGAAAGCTCACAACCCTCTTTTTTTGTTTATTCGATCATTGTCATTGCAAGGAGTCGAAACCCAGACCTCCACATCTGAAGTGATCTCTGGTGGCCACTAGGTCAAACACCAATGGTTTAAAGCTCACAACCCTCTTTAACTAACATAGAACCACTTATTATGTTCCTCCGAACTGTTGGAACATGATGCACTCGTACCAATGACAGTATGCGCCCCGAAGAGAACTTCAGGTCCACGCGTCCTATCCCACATACTTGTGCAGTACTGGAATTTCCCATTGTCACGGATTTTCCATCAATTGGTTGATAAGACACAAATAAAGATTTATCTGCACAAACGTTCACATTTGCTCCAGTGTCAATTAACCAATCCAACGGTTCATATATAGTTAAAATTTCAGGTTTCAGAGAAATATACATGTCACTAGTATCATGAGTTTTAGCCATGCTAGCTTCACCCAAAACCGTATTGACAACAGCGGAAGTTCCAATGGATTCTGGTTTGGTCTTTGGTTTCTTATTGGGACACTCCTTCGCCCAACGCATGACCAACCTGTCCACAATTCCAACATAGTCTGTTTGCTTTTCGTTTCTTTTGAACTTTGGCCTCGCCTTAGGTTTAGAGTTTTGAGTTTACAAAATTCAACTTCTGGTTTTTCTTTTTCAAAGTCAAATCACTTGCATTTGACTGGTACTCGACTGGTACCACATGATTATAATTTCTACGTTTTTCCTCAATGCTGATTACAATCATCAAGTCATCACGGGTTAATTTTCCTTTCTGATGCTTGAGTAAAATACCAAAACTTTCCCAAGATCGTGGAAAATTTTCAATAAGAGACATAACTAAAAATTTCTTGGGAAGATTCATATTAACATCAGCTAGAGAATGTTCAAGATTTATCAAATCATGTATTTGTTCTATTATAGATTTACCTTCAACCATCTGGAACTTCATGAACTTGGAACCACAAGACTTATCGAGCCATTGTTCTTTAGTAACATATTTCTTGTCCAACTCATCCAAGTCTACATTGCTACCAGACACAGAATCAACAAAGCAAATAACCAGCAAAAAGATTTCTTCAAGATTGTTGGAAAAAAAGTGGTACCCGGTTATCAAATATCATAGATAACCATATTTGCTAATATATATATATATATATATATATATATATATATATATATATAATGAATAACATAGGTAAATGATCCTGATTGTTGGTACTAGCACCATATAACCAGCCGGAACCACAAGTAAAAACCAGCAGCAATCTGAATTGTACCAGAATATAGAATCAAAATGTAACGACCCGCAATCTCCAAGCTCAAGATTAGTGCATTTATCGGAATTCGGACCGTTTACGATCCCGACGTCTTTCATAATTGCATGTTTTCCAACTCTTGCATTTAAATATTTTTATAAATCATCGATTTGGTATTTAAAACCCAAGGCATTAATTAGAATTTAATTTGCATCGTTTTGCCACTAACTAGGGTTAATTTGGTAAATTTATATTTTTAGCTCGTTTAATCGAATTTACTAATTTAACGGTGTACATTGGACTGGGGTTCAATGTTTTAATAATGCATATTTTATCGAGGTTCTAAATATTATTCATTAAATCATATTTTAAATAAAATTGCATTTTTGGCCCAAAATTATTTACACTTTAGCCCAACCCGGAATTGACTTTTCGTAAACTCATGAATTTTAATAAAACGAACCTCAATCTTTATTAAGCATTTAATTTCGGTCATTTTGACACTAAGTAAGCCTAATTCCGACACTTTACACAATTTGCAGTTTTTCGAGGATAGGGTATATTATGCAATTATTGAAAGATTTGGGGGCAAAATGAAAAAATGAAGAACTCACACGCAGCAGCAGCGTCGCGTCCCCCCCCCCCCAAATCGTGATTTTTCTCATTTCTTCTCGTAATCGCGCATATGATATGTCAAATCGACCGTCTCGACGACACGAACCCAACCCTACCATTCTTGTGGCGATTGGAGCACCGGTGGTGGCGCTACGACGGCACGAAGGTGGCGGCGGCAATGGAGTTCGTCCTGACTTTTCCGTCCACGGCGAGGCTTGGGCTTGGTTGGAAATGAAAGCCCTCGTCAAGGGGAGTCTTTTGGCGGTGGTCTCACGACCTGATTTGGCCGGACGGCGGCGGAACGTGGAAGAGACGGCGCGACGGAGATGGGCCTTTTCCGGTGGCGTGCGGCGGCGTATCGACGGTGCACCACCGTGGTTGGAACGACCACGAGGAGGCGAAGCTTTTAGCATCGGTTTCAGGCCCTAACTCGACGGGACGGCAGCGCATGGGCGGCGCGCGGGCGGCGCATGGACGAGGTAGCACCGGAGCTACCTCCGGCCACCATTTTCAAAGGGCTTTATATGGATTTCAACCTTCTCGACATGGGTAAGCTAATTTTGAAGTCAATTTCGTATTTCGTTGAGCCGATTGTCGTTAATTTTGATTCTTGGATTCTAGGGTTTCGGAGCTTCAAAGTAAAGTTAAATTCCGATGGATGATCCGATTGAGAAACGGTTTTGAGGTAAGTGACGGGCTCGTCGAGAGGAACATTTTGGTATAAGGGTTCGACCATCTGAGGTGGTCTGGTGGCAGTTCGGGATGGCAGGCGGTTTCCGGCATTTTTGGCACTGTTCCGGCGGGAATCCGGCGACGGAGTCTTCGGACAGATCATGCCCCTCGACGCAACGGTTCTAATGGTGCTGGTATTACTCGATTCCGACTTGTCGTTTGTCTTTTATCGCATTTTTTGTATTATTATGTTAATTGGTAGCTTTTGATTGTAGCTTCTAGCTTTTAGCTTTTCGGATTGTTTTGGCATGAATTATTTGTACTATAGCTTGTGTAAATTTTTTATTGTTGATGATATATGCTTGTGTAGTCGAACGGATGGGTTTCGGTTCGATTAGGCTAGAGATAGGATTAATATGAACTTGTTAGCTTTTGAGCTTTTGGGAAAAGCTATAAGTTGTACTTTAATTATTGTTGATTTAAATGAAATATACATGTTTGATGTTTAATTACAAGCCTAACCCCTGAATAGTTTATGCCTAAATGTTATTATTAATCAAATGTTAATTGTTATTCGTTTATTCCTCATTTTACATGTTAAATGACCAATTTACCCCTTCTTGCTCTTTTGTGTTTAAATATTGAATGATTATCCTTAAGCATGTTCGTATTTTGATAGCCGAGCGTCAGTTTCTGTTTTCTTGTTGTGTCAGTCATTCATCCTCTGGACCCCGTGTTTTTCAGGTGGGATATTTGAGGCCGAATTATAATTGCTGCTTGCTTTTCTCGTTTGTCGAGCTACAGGTAAGGGTCTTAAATGTTTTCAATTGGGGCAAGGACATAGATGTAGGTTTCGAAATAACTTACCATCCCGTGTTTTTATTACTTGCAATACTTGTCTTTAAAATTCCTTATGTGCCTATCAAACCATTTGATATCAACTTATACTATATTATCCAAACTGATTTGTTTTCAAAGGCAAGTAAATTATTTCTTTTTAAACGTGACAATTTGACTTGGGTCGGGTCTATGAGGGAAGTCGTTAGGGGCGTTGCCTGGACATCCCGACACGTACGGAACTTGTGGTCACCCCCTTTGTCGTCACACACTTGCCTAAATGCCTATTTGGCACCCAAACCTTTCTTGAAATGCGAGCAAAATCATGGACTTTTCTTTTAATGGGGGCCCGGGAGGGTTTTCGAGGGTATTCGAGGGTCTCACTTGGGGACAAGCGTCCAGGGTGTTTCCCAAGGTACTTTTCCCAAAATTAAGCGTCAATCGTTTCCCAAGGTACTTTTCCCAAAATTAAGCGTCAATCGTGGTCCGTCAGGAGTTGATAGCCACGGTTGGGATCGATGGTGGGTGATGCATGTGTTGCACACTTTCCTTAAATTCTATAGTCGAGTCTTGGGTTGCTCCTTGGCTCGACACCGGAGATGGAGTTACTTGTCATGAGTGAGGGGGTTATAAGGATGAATAGGCCCATTCTCGCTGGGATAATTATGTGTTATGCAATTACCTTTATTGTTATTACTGTTTAATTAATTTACGGCTTTCGTTACAAGTCGAAGCACATTCCGGATTTCTTTCACTTAGCATACGTATTTCCCTATATATGTATAAAACCCGGAAGCGTGACTCGAACTTGTCCGACTTAAGCCTCCTTTACTGCTCAAACTACTTAGTTGAATTACGAGCCGTGTTTACATTATTTCCAACTTAATTATGTCATGCCTTTCGAACTTGTAACGGTCTCGTGACTCAACTGATTTCATTTCAAAATGTTCGGCTTGACTTTATGTGCAAATGTTTTCAAAGGATCTGGTTCGTCAACCTTTTTGTATTTTCAAATAAAGCCGAACTCGAATGTTGCTTAGTGTTACAGTTTTACAACTTATATTATTGCATCTTTTGCATCTTTATCAAAACGAACAACATTCACCTCTTTTGGTTTTAAAAGCTAAACGACGAACTACGATCAATACTATATTGTATTTCCCCCCCTTACTGGGTATCCTTTATACTCACCCCTTCTGTTTTGGTTCTTGCTTTAGGTAGACAGGTGGCGGTGTCACCTATCTTGTCAGTCGGCAGCAGCAGGTCTAGATTGGCTCTTGTTATTGTCTTGTCAGTATCCCAACAACAGTCGAGTCTTTACATTATGAATTGATTTAATTTATTGTTACTTAATATTATGATTTATTTTCCGTACTTAAGTGCCCCTGATGTGGGATAGTTAATTGAGCTGTGGATGGCATTAATTGAATGTTTAATTGGAACCAGTGTATGAATTATGTTGCCATGGTTGGCTTTTTATGATTAAATTGTTATTTTCTGAAATCGCTTCCGCATTTCTCTGATTGTTGTTGTTGTTGTTGGGGCGTCGTGTTGTTGTTGCCGGAGGTTTGATCGAGTGATTGTCGTTCGCCGGGATGGATTTTTCAATGGGGTACCTTTACCTCGTTTGGGAGTTCGTCTCGGTGCGGATGTGGTGTCCTTTCTCCTCCTACGGAAAGGGGCGCTACACAGAACATAAACCAACAAGGATACGTTAGTAAAGTTATCAAACATGATTGACTGAATCACCGGCATGGCCGATTTGCCTTGAAGAAATCTTCGCTCCACTATCCGGTGCACTGGGACAGTGAAACTCCTTCCAAGATAAGATAGTCCAGAGATTCTCTTCTTCCGATCGCACAATCACAAGAGAAACTCACTTCGAAAACTAAATCAGACTCTTAATATGTGAGTGATATCTGAGAGGGTTTTCATAAATACAAGTTTGAATGTATTTTCCAAAAAATATAAGTATTTCACAAAGGTTTATCCACTCAAATTCGTAGCTTATGGTTCCACTCACAATCTAATGATCCAAACTATATATAGGGAAAGAGGAACCAAGGCATTAAATGTATTTTATAGTCATGTTTGTAATGGACAATAAATACAACAATAAACCTTGTTATTTAAGACAAAAATAAACACACCAATAATGCCTGGAACGTCTGGTGTACAAACTAAGACTGCTGGAACGTTTCTATGATGAAACCAGCCCGTGTTAGAACAACTGGAACATTTTTTGTGGTGAATCCAGTTCATGTTCAAAGCCATAAACTGTCATAAATGACTTGTAACATCCCTTGACTCTTGATTTTGATTTATTTCTTAATAGCAATTAACTTCCATCAATAATAAGACCAAATCAATGTGGGATAAATCACCACATAACTCTTATTTATTGCTTCTAGTTATTAGATATTTATGGACTTTATTATATGGATTCCTACTATGAAATGGCATCCCTCCAAGAATAATGTAATCCATAAATACATATAGGAAAAAAAATTTACCTCCTCACCTTTTCGAGGTTTTGCAAATTACCTCTTGACCTTTTTTTTTTTTGATAAATTGCCTCCCCACCTATACAATAATTACGAGTTACCTCCTAAAACCAAAATGCGGCGGAATATTCCATCAAGATACCTTCACATGATATGAACATGACTTTCTTAAGGATAAAATCGTCTTTTAAGCAGCAACCCGACCCTATTCCAAAAAACCGACCATGCTATTCACGAATCACGCCCATTATTCTTCTCCAATACATTAAAATATAACAAGAGAAAATTAGGGATTAGGGTTTATACTCTCCTGCAATTTTTTTTGACAAACAAAGGAATTTTCAGCGCAACAGGTATTGAACTAGGTGATATCAACAACACAGCAATGGGATACATGCTTTTAAGACTGCAAGGATATCATGTTGACCCAAGTAATTAATTAATATATTTAGTTACCATCTCTGGCTCTTAATCTCTAATTTGTATTTGAAGAATTAAAATAAACCCTGAAAATTGAATAATAATTTACACAGATGTATTTAGAAACTTCAAGAGCAATGACAATTTTTTTTGTTGTCGTGGTGAAATGAACGAGTCTCCCACCACCATGTACAATCTCTAAATTCTCTACCGAGCTTCGCAAGTTCAATTTCCAGGAGAGAAAATCTTCAAGAGGCTCACAATTTTGCCAACGAATTCTTACAAACAAAGATATCAGCAACCTGCAGCAATACTCAACTTAAAAGTGGAGAGTATAAACCCTAATCCCTAATTTTCTCTTGTTATATTTTAATTATTGGAGAAGAACAATGGGCGTGATCCGTGAATAGCATGGGGGGGGGGGGGGGGGGGGTCGGTTTTTTTGAATAGGGTTGGGTTGCTGCTTAAAAGACGATTTTATCCTTAAAAAAGTCATGTGCATCTCATGTGAAGGTATCTTGACGGAATATTCCGCCGGATTTTGGTTTTAGGAGGTAACTTGTAATTTTCGTATAGGTGGGGAGGCAATTTGTCAAAAAAAAAAAAGGTTATGAGGTAATTTGCAAAAACTTGAAAAGGTTAGGAGGTAAAAAAAAATTTCTCCATACATATATGCCTATTTCTAACCGACTATGAATCACCTAACACTCCAAAAAAAATTATTATGCAATGTGGTATCATGTTAAACACTTTATCGAATACTTATATCGAATACTTGTCTAGTGATAAATATTGAAAAAAATTATGTCACTATATCTATATCGTGTTGGGTTCATATTACCATGTACGTATCAATGTACCACGGTTTAAACCATGTCTTGTAGAAATGACCAAACTTTGTGCTTCATATACTATTTAATGGAGCAGCCATCATCAAGACATCAACAGCTCCATTAGGGAAGGTTATAGTTAGTTCATAATTTTTGTTTGGCCAAAATGCATTTTTAGTCCGATAACTATCCATTTTTCCGGTTTTTAGTCCTAAGGTTTTTGAATTTGCAAATTTAGTTCTATATGTTCTAAATCAAGCAAATTCAATTAGTCCATTTTTGTTTTAATTACATGATTCTCTATTATGTATGTAATTTGAGAGTTATGTGTAGTTTTTTAATTCTGTTACAAAACACTGGCAATTCTCGCTTGAAGTACATTAAGTCACCTGGAATAGTTACGTGCCACACTTGTCCAGTTGACAACCCTTTAGTCTATTTTAGTCCAAATAAGTGGCAATTATTTGGACTGAATCGGCCTAGTGGGATGCCAACTGGGCAAATGTGGTCAGAAAATATAGTCACATGCATCGCACGTAACTTTTCAAGCGACTAAATGAACTTACAGCAAAAATTGTATGTATTTTGATGGATTTTCAAAGCTACGGGAAGAATTTTGCAACTTTTGAAACTTATGTCACTAAAATCCCAATAAATCAAAGTTAGCGGATGCAATGTGCAATTTTCCCAAAAAACGAACCCTTGAGGTTGTCGTTATGTGTAATTAATCTGTTTAGGAGGATTGTAGGTGTAATTAATCTACACAAACCAAGAATTTTGTACCCAATTTGTCTTGAAAATTGCAGATTTGGAATTTAAATTGGAATTAGAAAAGCCTTCCTTCAAACAGTCTTAATTTTAGTATGCAAGCATCTAAACTCTAAAGGCCATCGAAGTGAATCCAAGTAATAAATGGATAATTATATCATCATATGCCTCTGCTTCATCGGATCCATATAATTTGCCACTTGTCAGATTTTGGTTATGTTCACATCAGTAAAAGCCACTTTTCTCCTGTAGTCCATAGGCTAACGAGTCAATACAGTCTAAAATCTAATCGAAGCCGATCAAAGCCTCTGTTTGCCACAAATTTCACGAATTTACATGAATAGTGGAACCTTAGGGGGTTTTATGTAATAAATGAAAACAGAGGGAGCTTTTTGTAATTCGGCCAAAACTGAGGGATAGTAAATGTAATTCGCCCTAAAAAGAAATGCTCCTGATCTAGTACTGAGATCATAAATTACTGCATCAAAAATGACAATAGCATGATTTTTCATCATTTCAACTATATTAAGTCCAAATAATGATAAAACCTATTTTCTCAAGGTTGTTAAGGACGATCAAACTGTACAGGTTTCAGAAAATCTTGCACATTCAGTCAATAGAAACTGAAAGAGGGTTCATTTTTCAACTTTTCTTTTATCCAAATTTTAATTACCTTCGGTTCAACGGGGCATTTTTCAGGCTGCCTTACAATGTAAATCTGGTCACCAGGTATGCTGTACATGTCCTGATTACGATGCCACGTCCAGAGAGCATGTGTCTCATTCTTCACCTGAAAATATATTGCATATCATTTAGTTTTCCTTTCCTACGCAAAATTCTTGAATCAAGCATAGTCTCCTTTTTTGTTTTGGGCGAATTACATCTAATACCCCTGAGGTTTGAGCTAATTACAATTTAGTTCCTCTATTTTCAGAAATTTTAAGTAATTTCCCCATACATTTAACATTAATCCAGAAAACACCCTGAAAACGGTTGTTTGTTCCACATTTTTTGGCTTCAAGTTGTATAGTTTCAGAGAATTTTTTGTAATAAAGTGAAATGTTAGGGAGTTTTATGTAATTTTCAAAATAGAGGGACTAAATGTAATTAGTACAAAGCACAAGGATAGTAGATGTAATTCGCCTTCTATGTTTTTTGGTATCAAATTGCATTTGTTTTGCATTCAAGCCCGTTTAGACCACAAAGTAAAACTCTTTCTACCGATGACAAATGTGTTCCCAGGGACTCAAACTAGAGACCACTAGTTAAGCTAGCATAACGCCAAACGCCAAGCTAATAAACATAGTCTTTATGTAATTGTGTAACCAAAGGAGATAAACACCAATTAAACGGAAAAAAAAAAAAGTAAAAAGTAAAGAAGAAAATGTATTACCTCTAGTATTCCATGGCCAAAGCTGGTTTCCCTGTATGCGCTATAATCAGGTTGTCGATCCCAACAAAACTTCCCAGCAGCGGGACCCGATGTAAAATTGTACGCACAAGATCCACCCATAAATTGATCGGGAGTGGTGGATGGTTCTGGACAATCACCTGGATCATCAGCATGAGTAATGGACATCTTTTCTCTGTTTCCTCCATCACCAATGGCTATGTGGACAGGGCCACAGGGATCAAGTCTATAGTTATACACTCTGTTTGACCTCTCATAGGCATGAACCTGTTCGAATATGTTTCCCCAATGTCACAATTCAGATATGGAGTAAGGGCGAATTCTATCTACTACCCCCTAAGGTATGTGGTAATTACAATTTAGTCCCTCTATTTTCAGAAATTACAAAAAATCCATATAATTTCACTTTTTTTTCAAAAAATTAAGGTCCGTTACTGTTCCGTCAACTTTTTTCTTCCAAAAATACCCTTGTGCCCTAATGTCAGTTTTTTAAAGACCAAAATGTCCTAGGTACTGTTATGTAATTTTGTGAAAAGTTGAGGAATCATATTGTTATCTTTTCAGACATTCCATAAATCTATTATTTCTTCATTTTCTTTTCCAGTTCTTTTAAAGGATAAACATTAAGGGCTAAACAGGCTTTGTACAATTTCTGTTAAGTTTTTGTAATATAGTGAAATATCTTGTAGGCTTTTCGTAATTTCTAAAAATAGAGGGACTAAATTAGGACAAACCTCAATGGAAGTATATGTAATTCTCCCTATAGCGTAATACTATAAACCAAAATAAAACATGTCCATTGACTATCCACAGCTAGTAGGCTGCAGTCGCTCTCCTTCTATATAAAATTCAAAATATAGATAATCTCATTGAAATTCAAAATTTCTCCTCACCCACTAAAAGGAACAACAAAAATGCCTTTTATATCGGGTGAATTACATCTAAACCTCTGACATTTGATCTAATTACACTTAGACCCCATGTATTATGGGGAATTACACATGTACCCCTATAGTATGACTGTCTTACGAATTCGCCCTCCAGTTTGCTTTGGCAAGGGTTCCAAACATTTTCCATCAGACTCATGGAGTAAACTGTCAAAATTACCTCTCCATAGGTGGGAAAAGTTTTCTGCCCTAATTTAGTATATTTTGTGTGAAAGAAATATTACATAATAGACCCCTCCAACTTTACAAAACATTACATAATAGCTCTCTTGAGGGCATTTTAGTCACAAAAAATCTACTAAATTAGGATACAAAATTTTTTCCGCTTATGGAGGGGTAATTTGGGCAACATACTCTGACAAAAATGTTGGGAATCTTAATCGAAGTAGGCAGAAGGGGCAATTTGTAACATAGAGTGGGCTAGCTGTAATTTCCCATAGTACAAGGGGTCTACATGTAATTCACCCTATGCATTTTGTAAAAGTTAAATCTCACATACCAATGTAATTTAGTCTATTGAAAAACTTAAGGAGCAAAATAGAATGTCTCTGCCGAGAAGGGAACAATTTCAAGAGAATTTCGATTACCCTAACACTTACATGTCCGTTGAAGACGATGTCCACACCATATTGATACAATATATCTTCCATAGCTACCTTCATACATTCAGCTTCTCTGTAGTGTGCCCTGTAAGTGGCATACCAAGGTGGATGCCACGTAGCTACTAACCATGGAGTAATGTCTCTGTTAACATTAGCTAGATCCTTTTGCAACCATTTGTATTGTTCGTCTGTAACAAGCAAGTCAGAGAATTAAACGCCATCCAGTAACTTATCAAATGCAGAAAACAGTTTCTTTCGTGAGCGATTTACATATACTACCCCTGAAGTTAGGTGGAATTACAGATGAATCCCTCTGGTTTGAGAAAATACCATATAGTCCCTGATGTTACAATATATATGTGTAAATCTTCCAAAAATGACCCCCATCTGAAACCCTAAGTGGGGTTATTTTCAGAAAATTACCAAATTATTGAAAACATGTGGGACTATATGGTCATTTTTCAACCTGGAGGGATTGATTTGTAATTTCACACAACTTCAGGGGTAGTAGATGTAATTGTTTATATGATTATTATTTTTTCACCTGATTTATTATAAGCAACATATCCACCTAGGACAATAAAATGTATGCCCCCTGCATTAAAAGAATAGTAGAATGGGGACGAAGATCCACTCTCTTTAGATGGGAATGCGAATCGAGAACCGTAGGATACAAAAGTCTGATTTTGAGCTTGTTCTTCTATTTCATGGTTTCCTTGTACCATCATTATTGGGACTTTAGATATCAATGGCTGCATAAATCTTCCCCAATAATCCCAACGAGGCTGATACGTTTCGTGTATAGGAGTATCTGAAAACGTGCAAGAATAGCAAGCTGAACCAGTCCCGTTTGTGAGATATAAGTTAGCATAGGATACATCACCAACCAACAAAATCAGATCAGGATTGTTGCTCGTCAAATGTTCAATTGTTGAAGTGGAGTTGTAAGTGAGACCAAGATCTCCAATGACAGCTATTCTACGTGGATAGCTTTTCGGAGTAGAAATAGGCATTGTTTTGAAATGATAAATCTCACTCATTGCTGGTATTGAAGCATCACCACACCTATAATAGTATACCATATTCGGCTCTAATCCTGCAGAACAAAGAAGAAATTCAACCTGCCAGTCACCATTCTAGGAAAAATGATTAGTAGTATAAGTTGGGAGTCTTTGAAAATAGAAGCTCAAACTGCTAAGAAATATATGCTAAATGTTGGGATAATTACACTCACATACGCTGAGGTTTGCCCTAATTACGCAAACATACCATGTCAAAGATATTTCATTACATCCATGAGTGGACGGATTTCGTGGACATCCACTCGATAAAACCTGATTTTATTTTAATTTTTCAACTGAAAAACCGGGAAAATAACATGAAATTGCTCTTTTCCGTTAGGGGGTTCTCTAACAGCAGTTAGAAATCAGGGTATGTTTCTGTAATTTTCCAAACCTCAGGGTATGGTTGCGTAATTAGGCTAAATCTCAGGGTATGCGAGTGTAATTATCCCCAAAGTTTATAAACTTAGAAGTTGCTAAAAAGTTTTAAAAAAAAAATTAGAAGCGGCTAAACATTAGATAAGAGTTGCTTATAGTTTTTCTTTTCCTTTATTTCTTCTTTTTGGTGGCTTCGACAAATAAAGAAGTCCAGAAGCACTTTTGTTAAAATTTTGCACACTCACTTGGACTAACATTCGGAGGAACTAATAGTAATGGACTATTAATAACCAAACATTTAAACATAAAAGAAAAACAAAGATAAATTGATAGAAAAAATCTGTTAGCATACCAGTAAGACGGACATGATGAATAATTCCAGAAGTGTAATTCTGGAGGCCTTCAAAAGGGTAAAGCTGATTGTAGACAAGCGCTTTTCCAATGGCTTTGTGAATCATAGAAAATCTCAACTTTCCATAATGAACAGCACTTGCAACAGTTTTTGCATTCAGCGCTTTTATGTCCTCTCCAATTTGATATTCCCCTGCATCATCATAAAAACCTATTCATCAAAAAAAAGACGCTCTTAAGTCCTAATGACACTTATTTAAACAAATTCATAAGAATATTCATGAAAGTAGTTACACCAAAGTCTTAATATGCTTTTGCTTCATCCCCCCAGAAAAAAAACATCCAAGTCTTAATAAGCTTTTTTTTCAACAACTTCATTAAATGGACTAATGATATCTAATCAACTCATAAAGTACAAGAAATTCTGCAAAGTTGACCTGAATCCTAGCTTATTCATCAACTTGGGAAAAAATATACAAGAATTCAGAAAATCTTGAGAACCATCGATGATGAAAGAACAGTAATTAAAAACTTGAGTAACCATTAAATTAAGGCATACTTCCAGCGTTTTTCTCGGTACAGACTTCAAAATGAACTAATAATAATATAAATATAAGCAAAATCAGATAAAGAATGAAGAAATCTAACCTGTAATCCAAGAAATCCAGACTGAATCATAAGTGGAAGAGAGTGAGACCGAAATTTGTTCGGGATGAAACCCTGTAACATTTCTCTGCACTCGAGGATCGGTATCGGGCAAATCTATTGCCTCACCCCTGAAAGCGTGATCTAATGGAACAGTCACGGGATTGAACGGACCTTCAAGGGTTGTGGGAATTTCACCATAAATAATTCGAAATAAATTCAGAAAAACTAAAATAAATTCCACCACCATCACTTTCCCCAAATGCAGAGCCATTCTCTCAAACTGTTTAAACCCAGATAAAATCGAAAAGAAAAGGAAAGCACAAATAAATGGATAAAAAAAAATGGTGGCGAGACTTTCTTTAAGCCGCCAATCCAATATTACTTTTACTTTTGCAAATTGCAGTAATCCAATAATCTACCCAAAATGAATAGTCTTGAAGACTCTTACTTGAAGAACTATAGGGTTCTAGCCTGCAAACACATTTGTACATATATCGATTAAACTTGACATTTGAAAGCTGGCTACCCATTGGGATTAGCAGCGGGATATATATATATATATATATATATATATATATATATATATGAAAGGGTAGTAAAAGGTAGGGTTTTGGGGTGGGACTGAGCAATGGCGTCAGGGTTTTGGACGATGGCGAGCAATTGGAGATTTAGCAGTTATGTCAGTTACAGATTGGTTTGTCGTAGAAAAAAGCATCGTTATCACGAGAGAAACCTCGTTTTCGTAGAAAAAAGCATCGTTATCACGAGAGAAACCTCGTTTGGAGTAAACCGCCACATGGCCCGCTGAATTGGTTCGGTTGTTCCGAGGCGCCAATTGAATCTTGCTGCCTCTTTGAAAGAAGCTCACGGGTACGCATTGTTTTAGCAAATTTTTTGTGTGAATTTGGTGTATGGATTTTATCTACGTATCAATACTAATCACATTTTGTATTTTGATTTTAGGAGCAAAATTATACTTAAGAGTCCAAAAATATCGAAAAAATTCCAACAAATCTCCATAGCCAAGAATAGAATAATTGAGAGAAAAAAAAATATTGTGATCCTCAAAAAAAACATTTCCAGAATAATAACTCACGATCCTATTAGTTAAATAATTATAGTTACTTTCCATACGAAATTAAATAATTATAAAATATTAGGATTTTGTTATTAATTAACGGAATATTCTTTTTTTAATTTTAAAAAATTATACTTAGATCCCAAAGGAATTTATGATATTACATATAACACCCAAGAGAAATTTAGGAACAACCTATGAATATAAAAAAAATAAGGGCATTTTCGGTATTTATTATTCATTTTTGATGATATCATCAAATAAAGAACGGAATCCTAACGGAACCCTAATGCTTCGGTGTATTTCGTAATTATTCAATTTCGTATAGGGTATAACTATAATTATTTGACTAAGAGGGTCATGAATTGTAATTTAACAAACTTCTTTAGGGTCTAAGTGTATTTCATACATGACAAGAATCTAAACCATTACTTAACAAGTAGCGCCCCCCAGTCTTGGTAACTTTCTCGGAAAGTATGTTACGAGTTCTACACTGTCAATTCATCGAGTTAACTCATACTGAATTATTTTCGACTTATCGATGACAACGACACTCAATCAATCAAGTAAAGAGTTATAGCACAGCCGAAATAAAGATTTTCAATAACTTTTTAAAAAATAATAGAACAATATAAAAAATCTGACTTTGAAGTATTATGTTGTCTTAAATATCGTATTTAATATCCTTATCAGACATTTTTAGTGTTAAATGTTAAAAAAAAAAAAAAGAGAAAACTAGGCAAAAGGCCATATTCACTTTTTTTTCTTAGAAATAAGGACTTGTTTCAAAAAGTTATAGGCAAAAGTCCCTGAAATACAAATCCTTTAGAAATAAGGACCTGTTTTGGTGCGAAAAGACTAAAATACCCTCAAAGAACTAAAAAATTACAGAGAATACCAATCGTTTCCCTCCACTTACCTCGGGAGTTGCAGAGACAGTTGAAGAGAGAAAGCCAGTCGAAGACTCCAAGGTCTCTTCAATGTCATAAATAGATGAGATTGTGGTTGATGGAAAGATGAGATAAATGAGAGAGCAAGAGAGGACTAAAGAAAAAGATATGCATGGAGACTTGGTTGAGGTTACCGCCGGCACCACCCTGCCGAACTTCCTGGCGTCCAGACGAAGCCAATATGCCCACCACCACACTCTACCTCTCACCGTACACCATGGCTTCCAGACGAAGCCACCAGCAGGCCCAACCTCCCATCATTGCGTCCAGAGTCCAGACCTCACTACCAACACGCCCAACCTCCAACCGTCGAGTCGAGACGCCACCACCACCAAGCGCAGCCACCCACCGTCGCGTCAGACCACTCAACACCACCACTGCGAAAAACACCAAACACCATTGAGGAATGGAATGGAAAAGGTATTTTGTTATTCCAGCGACTTATTCAGTGACATTCTCGTTATGTTGTGAATCTTTATTTATTTGAAATTGTATACCCTATTTTTCCGATTTTAGGTTGTTTCCTGTGTTTTACACATATTGTGTTATTGTTGGCTCATACACTGGAAATCCTTATTTATACCCTTGAAATCGTGGTTTATACTCCCTTCTACAGATATCTGTACCCTGATCTGTGGTTTTTTGTACACGGATTGTTATTGCTAGCTCATACCCTATAAATCGTTATTTATACCCTGATTTTTGTTATATGTAACCCTCGAAATCATGGTTTATACTCCCTTCTGCAGATATCTATACCCTGATCTGTGGTTTTTGTACAAAGATTGTTATTGTTGGCTCAAACCCTGTAAATCGTTATTTATACCTTGATTTGTGTTATATGTAACCCTAGAATTTGTGGTTTATACTCCCTTTTGCAAAGATTCTATACCCTGATCTGTATGATTTATTCTCTTTTACTGATATATTATATACCCTGATCTGTGATTTTCTGTGGCAGCCCGGACCGGGGCCTAGTTGAGAAGGTATTAGACCGACCCTTCGTATGCACATTTCTCGAGTAACTTATAGATCTTTAAGTCTTATGTGAGCTAATGTGTTTAATTATGTGCTTACGTGCTAAATATATGCTTGAATTATTGATCTTAGTAGCCGCGTGCCCTAATTTGACCTAATCGGCATTTTTGAAAATATCGACCGGAAAACCCTAATAGGGTTAATTTCGGGACTTTGTGCTCTTATATGACATTTATGACCTTGAGAACGGTTACTAAGTGATTAGAATTAATTTAGGCTTCGTTTTCGCAAAAATCGTAATTTCCACACCGGAAGTCGTTTTTCGCCCGTTCTGGCTCATTTTTTGCAGAGAAAAGAAAATGGGCCAAATTTATAGTCGAAATGCTCGTAATTTAATTTTATAACTAATGGTGTGATTAGATTTCCCAAAATCCCTCATCTCGATCACCAAATACCCGATTTTCCGTCAATTGACTAAACGTCGAAAGGTCGCTTTCACCATTTAATTAATGGTCAAACCTTGTCTCATGTGCAACAAAACCAGCCAAAAACCTGCACATTGCAACCCCAAATCAGCTGAAAATTTGATCTTTTGGTTGGGTGCCCACAAGTTTCAATTATTTCCATATAACCCCTAAAATATTTTCTCTAAGGACCATATGGCAAATAGTGAAAGTTCTACCTCTATATATACATAATCACCTCCTCTCATTTCTCTTGCTCATTCACAACTCTCTTCTCTCCCTCACACACTCTCTCACTCTCGGCCATTAGGGCTCTTAGTTTCTAGGTTGTTTGTCATATTTATTTTCCAAGTTTTCTTGATTATATGTTCATATTACATATTAGTCAAGAAAACTAGTAGGAAAATCATAGCTCTTCTTCCTAGCTAAGCTTAAGATCTTCAAGGGTAAGTCTTCGACTTTCTCCTGTTTTTATTTCATGATTATTTAAGGTTTAGTTGAGCTTTTGTTTATTGTTTATGCAATATATGTTGTTATATATGTGTTTGATGGGATTTTGAGTTTGAGGAAACCATTAAAAATATTTTTAAGCTAGATAAAAATCTGATAATTTTTGGGGAGCTCCTCCACTGTGTTAGACAAGGTTTTCTGGAGTTTTTAAAGCAAGAAAATCGTTTTTAACTATTTTTATAAATTTTCCAAGAAAATCCCGTAAGGCAGATTTTCACTGAAAATCTGTAGACACTGGATTCAACTCATTTTTCTCCTTCGTATCTTAACCTTTTGGATCGATTCAAAAGGCTAACATGTTCTAATTTCAAAGAGGTCTCTAAAATGGTATGGCTCACCTCCAAACTCCTAGTATTCTGTCCTCTACGAATTTTCTAAATTGGGGCTGGAAAAACTGGAAATCCTTAAATGTTGAGATATGTGCTTGTTTGTTGATGATTTAGTGTTTAATGTTGTTATTTGATGAAATAATGTGGATATATGTGTTTAGATCTTTATTTTGAGCTAATCTATGGCATGATCATGTGTGAAAAGATGTGTTTATCACTCACCAAAAGTTATTTTTATAATAAGTTTCCTAAAAATAAATATTTATGAAAATTGGTATTACTAATTATTATAATTAGTAATAATTAAACCTTTTTAAAATAAAATTTAATTAATTAATATTTAATGACAAATTAAACTTGGTTAATTATTTCCTTAATTATTTAATTAATTATTTATTAATTAGTGATTAATTTAATTAATCACCGATTAATTATAATTAATTAATTCTTAATTAGATTAGATTAAGTCTTAATTAAATGAGATTAATTAGTTAATTAGACTTAATTAATTAATTTCGAAAACCTAATTAATTAATTGAAATTAATCATTTAATTTAGATTAATTAATTAGAGCTAAGTACGATTAGTTAACCAAAATTAATTTCTCAAATTAATTTTAATTAATTAATTAAATTTTGAAAGATTATTTTTCAAGGTAATTAATTGGAATTAATTATCCAAATTAATTTTAATTAATTAACTAATTACGCCTAAACAAAAATTATTTCCACGTTAATTAATTGAGATTAATTTTCCAAATTAATATTAATTAATTAAATAATTAAACTCGATTAATTTTCCAAAGTGGTTTTCAAATTAATTAATTGAGATTAATTTCCAAATTGATTTCAATTAATCATCAAACCTCGAAAGTTAATTAATTAGAAATTAATTCTAACTAATTAACCCTTCCTTAACCATTACTTAATTAATTATTACTTAAGTAATGAAATAATAATTAATTAGCCTCGGTTAATCTCGAATAATCAAGGGTGGAACCTTGACTCCAATGGTTAACAATTGCATGTTTATTTACTTTCCGCTTGCATTGCTTATTACTCGCTTATCATTATTAGTACTTGGGGAACGCTTAGTTGCTAACTTTAGTGCGAATTTGATTAAGTGTGTGACATGTCTCGATGCACCTTAAGTGAACTTATGTGCTTGCATCATAAAGAATTAGGTTAAGACTGAGGGTTCTTAGCTTAACCTAGAATTTATTATTCAGGGGACAAGATCGAGACGTAGGACCCACTTTACTTTGCCTAGACCTAGATCGTTACTATCAGGTGAGGCTTTTAACCTTCCTTTGCTGGATCACGAACTATATATGTAAATATCAGTAAAACCTACCCCTGCACATTTATAGTTGTTTGTGCTTTTCGATTACCCCTGCAATATTCCACTTCTCTATCCTGTTTTACCAGCTTTCAATTGTTTGCTGTCTGTGATGGTATTTGGGAATCGTTTAGTAAAACCTTTACAAAACGTTTTCTAAACACATTTCCTTACATTACCTTACTTTTCAAAAGTGCTTTTACTACCTAAACGATTTCCGAATCAACGTAGAGTCTCTAGGTAATTAGAGTTCCTACCCCTGTTGGTCTCTCTTACCATATCTCTAGGTATTGGGAGTTCCTACCACTGTTGGTCTCCTTTACCATCCCCGTACACAAGTAACTGTTGATTGAGAGAGTGAAGGGGCCCAGGGAGGTTCGAGAACGATTGTTGGGCGGTGATGACCAATAAGTATCTCGGGTTATCCAACAACGTGAGATGTCTAGTATCCAGAGGAGGTTCTGGGTACAGCTACTCATAAAAGGGATAGACGTATCTCTCCTGACAAACGATGGCGTCATGAACCATCACCCGGCGTGTTGTGGTAGACCTGTTTCATTATTTGTACCTGACTTTTGGGAGATATAAGGATGGAGATAAAGGCCTTTCACTTGGGGCTAGTCCTGAGTGTATTTGTCTACCTGTCTACACCTAATTAGCTATGGCTAATTAGATTACCTTCACCTTACTGTCGCTTAACGACATTGTATTACCATCTGGACATGAAGCTTAAGAGTGAATGTTTCCCATCATTCGACTCTAACTTCCAGATACCTGATACATACACTCCTTTCAGACAAAACTGGCTTCGCACATTTTCGAAAACTATAGCTGTATTTCCCTTATCCCCTTTTTATCGAGTCCTTTTCAAATCACGTGAGCCGAGCTTTCTTCGAAACCGAGTCGTGACGATTTAATGCCTTTAACGTCTACACATTATACACCTCACTTAGTCGCCAGGACTAATCTACACATTACACACCTCACTTAGTCGCCAGGACTAACGCCTTCTTTCTTTCTGTTCATGATCTCAGGTGAGCGATGATCGATAGACATGGTGCCCGAGCTTATAGGAATTCTTTTGCCGGCTTGTTTGTACGTTGCTACTATCTGCTACACTATTTGCTACCGAGTTTGTATACCCGTATTTGATTATGTTTGACTTAGTTTAAATCTCTTCCGCATTACTATTGTTGCTACTTGATTGATATATTATGCTTCCGCTACTCTTATGATTAATTAAGCGACTCTTAGTTTGATTATTACTTTTAGTATTCCAGTTTATTTATAAAAAGTTTTTGAAATCCCGTATTTTTGCTGTGCTATAACTCTTTATAAATTGATTGATTGTCGTTCGCCTCTGACGAGTTGGGAGTGATCCACTACGGGTCATCCTGGTTAGTCGGCGGTGCGGGACTGATGGCGGCACCCGCTTTTGGGGCGCCACAGTTGTGGTGGTATCAGAGCTACCAGGTTTGTCTGGTGGTTCTAAAACTTTCGAAAACCCTTATGTGCTCTTGTTTGACCTTATGTGTTTATTTCAACTTATCTGCGCATTTGTCGAAAATTCTTTTTCAAAACCCTTCTCATTTTCAAAGTCGCAGCCTTTTCAAAATCTTTTAGTGTCTTACGTGTTTATATCTGAACTTTATTTTAGTGTTTGTTTGACCATAGTTTGACCCTAAGACTAATATGGCGCTCGAGATAGTCGGGACCACGCCCTAGAGTCCTTTATTCGACTAGCGCTACTAGTTAGTAGGACCCTACTTCTAACCAGAGTGTTGTATGCCTAAATTGCTTGCATGGTGTCTAGATATAGCTCCGGGCGCCGCAGGACCGTCAGTGAGATTAGATTGCACCCATACCTATCTACTCTATACGTGCCAGGTTACCCTCGAGGAAATCTACAATGTGATGTTGAATGTTATCAACACTAACCCACATGCATACGTATTTTCCCGTCAATTGCGGTTGCAGATCAAAATGCCTCCCAGAGGAATGCTCGCTAACCGAAGCCCAGAGAGGACTCCTTCACCTCCTCCGACTCAGCCAGGAGTGCCTCCGCCACCACAGGGTGCACCTCCGCCGCCACCACCGATGGCACCCGTGCAACCCGACGTCGTCGAAATACTGAGGCAGTTTGTGCAAACCTGCAACGCACCACAAAGACCACCTGCCCCAGAAAGGAACCTTGACCGCTTCCTCCACCTGAACCCACCAAAGTTCGTCGGTGAACCCAACGACCTAAAAGCCGAGAATTGGATGTCCGCCCTGGACAAGATCTTCGAGGTCATGGAGATAACCCCCGAGGATGCTACAAGAGTGCAGTTCGCTACCTTCATGCTAGAAGGAGCTGCACAAAGCTGGTGGAAGTTGGTTAAGCAGAAATGGGCAGTTCAGAGGATTGAGATCACTTGGGAGAGATTCGTTCAAGAGTTCTACAACAAGTTCATCCCACAAGTGCTCCGCGACAAAAGAGAGGGCGAGTTCATGAGCCTGATCTAAGGTAGTGCAAGTGTGGCCGACTACGAGGCTAAGTACGCCAGGCTAATCCAGTATGTGCCACACATCCTGCATGATGAGCGCCGGAAGGTACTGAAATTCATCAATGGATTGAACGACCCGCTGAGGTGGGCAGTTGCTGCAGTAAACTTTGAAGACTACACCAGCGCCATGGATATGGCTATGAAAGTTGAATCCGAACAGAGAAGCATCTGATAGAACATCAGTCGCTACAGTCTGAAGGCCAACCAGACCACTCAGATCAAGAAGACTACTCAGCATGTCGGCCAATCGTCTGGGAAAGGACCGATGCCAACTCTAGGGAGACCCACTCCACCAAGACCGACTGCTGCACCCGTCATACTGGACAATAAGTGTAACAGCTGGGGAAAGGACGGCCATCTGGAGGCCAACTGCTGGAAGAAACTGGGTTACTACATGCGTTGTGGAGATCCGAACCACCGAGTCCAGAATTGTCCATGGGTTGACAATAGAGAATCGCAGTCCAAGGGAAAAGGATCTACCAGTGGAAAGACAACAGTCAAAGCTCGGGCATATGCTCTGGAAGGGGAGGCAGAACCTGAGGCAACAGACGTGGTTGAAGGTACGGTACACATTCTAAACATGCCAGTTAAGGTCCTCTAGGACCCTGGTGCCACGCATTCATTCATATCATCTACCTTATGTGCGCATTTTAATTTCCAACTTGCTCGTTTGCATTATAACTTCGAGGTAAGTTCACCTCTCGGAACTTGCCTAATTACGAACCGAGCCTTTATCGACTGTCCTATTACGATTGCGGGTCAGTTGTACCCAACTGATCTGGTAGAGCTGCCGATTACGCGTTATGGAGTTATATTAGGCATAGATTGGTTATCCAAGTATCGCGCTAAGCTGGATTGCTACAGAAAGGAGGTCATCTTAGGGGAAGATGAGGTAAGAATCCAAGGAGGGGAGAAGGAAACTCCCAAGAAGGATGATGTGATGGAAACCGATGAGACCGCAGGGATGGTCGCGTTAATGTCCACAATGGAAGTGCGGAAGTGGCTCAAGGACGGAGCCACATCCTTCGTAGCTTACTTGCTCAATCAGCCCAATGACCAACTTAGGATAGAAGAGGTCCCAGTAGTGAATGAATTTCTAGATGTGTTTCCAGAACACCTAGACTCACTACCTCCAGAAAGGGAACTGGAATTTACAGTGGAAACTGTGCCAGGAGCAGAGCCTTACTTAAAGACGCCATACAGGATGGCACCGACTAAGCTGAAGGAGCTAAGAGACCAGCTAGACGAGTTAATAAAAAGTGGTTACATTCGCACTAGCACGTCCCCGTGGGGAGCACCAGTACTATTCATGAAAAAGAAGGATGGATCCCTCTGTCTTTGCATCGACTACAGGGAGCTCAATCGGATGATGGCCAAGAATAAGTACCCGTTGCCGCATGTCGAGGAGTTATTCGATCTACTGCAGGGATCTAGAGTGTACTCCAAGTTAGATCTGAGGCAAGGATATTACCAATTGAGAGTCAGGGAAGAGGACATTCCCAATACTGCATTCAATACAAGGTACGGACACTACGAATTCGTAGTTATGCCTTTTGGACTAACGAATGCACCAGCAGCTTTCATGGATATGATGCATCGGATCTTCCGACCATATCTGGATAAGTTTGTGGTGATATTCATCGATGATATCTTAGTCTTCTCTAAGAGTGAGGAAGAACACGCCCAATACTTGAAGATAGTGTTGCAGACCTTGAAGGAGCATAAGCTATATGCTAAATTCAAGAAGTTCGAGTTCTGGTTGAACAGAGTAGCGTTCCTTGGACACATTATCTCTGGTAACGGAGTAGAGGTCGACTCATCCAAGATTGAGACTGTGATGGAATGGAAACCACCAAGGAACCCAACCGAGGTGAGAAGTTTTCTGGGCTTGGCAGGTTACTACCGGAGATTCGTTCAGGAATTCGCCAAGATCGCCGCGCCACTCACCAAGCTCACTCGTAAGGACTGCAAGTTTGAATGGATGGAGAAGTTTGAGAACAGCTTCCAAGAGCTGAAACGCCGATTGACTACCGCACCAGTGCTGACCTTACCAGAAGGCACCAAAGGGTACACAGTATATACAGACGATTCGAAAGAAGGGTTAGGCTGTGTACTAATGCAAAACGAAAAGGTCATCGCGTACGCATCGAGGAAACTCAAGACTCACGAGGAGAACTATCTGACCCACGATCTTGAGTTGGATGGGATTATCTTCGCTCTGAAGAAGTGGAGACACTACCTGTATGGAATAACTTTTGACAGACCACAGAGTTTGCGCTATTTGTTCAATCAGAAGGAGTTGAACATGAGATAGAGAAGGTGGATAGAATTCCTAGAGGACTACGATTGCAAAATCCAGTACCACCCAGGAAAAGCCAATGTGGTAGCCGACGCCTTGAGTAGAAAGGCCGGAGCAGCGCAACTTACCGGAAGGACCTCGGAGTCAGGATCCGAGAAGAACAAATTCGTGGTGATATAGCGAGCTCGACTGGTAAACTTGTCAATCGAGTCACCAATGAAAGATAGGATTAGGGAAGGACAGTACAAGATGGTTGGACTCAAAGAGCGATCAGACAACTAGGATTAGAAACAGATTCCCAGTTTAGTCTGGATAAGTTGGGAATTCTGAGATTTCGGAACCGAGTCTGCGTTCCACCGGAATTAAAGAGAGAGATTATGGACGAGGCACATAAGACAGCCTACACCATACATTCTGGAGGGACCAAGATGTTCCAGGACCTTAAAGGATATTTCTAGTGGAAGGGAATGAAAAGAGATATAGCCGACTATGTTCGGAGATGCTTGACCTGCCAACGAGTCAAGGCAGAACACCAGAAATTGGCTTGAACACTACAGCTGCTGCCCGTTCCCGAATGGAAGTGGGAACAAATTTCGATGGACTTCGCTACCGAATTTCCTAAGGTCAAGGGAGGATACGACAGTATATGGGTTATCGTGGATCGCCTAACTAAATCCGCTCACTTCTTGCCGGTAAAGACAACCGACAACGTGGAAACTTTGGCGGAGACGTACGTAGCCGAGATAGTATGGTTAAACGGAGCACCACGAAGTATCGAATCCGATAAAGATCCGAAGTTCACTTCCCAATTATGGAAGTCAATCCAAGAGAAATTCGGAACAAAGCTGGCAATGAGTACAACCGCGCACCTTCAGACTGATGGGCAGTCCGAGCGGACAATTAAGTTCCTAGGAGATATGCTAAGGTCGTGCGCGCTGGATTTTCCCGACAGTTGGCACAAGAACTTGCCGCTGGTTGAATTCGTCTATAACAACAGTTACCAAGCATCGATCAAAATGGCACCGTATGAAACACTTTATGGACGAAAGCGCAGATCCCCACTGTATTGGGATATAGACGACACCAGGTAGACTGAGGACGGATTCCACCGGGCAATGCCTTCTGAATGGATTGCCGAAGCGCAAGAAAAGGTTAAGATCATTCAACAACGGATGACGGCTGCCCAGGATCGCCAAAAGGGTTACCCCGACCCTAAGAGGCATCACGTCGAATTCGTCGTAGGAGATAAAGTCTTTCTTAAGGCATCGTCGAGGAAGTAAGGGTGGAAAACTTAGCCGTAGATTCTTAGGACCGTTTGAGATCCTCGATCGGATAGAGACGGCATATAGGATAGACCTACCCCCTAGTCTCACCGGGATTCACAACGTGTTTCACATGTCCCAATTGCGTAAGTACTTCTCGGACAAATCACACATTCTACTCATAGAAGAAATGTCCCAAGAACCCGATTTGACTTTTGTCCTTAAGCTAGCTGAGATCGCCGATAGGAAGTTCCAAGAGTTAAGAAACAACAGAATTCCAATCATGAAAGTTATCTGGAGAGGTAACTCGGTTGAAGAGGCCACTTGGGAGCCTGAGGAAAAGATGAAGAGATTCTACCCTCACTTATTCACAGAGACCGAAGCGAATCTGAGGACAGCTTCGTCCCAAGGAGGGGAGATTGTGGCAGCCCGGACCGGGGCCTAGTTGAGAAGGTATTAAGCCGACCCTTTGTGTGCACATTTCTCGAGTAACTTAGAGATCCTTAAGTCTTATGTGAGCTAATGTGTTTAATTATGTGCTTACGTGCTAAATATATGCTTGAATTATTGATCTTAGTAGCCGCGTGCCCTAATTTGACCTAATCGTTATTTTCGGAAATATCGACCGAAAAACCCTAATCGGGATAATTTCGGGACTTTGTGCTCTTATATGACATTTAGGACCTTGGGAAAGGTTACTAAGTGATTATAATTTATTTAGGCTTCGTTTTTGCAAAAATCAGAATTTCCACACCGGAAGCCGTTTTTCGCCCGTTCCGCTTCGTTTTTCACGGAGAAAATAAAATGGGCCAAATTTATAGTCAAAATGCTCATAATTTAATTTCCTAACTAATGGTGTGATTAGATTTCCCAAACTCCCTCATCTCGATCACCAAATACTCGATTTTCCGTCAATTGACTAAACGCCGAAAGGTCGCTTTGACCATTTAATTAATGGTCCAACCTTGTCTCATGTGCAATAAAACCAGCCAAAAATCTGCACATTGGAGCCCCAAATCAGCTGAAAATTTGATCTTTTGGTTGGGTGCCGACAAGTTTCAATTATTTCCATATAACCCCTAAGATATTTTCTCTAAGGACCATATGGCAAATAGTAAAAGTTCTACCTCTATATATACACCATCACCCCCTGTCATTCTCTTGCTTATTCACTACTCTCTTCTCTCCCTCACACACTCTCTCACTCTCGGCCATTACGGCTCTTAGTTGCTAGGTTGTTTGTTTATTTATTTTCCAAGTTTTCTTGATTATATGTTCATAATACATATTAGTCAAGAAAACTAGTAGGAAAATCAGAGCTCTTATTCCTAGTTAAGCTTAAGATCTTTAAGGGTAATTCTTCTACTTCCTCTGTTTTGATTTCATGATTATTTGAGTTTTAGTTGAGCTTTTGTTTATTGTTTATGCAATATATGTTGTTATATATGTGTTTGATGGGATTTTGAGTTTGAGGAAGCCATTAAAAATACTTTTAAGCTAGATAAAAATCTGATAATTTTTGGAGAGATCCTCCACTGTGTTAGAAAAGGTTTTCTGGAGTTTTTGAAGCAATAAAATCGTTTTTAACTATTTTTATAAATTTTTCAAGAAAATCCCGTAAGGCAGATTTTCACAGAAAATCTATCGACACTGGATTCAAACTCGTTTCTCTCCTTCATATATTAACCTGTTGGATTGATTCAAAAGTCTAACATGTTCTAATTTCAAATAGGTTTCTAAAATGGTATGGCTTACCTCCAAACTCCCAGTATTCTGTCCTCTACGAATTTTCTTAGTTGGGGCTGGAAAAACTGGAAATCCTTGAATGTTGAGATATGTGCTTGTTTGTTGATGATTTAGTGTTTAATGTTGTTATTTGATGAAATAATGTGGATATATGTGTTTAGATCTTTATTTTGAGCTAATCTATGGGATGATCATGTGTGAAAAGATGTGTTTAGTGTGTGTTCTTGAAGAACATAAAGAATATCTTGAAGATTTAAAGTCTTCAAATAAAACCCAAGCTTTTGATCCAAAAATTATTTTATCACTCACAAAGGTTGTTTTTATAATATGTTTCTAAAAATAAATATTTATTAAAATTGGTATTACTAATTATTATAATTAGTAATAATTAAACCTTTTTAAAATAAAATTCGATTAATTAATGTTTAATGACAAATTAAACTTGGTTAATTATTTCCTTAATTATTTAATTAATTATTTATTAATTAGTGATTAATTTAATTAATCACCAATTAATTATAATTAATTAATTCTTAATTAGATTAGATTAAGTCTTAATTAAATGAGATTAATTAGTTAATTAAAGTTAATTAATTAATTTCGAAAACCTAATTAATTAATCAAAGTTAATCACATTTATCACATTTATCACATTTATTTTTCATATATTTTTATTACAGACCATGCGTGGAAATGTGAGAATCGAGTAAGATGTAACGCCCCGTATTTTGGATTTAATTCCGCATACATATTTCTAATATATTTCTTAATTTCTCGTTTTAACCGTTGAACTTGTATGAAGATTTTGACCTAAACCCCAAGATTTTCCCAAAATGACCGTTTTGCCCTTATTTCTAAAAAATGCAGGTGCTGCTATAATTCATAAAACTAATTCTTTTCCTTTTTCTTTTTCATTCTTTTCGTTTCTTTTTCTTTGTTTTAATGTGAGAGAAAAAAAAAGAGAGAAGAGGGAATTTTGATAGTTGATCTTCAATCCAACCTCACGATCTCGTCTCTTGACCGATTCTCCTATCATTCGTTCCTACGCGTTCCTCGTATCTCGACCTTCGATTAGGTACCAACTTTTCCTATAATTCAGTTCGTTTTACCAGATTTCTGATCTAGATGATGAATAGTTTATATATTGTGAATTTTGGTGATTTGTGATCAATTCTCATTTGATTTACGTGTTTTTAGTGTCTAAATAACGAGCATGAGTGGTAGATTAACATACATGAGTTTGGTTACGATTCCTGGCTGAATTATTGATTTATGTGAAGATCTGTGTAAATCTTGATGTTTTGCTTGAAGAAGCTCAGGACAAACTGGACGGAGCAAACTCACGGTATGTTACATATCGTGAGAATGCATTCTCAGGTATGCAGCTAACCATGAACATTGACCGTGAGATTAAAAATATCACGGTATGTTCCTTACCGTGACGCCTTCCCGTGAGTCCCTTTCAGATACCGTGAGCATTACTTAGTTTGTTTTTCAGCCATTTCAATTAGAAAGCTACGACAATATTGGTCAATTCAATTTCTTGAGAGTTGACTTTTACCGTCTTACTCCGATTTTGAAATCCGACTTCGCCGATAGCTTTGATAAATCACGAAACTTACGATTCGTGAAGTTTAGAATTTTCCGACCTCATTCGGGACGTGAATCGTAGCTTTTCCATTTAGGGCTTTTTAATCTATTTTCCAAAACTTGCCCGATTGATCCAAAACTTGTAGGATTACCTCGTTATAGTATCTTCAGCATGAATGTGAGCTTTAATTTGTATTTTAACATGTTTTACATATTTAATTTTTAATGTTTCGTTTAATTACGTTTAAATGCATTCTTGTGAGTACTTCAATAAAAGTCGTGTCTTATGTGCTTTTAACTACTTTATATATCTCTCTTAAGCCATGCGTCATGTTAGTATCTTATGTGGTTTCGTCGGTTGTTAGTTTTAGGTGATTCCTCTAGGATTTCTCGATCGTTGTACCTTTCTCACCGAGCTTTCCAGGTGAGGGTTTAAACTGGTTTTTAACTGGAGTAAGAATCCTATTACTTTGTGAAATAACTTATCCTCCTGCTTTTAATTGTATGGCTTTGTTTTACAACTTTTCTTATATAATAATAGATATTTAAATGTATATTTTAATGATTTCGATTAAAACGTTTTGATATCAAAATTATATATAAGTATCGCCCAAATGATTTGTTTTACGAGGCAAGAAAACATATTTGATTTAAAGTAAGCTTTGGATTGGAGAATCTTCTTGTTGAGTGAAGTCGTTAGGGTGGATCCTTCCTAACGATGAAATACCCGGTCGTTCTCCAATCGTTACAACCTTCCTTCAAAAAGGGTCCTTTAGCCACCAAAATGTAGTGTAATGATTGCGAAGCGAGACAATGACAATGATAACGATTGACAGAATGGGCCCGGAGGTTATATGGAGGGTGAGACTCGGTGATGAGCGTCTAGAGTAATAAGATCCCAAAGTATAATTTCCAACTTGTAATTTCCAATGGGAGACTGGTCAGTGGTTGGCAAGTCTTTCGTTGGGGAGATGGTGGACTATTGCATGTGTTGCACGTTTTTCCTCAAACCTACATGATCGAATGGTTGAATATCTGGGTAGCCTCGGAATTTGACAAACGACGCAGGAGTATTTATTGAATGTGGCGATATAAGGAGGAACGGGCCCCTACTTGCCGGAACAATAGTGTATCGAACTTGTTTACTGCTTTAATGTAATTTAGTTGAATTATAAGCCTCGTCATTTATTTTACCGATCGAATCAGTTAAAGATATTGCAAATGTTGATTAAACGAGCTTATAAATCAACTAGACTATCCTTTAAAATTATCGGCTTGAATTATGTGCTAAAATGATCTCAAAGGATCCGTTCGTTAATATTTGACAGTTTTAAAATAAGCAGAACCCGAGTGTTGTTTTGTCGTATAGTTTTACAACTTATATTATTTATATTATTTCTTAAAACAAGCAACATTCACCATTGTGGTTTTAAAGAACGTGTGACGAACTCTGATCAATATTTATATTATATAACCCCTCGCTGAGATCCTTTATACTCACCCTCTTATTTTGATTCTTGCTTCAGGTTCCTTCAGACAGACGGGTGGCAGTGTCACCTTTGTGGTCAGTTGGCAACAGCAGGTCTGTTTGATTCGGGTTTTGGTCTTATTTAGTTTATGTCCAACAACAGTCGAGTTTTGATGATTTCCTTTACTATGCTTTTGTTATAGTTGAAAGAATTGAAGACATTATGTTGAGCTTAATTGTTGTAGTTGATGATATCTAGGACTGCATGAGATGATATAGTTGAGCCCTGTGTGGCATTTATACATTAAATGCTATACCTGCTGTAGATTGTTGCCTTGGATGGCTGCTATGTTATAAATGTTGTTTTATTTTCTTCCGCAGTCTGATTAGTTTTAGCATTGTTGTTGTTGGACTAGTTGTTGTTGCCAGTTTATTTGCTGAGCGAGTGTCGTTCGCTGGGATGGATTTTTGAGTAGGGCGTTATGTCTTGCTTGGGAGTCTGTTCTGGTTCGGGTGTGGTGCTCTTCTTCCCAGCCTTGGAGAGGGGCGCTACATGAGGTGGTATCAGAGCCCTAGGTTTCCGAAAGGTAACCGAAGGCTTTGTTATCGCGTCTGTCTTGCATTCAGTGTTGCCTTGCATGGTGTCAGTTAGTATCGAATTGTGTTTTGACGAGTGTTTGTCGTTCTTAGTGCCGAAATTGTGAAACGAACACGGTTGATTTCTAGACCCGACCGAAGATCTTTTACGAATTTTGTAATAAGAGAGATGTAACATAAGTTGATTCTAATGTTCGATGTCGTATTTCACTTAGTTTGGGTTCGTCTAGGTCGTACGACATTAGGTTTGCTTAATTGCTCGTAATTGCTATACTTGCTCAATGTGATTACTTCTGTGTTGTATGTGAATTTGACTGAATATCCTTAAATGTAATTTTGTGAAACATCATTTAACGGAAACATGCATCTATTTTGCCACTCAGCTGTGATCTCGGGTATGGCGTCTAAGAAATCTCGTACTGATCCACCGCTATCGCCTTGACAAATTGCACCGGACTTCATGGGCCCTATCTCCCCGGAAACATGGAGATCACCAGAGAGAGGGCAGTGTGTCAGAGTATGAAGCCCAATTCGCTTACTGGATTAGATATCTACCTAACTTGGAGTCAGATCAGAGATAAAGAGTAGCTAGATTTATATCAGGGTTGAGGCCTGAGATTCATCAGATACTAATAAGCTTAGTTTGTTGTTCCTATGCAGTGGCAGTTGCTAGAGCTATACAGACAGAGTTGGATTTGTTCGGGACTGCAAATATGAGTAGCACTGTGGCTATGGAGAATATCTCATTAGGGTCAATACCAATTCCCGATGTCGGACCCCAAGCAAATGCCGAACCAATTCCGCGTGAATGCTGTAGAAAGACGAATCACAAAACCGAGAAGTGCCGAAAGAACTGGGGATGTTGTTTTAGATGTGGGAGTAATAAGCATCAGGTCCAGAAATGTCCTAATCAAAGAGACCATCAAGGAAAGAAGCGGAAGTAAGACCATCGAAGGAAGAATAATAAAGTACCGGTCCTGATATTGACCCAGGATCTGTACAATCGGACGTATTACACTATTAGGGAATTTTCGTATCCGAAGAATAATTCAAGATATGTACATAGGTCAGAAGCTGGCTAAAGACGAAGACCCGAGTCGAAGGGGATTAATGAAGGGAAGTGGAAGAAAGATTGGCTTTCGCATCGTTCGAAACAGGTATATTGCATCGTCATACTCATGCATTTTATTTTGTAAATTTTGTGGATTTATTATTTGTTAAATTGTGCATTTTAGCTGCTTATAGTGTTGAGCCCGTGTTCGTAATTTCCCATTGCAATGCACACGTGTGTCCTGTACAGGTGACGCCTCCACGAAACGTTGCACCCCGTGCAACGAACCGTGCATGGTAACTATGGAACGTTGCCGGTCGTGCAACGTACCGTGCATGCCCCTTTTTGCATTTATAAGGTTTGCACGAGATCAGTCAGCAACATCAACCTCATTTCCTTCATTTTTTAGGCAGAAATTCTCTCATTTTTGCCCTCTAATTCCTTCGATTTTCGTCAACCATTATCTTTCGATCCGTTCGACTGATTTCCGATCCATTTGCTCTAGCGTGTTGTCCCCTGTGCATTCTTTAATTTAGTTGGTATTTGGGTTCATCTGAGTTCTCGATCAACGCAGATCTGAAGCCCGAAGTACGCACGACAAGTGTTCGATAAAAGTTTCGAAAGAGAATTTTGTCAAACTTCACCAAGCTTCACCCATTCTACCTATTTTCAGATTTGAAGGATGGCTAGAGCTCGTGGAAGACGTCGACTCAACATAGCGCAATCCGAAGGTTATGAAGTGGAGTTCAAAAATGATGTCCGAGAGAAGATTTTCAACCGAATGACGGGACGATCGATTAGCCCGTCCCAATTTTTAGACGTGGATGCAATGAATGAGTTGGGTCTTGGAGACGGCATAGCCCGATACCTTGAGAATGCCGGCTTGACTGCTTTCTTTGCCGTTCAGAAGCCAACTTTCCCCCGTGTTACTTGTGAGTTCTTGAGCTCCTACCAAGTGTCACGCCACGATGAGGATATCTAGATCCCTCTCAAGCTCACATTTCGAGCGCACAACACATAGTACATGGTCACCTTTCGACAGCTGACCCAACATTTCGGATTAGACCTTGATTGCACCAGAGAGCAGCCAAAGAGATGGACCGAAGTCGATGCTTGGCTCTGTATCGCACCCGGAGCAGCAGGATTTGTCCTCGGAGTGTCGAAGGCTACCGCACTCATCGATACACCCTTGAGGGTTGTGCATGCAGCTCTTGCGCATTCGGTCTTCGCTAGAGGAGAGAGCGTGGGAGTGGTGACTAAGGAGGATTTATTTCTCCTCGACTGTATGGTACGGGGTATCAAGGTTAACCCCCTTCCGGTCATGTTCGACCATTTGGACCGGATGATTACTCGTGGAGTAGGAGAGATCAGGATCGAATCTTATATCATAGCGATCCTTGAGTGTGTTGAGGTTCCCAAGTTCAATTTAGATATTCCCGTAGCAGGAGATACCCGGATCAGCTTTACCACCTTGGCATTGATGAGGATATGTCAGAGGATGGGTCGATTGGGCCCATACTTTTTACGTGCCGACTAGGCCGCAGCAGGTGGCGACGGACATGATGGAGCTAGAGTCTGAGATATAGGTGGTGAGGATGCAGAGGAGCATCCGCAGCAGCATGGGCAGGTCCCACCTGCATTTCAGGATGTGCCAGAGACTTCACAGGCTGGAAGGTTAGGTCCAGGCACCGGTTGATCTCCAGAAGTTCTACTCAGAGTTTGTGGAGTTCCGTTGTGACACTATAGAGTTCCACCATAAGACTACAGAGTTCCAATGTCAGACTGTAGACTAGTTGAGCTCCATCCAGCAGTTAGTCATAGACATGCAGGCCACGATTACTGGTTTCTTCGAGCGTCATTTTCCACAGGGACCAGATGCCCCAGGATCCTAGTTATCCATCTATCCTCTTTTGCTATTTCTAGTTTAATTTCGCTAGTCGTAATTTGTCGTTTCGTGCGGACCTGATGACGTTTAATCATTTCGTATCTAAATGTTCTCAGGATGTTTGAATATTATGTATTTAAATGCTATTAGGATGTTTAAATTAAATGCTACTTATTGCTATATAAATGTTTAAATGTTTAGTTGTTTTAAATATTCTGTGAATTATATGTTTATATATGTTCTTCTTTTATTCGTTTGTATAGGTTTTCCTTGCGTATACTCTCTTCGACAAACTCTGTAGACCGGAGTAGAATCTGAGGACAAATTCTTTTGAAGAGAGGAGTATTGTAACGTCCCATATTTTGAATTTAATTCTGAATACGTATTTCTAATCTTTTTCTTAATTTCTCATTTTGACCGTTGAACTCGTATGAAGATTTCGACCTAAACCCCGAGATTTTCCCAAAATGACCGTTTTGCCCTTATTTCTAAAAATAGCAAGTGATGCTATAATTCATAAAACTAATTCTTTTCCTTTTTCTTTTTCATTCTTTTCTTTTCTTTTTCTTTGTTTTCATGTGAGAGAAGAAAAAAGAGAAGAGAGAATTTTGATAGTTGATCTTCAATCCAATCTCACGATCTCGTTTCTTGACCGATTCTCGTGTCGTTCGTTCCTTCGCGTTCCTCGTATCTCGACCTTCGATTAGGTACCAACTTTTCAATAATTCAGTTCATTTTACAGGATTTCTGATCTAGATGATGAATGGTTTATATATTGTGAATTTTGGTGATTTGTGATCAATTCTCGTTTGATTTACGTGTTTTTAGCGTCTAAATGACGAGCATGAGTGGTAGATTAACATATATGAGTTTGGTTACGATTCCTGGATGAATTATTGATTTATGTAAAGATCTGTGTAAATCTTGATGTTCTGCTCGAAGAAGCTCAGGATGAACTGGACAGAGCAAACTCACGGTATGTTACATACCGTGAGAATGCATTCTCACGGTATGCAGCTAACCATGAACCTTGACCGTGAGATTAAAAATCTCATGGTATGTTCCTTACAGTGACGCCTTCCCGTGAGTCCTTTTTAGATACCGTAAACATTACTTAGTTTGTTTTTCAGCCATTTCAATTAGAAGGCTACGACATTATTCGCCAATTCGATTTCTTGAGAGTTGACTTTTACCGTCTTACCTCGGTTTCAAAATCCGACTTTGCCGATAGCTCCGATAAATTGCAAAACTTACAATTCGCGAGGTTTAGAATTTTCCGACCTCATTCAGGACGTGAATAGTAGCTTTTCCGTTTAGGGCTTTTTAACCTATGTTCCGAAACTTGCCCGATTGATTCGAAACTTGCAGGATTACCTCGTTATAGTATTTTAAGCATGAATGTGAGCTTTCATTTATATTTTAACATGTTTTACATATTTAATTTTTAATGTTTCGTTTAATTATGTTTAAATGCATTCTTGTGAGTACTTCAATAAAAGTCGTTCCTTATGCGCTTTTAACTGCTTTATATATCCCTCGTAAGCCGTGCGTAGTGTTAGTATCATATGTGGTTTCATCGGTTGTTAGTTTCAGGTGTTTCCTCTAGGATTTCTCGATCGTTGTAACTTTTTCACCGAGCTTTCCAGGTGAGGGTTTAAACTGGTTTTTAACTGGAGTAAAAATCCTATTACTTTGCGAAATAACTTATCCTCCTACTTTTAATATGGCTTTGTTTTATAGCTTCTCTTATATAATATTAGATATTTAATGTATATTTTAATGATTTCGATTAAAACGTTTTGACATCAAACTTATATATAAGTATCGCCGAAATGATTTGTTTTACGAGGCAAGAAAACATATTTGATTTAAAGTAAGCTTTGGATTGGAGAATATTCTCGTTGAGTGAAGTCGTTAGGGAGGATCCTTCCTAACGATGGAATACCCAGTCGTTCTCCAATCGTTACAACCTTGCCTCAAAAAGGGCCCTTTGGCCACCAAAATGTAGTGTAATGATTGCGAAGCGAGACAATGATAACGATAACGATTGACAGAATGGGCCCGGAGGTTATATGGAGGGTGAGACTCGGAGACGAGCGTCTAGATTAATAAGATCCTGAAGTATAATTTCCAACTTGTAATTTCCAATAGGAGACCGGTCGGTGGTTGGCAAGTATTTCGTTGGGGAGATGGTGGACTATTACATGTGTTGCACGTTTTTCCTCAAACCTACATGATCGAACGGTTGAATCTCCGGGTAGCCTCGGAATTTGACAAAAGACGCAGGAGTATTTATTGAATGTGGCGATATAAGGAGGCATGGGCACGTACTCGCCGGAACAATAGTGTATCGAACTTGTGTACTGCTTTAAAGTAATTTAGTTGAATTGTAAGCCTCGTCATTTATTTTACCGATCGAATAAGTTAAAGATATTGCGAATGTTGATTGAACGAGCTTATAAATCAACTAGACTATCCTTTAAAATTATCGGCATGAATTATGTGCTAAAATGATCTCAAAGGATCCGTTCGTCAATATTTGACTGTTTTAAAATAAGCCAAACCCGAGTGTTGCTTTGTCATAAAATTTTAAAACTTATATTATTTATATTATTTCTTAAAACAAGAAACGTGCACCATTTTGGGTTTAAAGAACGTATGACGAACTGTGATCAATATTTATATTTTATAACCCCTCGCTGAGTATCCTTTATAGTCACCCTCTTATTTTGATTCTTGCTTCAGGTTCCTTCAGACAGACGGGTGGCAGTGTCACCTTTGTGGTCAGTTGGCGACAACAGGTCTAGGTTTGATTCGGGTTTTGGTCTTATTTAGTTTAATGACCAAACAGTCGAGTTTTGATGATTTCCTTTACTATGCTTCTGTTATAGTTGAAAGAATTGAAGATATTATGTTGAGCTTAACTGTTGTAGTTGATGATATCTAGGACTGCATGAGATGATATAGTTGAGCTCTGTGTGGCATTTATGCATTAAATGCTTTACCTACTGTAGATTGTTGCCTTGGATGGCTGCTATGTTATAAATGTTGTGTTATTTGCTTCCGCACTCTGATTAGTTTTAGCATTGTTGTTGTTGGACTAGTTGTTGTTGCCAGTTTATTTGCTGAGTGAGTGCCGTTCGCTGGGATGGATTTTCGAGTAGGGCGTTATGTCTTACTTGGGAGTCTGTTCTAGTTCGGGTGTGGTGCTCTTCTTCCCAGCCTTGGAGAGGGGCGGGGCGCTACAACATATTTCAAACGTTTAATGTACTACACTGTGTAATCAAGGTACACTATAAGTATAAATTCCAATAAAACAAGTTTTCATAATATGTGGCAGAAATAAAGAATAGCTTACTGGAAAATGAGTATGAAGTACAGTGGTGCAAAATCAGAGTACTATTTTCCGGAATCAAAGTATGGAATTCAATATCACAGGTATTATGAGATATTGTTTATTATTACAAAAGATCCCACGAGAATGTCAAGAAGAATTCCCTAGAACTCTGGAATTTCCAATATCACATTTATTTTTCATATATTTTTATTACAGACAATGCGTGGAAATGTAGAGAATCGAGTACAGATTTCAAACGTTTAAAGTGCTACATTAAGTAATCAAAGTACACTATAGACTGGAACAAATTATAAATTCCAATAAAACAAGTTTTCATAATATGTGGCAGAAATAGAGAATCGAGTACTGGAAAATGGGTATGAAGTACAGTGGTGAAAATTCAGAGTACTCTTTTCCGGAATCAAAGTATGAAATTCAATGTCACAGGTATTACGATATATTGTTTATTATTACAAAAGATCCCACGAGGATGTAAAGAAGAGTTCCCTGAAACTCTGCAATTCCCAATATCATATTTATTTTTTATATATTTTTATTAGAGACCATGCGTGGAAATCTATGATGCACGGACACTCCTAAAAATTCTATTTTTTCGTGTCTGTCGTGTTTGACACCCGTGTCGGACACTTTTCTAGTGTAAAATGCCGAAAAAAATCCATGTAGTCGTATCTGTGTAGTGTCGTGTCCGTATCGCCATGTTTATGTCCGTGTTTCATACGTGGAAATGTAGAGAATCGAGTACAGATTTCAAACATTTAAAGTACTACACTGAGTAATCAAGGTACACTATAGACTGGAACAAAGTATAAATTCCAATAAAATAAGTTTTCATAATATGTGGCAGAAATAGAGAATCGAGTACTAAAGAATGGGTATGAAGTACAGAGGTGCAAAATCAGAGTACTCTTTTCCGGAATCAAAGTATAAAATACAATATAACAGGTATTACGAGATATTGTATATTATTACAAAAGATCCCAAGAGGATGTCTAGAAGAATTCCCTGGAACTCTTGAATTCCCAATATCACATTTATTTTTCATATATTTTTATTACAGACCATGTGTGGAAATGTAGAGAATCGAGTACAGATTTCAAACGTTTCAAGTACTACACTGAGTAATCAAGGTACACTATAGACTGGAACAAAGTATAAATTCCAATAAATCAAGTTTTCTTAATATGTGGCAGAAATAGAGAATGGAGTACTGGAAAATGGGTATCAAGTACTTAGTGCAAAATCAGAGTACTCCTATCCAGAATAAAAGTATAGAATACAATATAACAGGTATTACGATATATTTGTTTATTATTATAAAAGATCCCACGAGGATGTTAAGAAGAATTCACCGGAACTCTGGAATTCCCAATATCACATTTATTTTTCATATATTTTTATTACAGACCATCAGTGGAAATGTAGAGAATCAAGTACAGATTTCAAACGTTTAAAGTACTACTCTGAGTACTCAAGGTACACTATAGAATGGAACAAAGTATTAATTCCAATAAAACAAGATTTCATAATATGTGGCAGAAATAGAGAATCGAGTTCTGGAAAATGGGTATCAAGTACAGTTGTTAGGATTTTATTAATTAATGCTCTACGCTTTCGTTTTGTCATTGATTTTCTCAAATAAATCCGCCTAGTAGTATTTTCCGTTCGCCAGGTTGCGACCCATTTCTAGACGCCTACTATCATTATGGGTTGTGGCTTGGTGCGGGATGTCGAGTTGCACCGTATTTGGGGACGTGCCGTTACACATCATCTTCACATGGGCACCGAAATAATTTTCCGGCGGGCAATTTTCTCGAAGAGAATGTGCTCGCTCGATGAGAAAAATTCAACCATTGTACTTGAAAAATGATGGGTAGGTTGTTCTGTAGTAGTCGTGCCTTCGCGAGATCGTGCTTTCGGCCTCATTTTTTTATCTTGGCGACAGTGGTTGAAATTTCTGTCCTTGGTTCCATGGAGAACTAATAGGGAGATTGGTGGCATCTGGGTCATCTTGTATGGTGGCGTTTGGTGTGTTATAGGGCTCGCGAGGCGTTTGATGTGGCGTTTGACGGTGGCAATTGTTGATAGACGGCTGCGACGTCCGAATTGGGGAAGAAACAGTCCAGTAAAATTGCTTAACCTAACTTTTGTTTTACTACAACAAAATTCAAGTTTGGGTCTGTAGCGCCCCTCTCCGTAGGAGGAAGAAGAACGCTACATCCACACCTAAATGAATTCCCGAGCATGACAGGGTGCCCTACTCGAAAACTCATTTCAGCGAACGGCAAGACACTCAATCAAAACTCCGGCAACAACAATACGATGCCCCAACAACAACAACAATAATCAGATAAATGCGGAAGCGAATTCATAAATAATAGTTCAATTCATAAAAGCCATCCATGGCAACGGTAATCATAAAACGAATCTAAAATAATTATCCAATCAATGCCATCCACGGCTCAACTAAACTATCCTACATCAGGGGCACGAAAGTACAGAAAGTAAATCATACTATTAAATACAGTGATTCAAATCAATTCAGAAAGTAAAGACTCGACTGTTGTTGGGACACTGACAAGACAATAATACATGAGCCAACCTAGACCTGCTGCTGCCCACTGACAAGATAGGTGACACTGCCACCTGTCTACCTGAAGCAAGAACCAAAATAGAAGGGGTGAGTATAAATGATACTCAGTAAGGGGGTAATACAATATAGGTATTGATCGCAGTTCGTCGTTTATCTTCTAAAACTAAAGGTAGTGAATGTTGCTCGTTTTAATAAAGAATACAAATATAATAATAAGTTGCAAAACATAACACCAAGCAACACTCGGGTGCGACTTACTTTGAAAACACAAAAGGTTGACGAACCGGATGCATTTGAAATCATTTGCACATAATGTCATGCCGATATTTTAATGAAGGCTTAGTCGTTTCACAATCCGTCGAGTAGATGAAAGGAACAATTATCAATAATACATGAACGAGAAATGAAAGATGGGATTGTGCTTCGACTAAGTAACGAAAGCAATAATCAATTAGACAAGTAAATAATGCAATAAGTCATGCAATAATGTGTCCCGACGAGAACGGGTCCTCTCCTTATGACTCCCAATCATGGCAATCATGAAATCAATTACTCCACCACCAAAGTTATTCAATGTCCAATCAGAAATTATCTGGAAATGCGTGTAAACAACATCACCCTCACTACAGAATTTTCAAGGAAGCGCGTAGCCTACAACGCCACCCTCGCACTGACTTAGTCCAACCAACCTCTTGAGCGGCCTAAGCTAATACGAATTGGAGTATACATCGGGATTTGCCCTAGAAGCTAGAATAAAAAAGCTACCATTTAACACAATTATACAGAAAATATGATAAAAGACAAATGACAAGTCGGATTCGAGTAATAAATGCGCCGTTAGAACCGTTACGTCGAGACGAAGGAGCTGTCCGAAGACACCGTCGCCGGATTCCCGCTGGAATAGTATCAAAATTGCCGGAAACTACCTGCCACCGCCGGACTGCCTCCGGTCCACCTCTGATGGTCGAACCCTTATACTGAAATGTTTCTCTCTTCGAGCCCGTCACTTCCCTCAAAACCATTTCCCTGAAATCAATTACTCCACCACCAAAAGTTAATTATCTGGAAATGTGTGTTAACAAGTCACCCTCACTACAGAATTTTCAAGGAAGCACGTAGCCTACAATGCCAACCTCGCATTGACTTAGTCCAGCCAACCTCCTGACCGACCTAAGCTAATACGGATTTAAGTATACATCGGGATTTTCCCCTAGACGCTCGTCTCCAGGCTCACCTCCTCTATACTGTGGACCCAAAGTCATGATCCAGTCCATGGCTCGCTTTTGAAAAGAATCTATGCACTAAGTTTTTGGTGGCTAAAGGGGCCTTTCGGAAATAGGGGATCAGGGTGTGGGAGGCCAAAGGGGCCATTCGAGACAAGGTTATATTTTCAAGGCCGAGAGGCCAAAGTTCGCTTTTAAAACAAACGGGTTTTCCTTGCCTCTAATTGAAAATGTTTGTAAAATATTATACATATAGGTTTTTCTATTAAAAGGTTTGACTAAGCACATAAGGAAATAGTAAAGGCAGGAATAGCAAGCAATAAGAAAGATGGGAATGATAAGTTATTTCGCAAACCTATATATATCTATGTCCTTGCCCCAGTTGAAAGCATTTTAAACCCTTACCTGGCTCGACAGAACATGAGAATGAAAGCAAGTAGCAAATACAATTCTGCCTCAAAGATCCCACCTGAAAAACACGGGGTCTAGGGGATGAATGACTGACACGAACAAGGAAACAGACACCGATGCTCAGCTACCAAAATACGAACATGCTTAAAGAGGATCATTCAATATTCAGGCATAACAGAGCAAGTACGGGCAATATGGTCGATTTACATCTAAAAGCACAGACTAAATAATAAATGAGAAACACTAAATAATTACGAAATATGTAAACATATAAGCTAAGCAAGGGTAAGATTGTAATAAACATCAATCAAATATATTCCATTTAAATCAACAATTCGAAATACAACTTACAGCTTTTCCCAAAAGCACTAAAGCTACAAGCTCATATCTAATCCTATCTCTAGCCTAATCGAACCGAAACCTATCAATTCGACTACACAACCATTCAACAACAATATTCGACAACTTACAAAATTAAAAGAAGCTAGAGTACAAGTAATTCATACTCAAAAGCCAAAAGCTAGAAGCTAGAATCAAAAAGCTACTATTTCACACAATTATACCAAAAATGCGATAAAAGACAAACGACAAGTCGGATTCGAGTAATACCAGAGCTGTTAGAACCGTTGCGTCGAGACGAAGGATTTGTCCAAAGATATCATCACCGGATTCCTGCCAGAATAGTGTCAAAATCGCCAGAAACCGCCTGCCACCGCTGGATCGCCTCTGGACCACATTCGATGGTCGAACCCCTATACCAAAAATTTTCTCTCTTCAAGCCCGTCACTTCCCTCAAACCCATTTCTCCATCGGACTCTTCACCGGAAAGTTATTCCACTCCGAAGCTCCAATGAATCCTAAAATCGTAAATTCCAAATTAATGAAAACCCGAGCTACGAATATAGAAACGGGCTTCAAAATCGGCTTACCCATGTCTAGGAGGTCAGGAATGGTGCACTGGTCGCCGGCGAGGGTAGCCGGAAAACCAGCTCCGCCCTAGCTCCGCCGCGTCACCATCCCGACACCATAACTCCTTCGTCGGTGATTGGACCGAGGCGAGACCACCACCATTGGACTCCTCTAATCCAGGGCTACATTCGCCGGGTGGTGCACCACTGTGGCGTCACTGGAGATAGCAGATCAGAGAAATGGTCACTGGACTGAAAATTGGCCATATCTCCTTCATTGGTGGTCGGATGGCCACGGGACCACCGCCGTTGGATTCCTCTCAAAAAATTGGTCCAGAACTACCCTTGCTCGCCGCCTGAAAGTCGCCGAAAAAGCCACGAACACCACCATCTCAGCTGCGGAACTTCCAACCTCCACCGCGCTACCACCGTCGTCCAAATGCCAGAAATGTTGGTACCAATGTGTTCCTCTCGTCGAGACGACCGATTTCGATATATCATTTGCTTGAATCGGTGAAGAATTGAAAAATCCCCAAATTAGAGAAAATGAAGATCACGTTCGTGCGTCTCTGTGTGGTGGATCTCAGATTTTTCATTTGTGCCTCACATTTTTCAATAATTGCATAATATATCATATTCCTCGAAAAGTGTGCTAATAGTGTAAAGTCTCGGAATAAGGTGTACTTAGTGTAAAAAATGACCGAAATAAATTGCTTAACAAAGATTGAGGTTCGTTTTATGAAAATTCATGAGTTTACGAAAAGTCAATGTTGGGAGGGTCAAAGTGTAATTAGTTTTGGGTTAAAATACAATTTCTTTAAAATATGACTTAATGAATAATATTTAGAATCTCATGAAAATATTTGGAACCTCGATAAAATATGCATTATTAAAACATTGAACCCCAGTCCAATGTACACTGTTAAATTACTAGATTAAATTAAACGAGCTAAAAATATAAATTTACCAAATTGATCCTAGTTAGTGGCAAAACAATGCAAATCAATTTCTAATTAATGCCTTGGGTTTTAAATGCCAAATCGATGATTTATAAAATCTTCAAATGCAAGAGTTGGAAAACGTGCAAGTGTAAAAAACGTCGGGACCGTAAACGGTCCGAATTCCAATAAACGCGTTAATCTTGAACTTGGAGATTGCGGGTCGTCACAGGGTCCACATACACCACATATTATACAACAAATGTTTTATTTACATTCTACATAAACATACTGTAATTCAAACTGTCAATTCCACAAACTCACAAACTCATACAGCATATTGACAGATAAATTCCACAAAAATGACATTCGAATTGGGGAAGAAACGATCAACGAAAATTGCATAACCTAAATTTTATAATTAATACAACAAAATTTACGTTTGGGTCCACAAATACCACATATTATACAACAAATGTGTTATTTACATTCCACAGAAACAAACTGAAATGCAATATGTAAATTCCGCAAAATCACAAAATCATACTACATGTTGAGAAATAAATTCCGCAATGTAGTTAAAATTTATATGCAGCGCACAAAAACGTTTAAAAAATTAAATTATTGCAGCCTTTCCTATACTGCCTCTGCTAATGGTTGCGACCTCTCCCCATTTATAAATAAAATTCATCGTCGTAATTGCAGAGAACACACAAATGACAATTTTTATCTTCTCTGTAGCTATCTTGCTCTCTCTCATTCTCAGTCCTTTCTTACTAAACAAGAAAAGAACTAATGGCTGATGAGTTCAGTAGGATTTTGTGGGAACCTATTGCTAGGCATTCGGAATCAGAGACTGAGAAGCTATTTGTTAGCATTCGAAGAGTTACGCTAGAAAAAACCGTGTCTCCCTATCTAAAGTGATGATATTGGCACCCAGTCATCTGAAAGTGGACATGGACAAACACATGAGAAATCATTTCAGTGAAGAACATATGAAATGGAAGGTGATTCAACTCTGTTACTTATTTGCCAAGTTCAGAAGATTAATCAATCAAATTGGGGTGTTCTATAATGAAGACAAGATACCAATAGAGTGACCGTGGACCAAGGCTATTGGAATTTTATACAAAGTCCACAGGTATATTACATAAACCTCCCTCTGATATTCATAATAATCCAAAACCCCCTATTATTACATAAATTATTAATTTTGTTCATCGTTGTCACCGTAATAGGCGGAGCCCCGATCATCTGGAGTTTCGTGTCCGTGGATGTCCCCGCTACAAGTCATTGAAGAAAATTTTCTTGGGTTATAGGTGTGCCCTCTTCAATAAAGAACCCTACTCAACAGTTGAGATCTAATCCCAAGAAGAGAGAATGACAGAGACGTGGAGGAGGAGGTTGACGCTTGGTCCAACTCCAACGGGAGTGAATTTGAAGAAGATGAAGATTACGTGTGTCTTCGTCTGGCGAAAACGATGTTTAGTAGTTGAAAAAAGATATTGATAAGAGTCGTTTTTATAGTATCAACCATCGTATTTTGAGATATTTATAAAATAAATGAATGAACTTATTATTATAATAATAAAAAATATCGAACATAAATCAATAATTGCAGATCTTGTAGGAAATTCTGCACAATTTTAAGAAGGAAATAATAGTAAACCAGGTATATATTGTGATGTTTACATATGTCGAACAACAATCAGTTATTGCTGTTCTATTTTGGACTTCTACCTAATTCTATTAGTAAATGATTTGATTAAACAAACTGTAAGTTCTATTTTATAAATAAATGAACTTGCAATAACAAACTAAGTCGAACATAAATCAATAATTGCAGATCGTGTAGGGAATTATGCATAATTGTACCAAAGAAATAATATTAAACCAGGTAAATATTGTGATCTTTATGTCAAACTTTCAAACTAAATCTCCATTAATTGGATAAGACATTCGGACACGCATCCGTCCATCAATTTAATGCGACCTTTCATTCTTCCATTTCCCCATATTAAAACCCGCAGTCTCAACTATAGAACCCTATTACACCATTTTTACTCACTCTATCTTCTTTGTATTTAGTCTCCCCTGCCTCTCTTAGCTTGCCCATCCACCAAACTGAACATGGTTGAGGAGTTCAATAGGATTTTGGGAGAAACCCTTTGGTGTTTTAGAGACCGCAATATTAATAGGTTGTTTTTAGCCTATTGAAGAGCTATTGTAAAGAATCTGACGTCAGCGCTCCTGAGATGTTGCCGACGGTCCTAAAAGATATGAAGCAAAAATTGTTGTTGCATATGAGAGCTAACTTCAGGAAACGTATTATCAAATTGAGGATGATCCAACTCCGCCATCATTTCACTTCCTTCAGAAGACATATAATGAGACCTTGGGTGTCCTACAATATAGACAACAAACAAGTTACTGTTTCAGAATATTATTGGAATTCTCTGCCCTTTCGTCAGGTATATTGCATGAACCATTCCCTTTCTTGTTATGGATTATCATATCTATTGTTGGTTTCATGTCTCTATTTTTTTCACAATAATAGGAGTCAGCTAAAGAATGAGAGCATCACATCTTTGGCTGTGAGCATTAAACGAATCTGGCATTCATTTTTAAAAAAAGCCAATTTGCCCTTTTCCCTGAAGAACCTGACGCGAATGGTTGGGAAAAAATCTCATTAGATACTGATGACAGCGAGGTGGAGTATATTAACTGGACCTCTTTTGATCGAAGTGATAATGATGATGGAAGTACTGATAATGATGATGGAAGTGATAAAGATGATGGCAGTGATGATGGAAGTGTTAAAGATGATGGTAGTGATTGAAAGAGATAGTGCCCTGCAGCCAATATTTGTAATAGCTATCTCTTGAAATACAATCTTTGATTTATAATAAAGGATGTATTATTTTATATCAAATGGCAAGATTCTTTATTTCATATACATATTTGTTTTGTTTTTATGTTTCTTGATATGCAAATAAAAAAGCTCCTAAATTACTATAAACCGTATCACATTAACTAAAGAGATAATTAAATGAAACATGTGATTAAGGTGTAATTCTAACTAATAAACTCCATGTCAAATGAGTTCATAAAAGATAAGTGGGAGCGTCGAACATGAACTCGAATATAGACTTGCAGTGTGGCTATGTAAAATACTGAGTTTCTAAGTATGAGAATGTAAGGTGACATTCATACTCACACTATGTGGTTGTTCGACAGTTGCACTAAGGATCCCAACCATGAAGCTCAAAATGGGAGAGGATAAAACCTCTAAGTAATTGAGTTAAGTCAAGGTCAGTGATGTGATTAATAATCCCTAAAATTGAGGATTCATCTCATCTTATATTTATAAGATGTTCAGTTGGTATATTTCTTTTCTCTATGACCTCGAGCTCAGAAGAGAGCATAAGATTCATGATGGTTGCTATTCAAGTGAATATGAAGATCAGAGAATGCCAAGAAATGATTCATCTAACTCGATATCTGTATTGAGTAGAATTCCTATATTGTTCTGAATAGAATGACTGCCAAAGGAATCTTCGACCGAAGTATCAAAAGGTTCAAACTAAGGAAAGAGTACCCTTGATTTTATGATATATATATATATATATATATATATATATATATATATATATTGAGAATGAAATAAATTAAGTCAGTTAATTTATTATAAGATAAATAGTTTATCAGTTTACTAAGTGAGGTATTTAATTGATTGGGCTTTTAATTAAGTAAGTTAATTATTATAAGCCTGAGCCAATTAATAAACTTATGTTCAAACAGGCTTGGACTGAACTGTTAATTAAAAGCAAAGGATTTAATTAAACAAAGCCCAAACACAGTAATTAATAAACTGGACCAGACCTGGACCAAGCCTGGCCCAACATGAGGCTAGCGAAAACCCGAGCCCATCAGGGTTAGGGTTTTCAGCCAGTATGTGTCTATTTAATAGACAACTGGCTGATCATTCTCTGTATCTGAAATCTTATTTCTTTCTGAACGTAGTTGAGAAACTGTTCTCTCTTTGTCCACCTTCTTTCTCTAATCCCAGTTCTTGTATTTCTTAAGTGTAAGGAATTCAAGAACATTCTGTACTTAAAAGTATTATTGTTCTTACATTCTTCAGTTGTGGATCTGGCAACAACTGAATTGTGTGTTTGAGAAGATACGGTTCATGGACTTAATCCTCAGAGGGCTTCTGCATTCGAAGTCATCATCTGGTGAACGAGTGGATTCAAAGTTCTTGAGAACTCCAATCTCTACATCAGCAGGCATGCTAGTTTTGAGAAAACATCTTTAATCGGTTCATAAACTTCCTGGGGAATTCGTTATTGATTTCCGGCATAAAAATCTTAAAATTCAGCTAATGCCGAGTATGTGATTCCAACAGTGATGATGAAAGTGATGTTTATTATAAACAAATGGAAGAGGCTGTCATGAAAGTGTGGACGAGGAGTCCCTGATTTTGTGAACTTTTTGTGGACGTTGATAAATCAAAAATGAAAAAGTTGTTATGATGTGTATCTAAAAACACGTACTCGTTTTCTTATTCTTCTTGATGCTTCATGAAGTGCTTGTTTGTTTGATGATACCAATTTGTGGCACTGATATTCTGAATTGTCTAACTGTACTAACTAATGTGTATCTAACAATAGGATCAATGTAATCTCAAATGAGGAGATGCACTTTAAAGGTAAGAATGGCCTGTAGATAATATAAATTTGTGGCACTGGTATTGTAAGTTGTCTAACAACACTAACAAATATGTTAGAAATGGATCTGCGTAATCTCAAATGAGGAGATGCACTTTAAGGGTAAAAGTAGCCTGTAGATAATACAAATTTGTGGCACTTGTATTGTGAGTTGTCTAACAATACTAACAAATGTATATCTAAGAAATGGATCTGCGTAATCTCAAATGAGGAGATGCACTTTAAGGGTAAAAATGGCCTGTAGATAATACAAATTTGTGGCACTGGTATTGTAAGTTGTCTAACAATACTAACAAATATGTATCTAAGAAATGGATCTGCATAATCTCAAATGAGGTGATACACTTTAAGGGTAAAAATAGCCTGTAGATAATACAAATTTGTGGCACTTGTATTGTGAGTTGTCTAACAATATTAACAAATGTGTATCTAAGAAATGGATCTGCGTAATCTCAAATGAGGAGATGCACTTTAAGGGTAAAAATGGCCTGTAGATAATACAAATTTGTGGCACTGGTATTGTAAGTTGTCTAACAATACTAACAAATGTGTATCTAAGAAATGGATCTGCGTAATCTCAAATGAGAAGATGCACTTTAAGGGTAAAAATGGTCTGTAGTTCATACAATTTTGTGGAACTGGTATTGTAAGTTGTCTAACAATACTAACAAATGTGTATCTAAGAAATGGATCTGCGTAATTTCGGACGAGATGATGCCATTACGGGTAATCTGGCCTTTTGATGATACCGTTTTGTGGCACTGATATTCTGAATTGTCTAACTGTACTAACTAATCTGTATCTAAGAAACGGATCTACGTAGTCTCAAATGAGGAGATGCACCTTAAAAGGATTTTCTTTTGTATAAGTACGAAAGTTATTTAGTCGCTTCGTGTATTATATTACTCTATAAATTCAATTAAACTTCGTTGTAAAATACTTATAAGCTAATTTTCTAAACTAACTTATTGATTATACTTGTCCACACTTATTGGTATTACTACTTTTCCTATGTATCTTATCAAAATACCATCATAACGGATATATTTTTCTTTGTCAATCAAATCATAGAATTTTATTTACAGACTTTTACTTCCATAATTGTTAAAAATAAGTTTTAAAGTTTCACATAAAGTGTAAAATCCATCTAATATGCATGTATGTTGGTAATATTCATAAGTAAAGTAATCTTAATATTAAGTTTGGACACTCCTCACATATATAATCTATAAATATATCATTTAAGTTAGAATATGACATTAAAATCGAACACATGTTGTTGCATTGAACATGTAAAGAAATGTCGGATCTACGAATGTAGTCCACAACCTACGCATTTTGTAGCGCCCCTCTCCGTAGGAGGAAGAAGAGCGCCACATCCGCACCAAAATGAATTCCCGAGCATCACAGGGTGCCCTACTCGAAAACTCATTTCAGCGAACGGCAAGACACTCAATAAAAACTCCGGAAACAACAATACGGTACCCCAACAACAACAGCAATAATCAGATAAATGCGGAAGCGAGTTCATAAATAACGATTCAATTCATAAAAGCCATCCATGGCAACGGTAATCATAAAGCGAATCTAAATAATTATCCAATCAATGTCATCCACGGCTCAACTAAACTATCCCACATCAGGGGCACGAAAGTATAGAAAGTAAATCATAATATTAAATATAGTGATTCAAATCAATTCATAAAGTAAAGACTTGACTGTTTTTGGGACACTGACAAGACAATAATACATGAGCCAACCTAAACCTGCTGCTGCCGACTGACAAGATAGGTGACACTGCCACCTGTCTACCTGAAGCAAGAACAAAAATAGAAGGGGTGAGTATAAAAGATACTCATTAAGGGGGGTAATAGAATATAGGTATTTATCGTAGTTCGTCGTTTATCTTTTAAAACCAAAGGTAGTGGATGTTGCTCGTTTAAATAAAGAATACAAATATAATAATAAGTTACAAAACATAACACCAAGCAACACTCGGGTTCGGCTTACTTTGAAAACACAAAAGGTTGACGAACCGGATGCATTTGAAATCATTTGCACATAATGTCAATCCGATAGTTTAATGAAGGCTTAGTCGTTTCACAATCCGTCGAGTAGATGAAAGGAACAATTATCAATAATACATGAACAAGAAATGAAAGACGGGATTATGCTTCGACTAAGTAACGAAAGCAGTAAATCAATTAGACAAGTAAATAATGCAATAAGTCATGCAATAATGTGTCTCGGCGAGAACGGGCCCTCTCATTTTAACTCCCAATCATGGCAATCATGAAATCAATTACTCCACCACCAAAAGTTAATTATCTGGAAATGTGTGTTAACAAGTCACCCTCACTACAGAATTTTTAAGGAAGCGCGTAGCCTACAACGCCACCCTCGCACTGACTTAGTCCAGCCAACCTCCTAACCGGACTAAGCTAATACGGATTGGAGTATACATCGGGATTTGCCCTAGACGCTCGTCTCTAGGCTCACCTCCTGTATACTCCGGACCCAAATTCATGATCCAGTCCATGGCTCAGTTTTGAAAAGAATTTATGCACTAAGTTTTCTGTGGCCAAAAGGGCCTTTCGGAAATAGGGGATCAGGGTGTGGGAGGCCAAAGGGTCCGTTCGAGACAAGGTTATATTTGCGAGGCCGAGAGGCCAAAGTTCGCCTTTAAAACAAATGGGTCTTCCTTGCCTCTAATTGAAAATGTTTGTAAAATATTATACATGTAGGTTTTGCTATTAAAAGGTTTGACTAAGCACATAAGGAAATAGTAAAGGCAGGAATAGCAAGCAATAAGAAAGACGGGAATGATAAGTTATTTCGCAAACCTATATATATCTATATCCTTGCCCCAGTGGAAAGCATTTTAAACCATTACCTGGCTCGAGAGAACATGAGAATGAAAGCAAGCAGCAAATACAATTCTGCCTCAAAGATCCCACCTGAAAAACACGGGGTCTAGAGGATGAATGACTGATGCGAACAACGAAACAAACACTGATGCTGGGCTACCAAAATACGAACATGCTTAAAGAGGATCATTCTATATTCAGGCATAACAGAGCAAGTAGGGGCAATATGGTCGATTTACATATAAAAGCATGGAATAAATGAATAAATCAGAAACACTAAATTAATTACGAAATATGTAAACATATAAGCTAAGAAGCGGTAAGATTGTAATTATACATCAATCAAATATATTCCATTTAAATCTACAAATCGAAATACAATTGACAGCTTTTCCCAAAAGCTGTAAAGCTACAAGCTCATATCTAATCATATCCCTAGCCTAATCGAACCGAAACCTATCAATTCGACTACACAATCATTCAACAACAATATTCAACAATTTACATAATTAAAAGAAGCTAGAGTACAAGTAATTCATGCTCAAAAGCCAAAAGCTAGAAGCTAGAATCAAAACGCTACTATTTAACACAATTATACGAAAAATGCGATAAAAGACAAACGAAAGTCGGATTCGAGTAATAGCAGCGTCGTTAGAACCATTGCGTCAAGACAAAGGATTTGTCCGAAGACACTGTCACCGGATTCCCGCTGGAACAGTGTCAAAATCACCGGAAACGGACTGCTACTGCCGGACCACCGTCGGACCACCTCCGATGGTCGAACCCCTTATACTGAAATGTTCTCTCTTCGAGCCCGTCACTTTCCTAATAACCATTTCTCCACCGGACTCTCCACCGGAAAGTATTCCACTCCGAAGCTCAAATGAACAGAAAAATCATAAATTACAAATTAACGAAAATCCGAGCAACGAATACAGAAACGGACTTCAAAATCGGCTTACCAACGTCGAGGAGGTCAAGAATGGCGAGGGTCGCCAGAAAACCAACTCTGCCCTAGCTCCGCCGCGTCACCTTCCCGATACCATAACTCCATCATCGGTGATCGGATGGAGGCAAGACCACTGCCATTAGACTCCATTCGTCCAAGGCTACCTTCATCGGGTGGTGTGCCACCGTGGGGTCGCTAGAGATGGCAGATCGGAGAACTGGTCACCGGACTGAAAATTGGCCATATCTCCTTCACTGGTGGTCGGATGGCCAAGGGACCACTGCCGTTGGATTCCTCTCAAAAAATCAGTCTGGACCCACCCTTGCCCGCCGCCTGAAAGTCGTCGGAAAAGCAACGACCACCACCATCTCAGCCGTGGAACTTCCAAGCTCCACTGCACCACCACCGTCGTCCAAATGCTGGAAATGTTGGTACTAATCTGTTCCTCTCATCGAGACGATCGATTTCGATATATCATTTGCTTGAATCGGTGAAGAATTGACAAATCCCCAAATTGGAGAAGATGAAGCTCACGTTCGTGCGTCTCTGTGTGGTGGATCTCAGATTTTTCATTTGTGCCTCACAGTTTTCAATAATTGCATAATATACTCTATTCCTCGAAAAGTGTGCAAATGGTTTAAAATCTCAGAATAAGGCGTACTTAGTGTCAAAACGACCGAAATAAAATGTTTAACAAAGATTGAGGTTCGTTTTATGAAAATTCATGAGTTTACGAAAAGTCAATGTTGGGAGGGTGAAAGTGTAATTAGTTTTGGGTTAAAAATAGAATTTCATTAAAATATGACTTAATGAATAATATTTAGAATCTCATGAAAATATTTAGAACCTTGATAAAATATGCATTATTAAAACATTGAACCCCAGTCCAATGTACACTTTTAAATTACTAGATTAAATTAAACGAGCTAAAAATATAAATTTACCAAATTGACCCTAGTTAGTGGCAAACAATGCAAATCAGTTTCTAATTAATGCCTTGGGTTTTAAATGCCAAATCGATGATTTAAAAAATCTTCAAATGCAAGAGTTGGAAAACATGCAAGTGTGAAAGACGTCGGGACCATAAATGGTCTGAATTCCGGTAACACGTTAATCTTGAACTTGGAGATTGCGGGTCGTCACAATACTCCCTCCTTCAAAAGAATCTGTCTTCAGATTCTACTTCTTATGTCAAACCGTTCTCTGCCAAATTCCTCTTTGGCCTCGGTTCCAAAATTTCATTATGTCCATCTCGAAACGTCTTCAGAACCTGAGCAGACTCCTTTGATTCCTGGAAAATCTGACATCCATGATCACTTCCATTCTCAATTCGACCAGCTTCCGAAGTGATCTCCTTCCAGGTCGAGCTATTAAAGTCGACGCAAACCAAATCTGCATATGGAACTCGCAACATAATCGCTCCTAGTCGGCTAAGAACTCCTTGTCCTTAGCACTCTCTAATAGCGCATAACGAGGCTATCGAATTCTGCGCCATCCACACAGAGATCACATAAAGCCTAAGCAACTAATCATTCAATCAGTAATCTACGAACTCCGTTTCTACAAATTCCGAGCCATAAAAACCTACGAACTCCTCACGATCTCTTCTTCGAGTAAGCTTCTCACACCTTTCGTGATTAATGCCTCCTATGCTTTGATTTTCTGATTTTTGTGAATAGTTGCACATTTAGATTAAATGTTGATTTTGAATGATTTTATGGACGGATTTACGTGATTCTTGGTTCTATAGGTAAATTAGATATTGTAGATCAATATATGTGAGTATTAACTTGAGATTTGCATGATTGATAGGTTAAATGTTGATTTTTTGTTCATTCCCGTGAGTTTTCTTCATTTCTACGATTTTCTGCTGTTCTGAGAATCCACACGGCCTTGCGCACGGTCTTGAGACCATGCGCCAAGACCGTGTGCCCATTTTAGCCTTTGCACGGTCTTGCGCACTCCCGTGCGCAGGCCAGTGCAAGTGCTTGCACCGGCTTGAGAACGTGCTCAAGCCCATGCGTGCGCCCGTCCCCAAGGCCATGTGTATGCCTTAACCAAAATTTCTCCATTTTCAACTTGTTGCTCTCGGTAATGGAAGTCAAAGGGCATTTTTAAAAGTTGACTTTCTTCGTTTGACTTCCGATTCAAGATCCGATTTCACCCATAGTTCCTATAAATCATGAAATACATAATTTGGGAAGTTTGGATTTTTTTGACTTCGTTTGGGCCCCGTTCCTCGTGTTTTTCATTTAGGTATTTTTGGCCATTTTTCAAATGTTGTCCCTTTCTTTCAAAATTTAAATGCATACTTCCTTATTGTCCCATAGTTCTTATGCATGATTATGAACTTTTATCGCATTCTAATTTGATTTGCTTATTGAATTTGCGTACTTTGTAGAATGTGAACCTAAGTGATATGAACGACTGTTTAACGTGTTTTTACGTGTTTCTATGCTTTGGTATGAGCCGTGCGTCGTCGTATGTCTTACGTGGTTATGTCGTTTTTCAGTTGCAGGTTCCACTCTCGTGGATTAGGTTGCTCGTTTCCGTTTCTGGTTTTCTTTTGGGTTGTCGCCAGGTGAGGTTTCTGTTGTTATTCCGTATTATGTAGATATTTATTATTAAGCCTCACTAAATAAGCCTCGCATGTGTAATTTACGTTTTCATCCCGTATTACTATATTTAGTAAATACTTTATGCTTATTACTTTTATGAGGTTTAAGAACAACGAATTTAATATCAAATGAATATTATGTATATGATTTCAAAATGTTTTCAAAAAGAGACAAGCGAACTATGTTTCGATTTAAATGTAATTTTGGGTTTGGAAACCTTCTTGTTGAGTGAAGTCGTTAGGGCGGGTTTCTCCCCCATGATGATGGAATACTCGGTTGCGTTCCCTACCGTTACATCGCCTGTCTCGAACGGCCCTTTTGGCCCTCCCCGAAATGTCTTGATTCCTATTCTAATAAGAAAATGATAGTTATGAAAAATGCGAGATATGATATGTATGATATGATATGCGGGCCCCGGAGTATGGCGATGGGATGAAGCCGGATAGACAGCGGGTCTACGGTGGAATTCGGTAGCTTGCTCCATGTTTACCGAGAGCACGGGTGAGGCTGGAGTGGCAACCTTTGTGCTCCTGCGGCGGTTGACTTCGTGTCAACTGAGACATAGGCTATTATGCCTATAGAGCAGTTTGGATTTAGCGGTCCTTCTGCTATATGGGAGGAATAAGGCTGGTATGGTTTTCAGGTATGTTATGATATGATATGAGGAGTTGAGGGCTCGACTCGCCGAGCAATATGATATGTCCCGTTATGTTATGTTATGATAAATCACCGAATGTTTATGAAAACCCTTCTTTTACGTTTGTTTTCTTTTAAGTTAAAATGGTGATTTATTCATGTATGCTATTATGTATGTACTCCTCTTTTTCACCTTGCTTAGTCTTTTGACTAACCCTCCCCGTTTTTAACCTTATCTGTTTCAGTGGTTACTAGGTGGGCATCGTCGGTCTTGTATTGTGGATTTATTCTGCTTTTGTCATTGTTCCTTCCTAGGTTGTTTTAGGTACTTGACCGTTATATGTATTATGTAGGTTAAGAATTGAGTTTGGGATTATTTAATGTTGAATCCGTTATGATTTGATTCACTTTTTGTAAGTGAATTCCGCTAGCCTTGATGGGCTTTAACTATTTGCGCAATTGGGTTACTGCTCTGACTGTTGTTACATGGAATTTGGTTTTGTTGTTGCTTCCGCTCCCGCATTGTTGTCGTCATTTGTTTTACAAAAAGCCCCGCCTAGTGATTGAGTAAATCGGTTTGCCGTTCGCCGGGTTTCAATTTAGGGTCGGATTTCTATTTCAGCTTCGGATTGAGACTCGGTGCAGGGCGTGCGTTACCCGTTTGGGGCGCCCGCTACATTTATGGTTCTAGAACTGGTAACCATCGTCTCCTAATAATTCCGTTTTTACTGCCCTCGTACCACCATTAGTACATCTAAGTTGAGTGCGGTCAACGAAGAAGTAAAATCCAGAAAGTCGAACAATTCACTTGTAGCACTCTGTTGATCCCAGTGGTCTTCATGTCTGATAGTGTCTTGGTCTGATTCCGACTCATAGTAGATTCAGTTTTCGTGAGTTCTGTTCTGTCGTCGTTTTCGAAGATGGCATATCACAACAACCTGTCTCGACCCTCAGTTGACCCTAAAGATGCTCTAAAACTGGCTGAAGCATAAGGTTCCCTTTGTTGTAGTACAGTCGGAACTCATCACTCTCGCAGCTTGTCAACACCCAAATACGACCCTATGATATTGTGTCGTTCTGTCTGTCAAGTCTGCTTGTTGTCCTTGCTTACCCATATTTATGGATGGAGCTCATAGGTTAAAGCGGTACCAATGCTAAAACCCATAGAGAAACTCACACGAAGTAAAAGGACAACACGTAATACCACAACACATTTAAGACAAGTTACAAGCGATGTTCTAATGCAACGCCTATTATAAGTTGCGTACCTTTCACCAATCCTTCTGAGTATAGGACCAATCTCGTTAAGTTGTATCCACCAAGTTAGCATCCTTCGGTAGGGTCTTATCTCAAAGGAAGACAGTGTTTGATCATCTCTGCATCACAAAGTTTCAATATGCATGTTTGATGAGGTTAGTATGCAACCACGCGAGGTATCATAACAAATAAATCGCGATCCTAAAGCCGTACGACCTATACGCCGTAACCAAATAAGACGCAACACAGAATTCCACGATCGAATCGCGTTACATCTTCCTTAGCACAAATACTTATAAAGGATCGCCTGTTGGTTAATTAAGCCAACCTAATCGTTCATAATTTTAGGCACCAAGAAATGAGAAACACTCATCGAACCACGAATTCGACACGGACTGACACAACTCATGCAGACACTGAAAGCAAGACAAGATGAGATACTAGAGCTTTCGCTTCCTTTCAGGAACCTACGCTCTGATACCACTGAGTGTAGCGCCCCCTCTCCGTAGGAGGAAGAAGAATGCTACATCCGCACCAAAATGAATTCCCGAGCATGACAGGGTGCCCTACTCGAAAACTCATTTCAGTGAACGGCAAGACACGCAAACAAAACTCCAGCAACAAAAATACAACGCCCCAACAACAACAGCAATAATCAGATAAATGCGGAAACGAATTCATAAATAACAGTTCAATTCATAAAAGCCATTCATAGCAACGGTAATCATAAAACGAAACTAAAATAATTATCCAATCAATGCCATCCACGGCTCAACTAAACTATCCCACATCAGGGATACGAAAGTAAAAAATGTAAATCATAATATTAAATACAGTGATTCAAATCAATACAGAAAGTAAAGACTCGACTGTTGTTGGGACATTGACAAGACAATAATACATGAGCCAACCTAGACTTGCTGCTGCCGACTAACAAGGTAGGTGACACCGCCACCTGTCTATCTGAAGCAAGAACCAAAATAGAATGGGTGAGTATAAAGGATACTCATTAAGGAGGGTACTACAATATTGGTATTGATCGCAGTTCGTCGTTTATCTTTTAAAACCAAAGGTAGTGAATGTTGCTCCTTTTAATAAAGAATACAAATATAATAATTAGTTGCAAAACATAACACCAAGCAACACTCAGGTTCGGCTTACTTTAAAAACATAAAAGGTTGACGAACCAGATGCATTTGAAATCATTTGCACATAATATCAAGCCGAGAGTTTAATGAAGGCGTAGTCGTTTCACAATCCGTCGAGTATATGAAACAATTATCAATAATACATGAACAAGGAATGAAAGACGGGATTGTTCTTCGACTAAGTAAAGAAAGCAATAAATCAATTAGACAAGTAAATATTGCAACAAGTCATGCAATAATGTGTCCCGGCGAGAACGGGCCCTCTCCTTATAACTCCCAATCATGGCAATCATGAAATCAATTACTCCACCACCAAAAGTTATTCAATGTCCAATCAGAAATTATCTGGAAATGCGTGTTAACAACGTCACCCTTATTACAGAATTTTCAAGGAAGTGCGTAGCCTACAACACCACCCTCGCACTGACTTAGTCCAGCCAACCTCCTGACTAGCCTAAGCTAATACGGATTGGAGTATACATCGAGATTTGCCCTAGACGCTCATCTCCAGGCTCACATCCTGTATACTCCGGGCCTAAAGTCATTATCTAGTCCATGGCTCACTTTTGAAAAGAATCTATGTACTAAGTTTTCGGTGGCCAAATGGGCCTTTCGAAAATAGGGGATCAGGGTGTGGGAGGCCAAAGGGGATGTTCGAGACAAGGTTATATTTGCGAGGCCGAGAGGCCAAAGTTCACCTTTAAAACAAATGGTTTTTCCATGCCTCTAATTGAAAACGTTTATAAAATATTATACATATAGGTATTGCTATTAAAAAGTTTGACTAAGCACATGAGGAAATAGTAAAGGCATGAATAGCAAGCAATAAGAAATACGGGAATGATAAGTTATTTCGCAAACCTATATATATCTATATCCTTGCCCCAGTTGAAAGTATTTTAAACCCTTACCTGGCTCGACAGAACATGAGAATGAAAGCAAGCAGCAAATACAATTCTGCCTCAAAGATCCCACCTGAAAAACACGGGGTCTAGAGGATGAATGACTGACACGAACAAGGAAACAGACACTGACTCTTGGCTACCAAAATACGAACATGCTTAAAGAGGATCATTCAATATTCAGGCATCACAGAGAAAATAGGGGCAATATGCTCGATTTACATCTAAAAGCATGGAATAAATGAATAAATGAGAAACACTAAATAATTACGAAATATGTAAACATATAAGCTGAGCAGGGGTAAGATTGTAATTAAACATCAATCAAATATATTCCATTTAAATCAACAATTCGAAATACAACTTACAGATTTTCCCAAAAGCTCTAAAGCTACAAGCTCATATCTAATTTAGATAATTAAAAGAAGCTAGAGTACAAGTAATTCATGCTCAAAAGCCAAAAGCTAGAAGCTAGAATCAAAAAGCTACCATTGAACACAATTATACGAAAAATGCGATAAAAGACAAACGACAAGTCAGATTTGAGTAATACGAGTGCCTTTAGAACCGTTGCGTCGAGACAAAAGATCTGTCCGAAGACACCGTCACCGGATTCCCGCCAGAACAGTGTCAAAATCACCAGAAACTGCCTGCGACCGCCGAATCGCCATCAGACCACCTCCGATGGTCGAACCCTTATACCGAAATGTTCTCTCTTTGAGCCCGTCACTTCCCTCATAACCATTTCTCCATCAGACTCTCCACTGGAAAGTTATTCCACTCCGAAGCTCCAATGAACCCTAAAATCGTAAATTCTAAATTAAAGAAAATCCGAGCAACGAATATAAAAACTGACTTCAAAATCGGCTTATCCATGTCGAGGAGGTCAGGAATGGTGTACTGGTCGCCGGCGAGGGTCGCCAGAAAACCAGCTCCACCCAAGCTCCGTCGCGTCATCTTCCCGACGCCATAACTCCGTCGTCGATGATCGGATGGAGGCGAGACCACTGCCATTGAACTCCTCTCGTCCAGGGCTACCTTCGTCGGGTGGTGTGCCACTATGGGGTCACCGGAGATGGCAGATCAGAGAAATGGTCGCCGGACTGAAAATTGGCCATATCTCCTTCACCGATGGTGGGATGGCCACGGGATGACTGCCGTTGGATTCCTCTCGAAAAATCAGTCCAGAACCACCGTTGCCCGCCAACTGAAAGTCTCCAGAAAAGCCACGACCACCACCATCTCAGTCACAGAACTTCCAAGCTCCACCGGGCCACCACCGTCATTCAAATGCCGAAAATGTTGGTACCAATGTGTTCCTCTCATCGAGACGATCGATTTCGATATATCATTTGCTTGAATCGGTAAAGAATTGAAAAATCCCCTAATTAGAGAAGATGAAGCTCACGTTCGTGCATCTCTGTGTGGTGGATCTCAGATTTTTCATTTGTGCGTCACATTTTTCAATAATTGTATAATATATCCTATTCCTCGAAAAATGTGCAAATAGTGTAAAGTCTCAGAATACGGCGTACTTGGTGTCAAAATGACCGAAATAAAATGCTTAACAAAGATTGAGGTTCGTTTTATGAAAATTCATGAGTTTACAAAAAGTCAATGCTGGGAGGGTCAAAGTGTAATTAGTTTTGGGATAAAAATACAATTTCTTTAAAATATGACTTAATGAATAATATTTAGAATCTCATGAAAATATTTGGAACCTCGATAAAATATGCATTATTAAAACATTGAACCCTAGTCCAATGTACACTGTTAAATTACTAGATTAAATTAAACGAGCTAAAAATATAAATTTACCAAATTGACCCTAGTTAGTGGCAAATAATGCAAATCAATTTCTAATTAATGCCTTGGGTTTTAAATGCCAAATCGATGATTTATAAAATCTTCAAATGCAAGAGGTGAAAAACGTGCAAGTGTGAAAGACGTCGGGACCATATATGGTCCGAATTCCGGTAACGTGTTAATCTTGAACTTGGAGATTGCGGGTCGTCACAATACTCCCTCCTTCAAAGGAATCTGTCCTTAGATTCTACTTCTCACGTCAAACAGTTCTCTGCCTGAGCAGACTCCTGGGCAGACTCCGTTGATTCCTGGAAAATATGACATCCATGATCACTTACGTTCTCAATTCGACCAGCTTCCGAATTGTTCTCCTTCCAGGTCGAGCTGTTAAAGTCGACGCTAACCAAATCTGCATATCGAACTCGCAACATAATCGCTCCTAGTCGGCTAAGAACTCCTTGTCCTTAGCACTCTCTAATAGCGCATAATGAGGCTATCGAATTCTCTGCTATCCACGCAGAGATCACATAAAGCCTAAGCAACTAATCATTCAATCAGCGCAAGTAAGAATTAAAAGCAATTAAAGCACGTAAGTCACATGGAACACTTAACAAATATTTAAAGCAATTAAACACATAAGCTCATCCTATCTCTATTGTGGTTTGAGATCCTCGAAATCCGTGGTGACTCTGTCTGATCATAAGTTGACTCCATTAAGGTATCCAATCCTCGAGCTCTATCCCGGCACGATGTCTGACTCAGATCAAACTTCTTTGCCCATTCTTCATTTCGCCATTCAGTTGCTTGATGTTTCATTTCCTTCACAAGTCTGCACTGGTGACATCTGTTGGTTCCTGATGTGTTTTCCTTTACTGTTTCATAGTCCGGATCCATACTGACTTCATTTCCGCTGTCACCTCTGGTTCTACTGTACCCTGTCTGAAAGTAGATCACGTAGCTCATAGGGTATTATCTCTAGAGAGGTGAGATACTGATCATATTCCAAAGCTCGGTCGAGCTCGATAGTGATTCCATCTGTAAGAATCCTTCCACTTGTATGGTTCCTTTGTTGATCCTGATCTGCTCCCACGCTGTCTGAAAGTGGAATGCGTATCCTGTCAGGTAGTATCTGTGGGGTAGTGAGATACTGATTACATTCCCAAGCCCGATCAAGTTCAGTTGCAACTCAATCTGCTAGCTACCTTTTTCTGACATGGTTCTCTGATTAGTCCTGATATGTTCCCATGCTCCGTCCTCGAAAGTGGAACATCTGTATCACGATTCCCATCTTCAAACCTAAGTAACTCTTCATCTTCTGAATTTGTTTCGAAACTTGATTGTCGAATGTACTTCTGAAATGATGCTATCATCTGTCTCGCTGTTCAAGGTAGTTGTTGTCAACTAGCCTTACCTTAATGGTAGCTGTTGTCATCTGTCATAATTATACAAAAAATGCGATAAAAGACAAATGACAAGTCGGATTCGAGTAATACCAGTGCCGTTAGAACCGTTGCGTCGAGACGAATAATCTGTCTGAAGACACCGTTGCCGGATTCCCACCAGAACAGTGTCAAAATCACTGGAAACCGCCTGCCACTGTCGGACCACCTCCGATGGTCGAACCTTTATACCCATTTCTCAATCGAACTCTCCACCATAAAGTTATTCCACTCCGAAGCTCCAATGAACCCTAAAATCAGTAATATATTTATCAAAATTCATGACAACACCATTAGCAAATTTGAATTATAGTGAACACTTCGTGAATAAATTTAAATGAATATTCCATTCAATAATATATTTAATTAAAATGAATAAGTAATTTAAAATATTGTTCTTATCAGATACTTAGGGATAAAGATATACGTGTCAAAATTTAATAAAAGCACATAGACAATTATACACATAAGTATAATTTTCGCCAAGTATCAAATAACTTGAAGTTCACGTAATTCAAAATGTTTGGGAAAATTTAAACTATCGATTAGGCACACATTTAGTAATTTAATCACAATTAGCACATTTATCAATTAAATTAAACACATTAATTAAATCACATAAATCGAGAATGGGGATGAGAAGTGAAAGAACGAAATGTTCGAAGCGTACTAAACTTGTCATGAAAAATCGAGGCATTACATACAAAAACGAACATAAATAATAATTTACGTAAAAATAGGGAGGTTTTGGTATTATATATATATATCAGATGGGGTCTATGTAATATACCAGCGGGTTGACTGCATAATTCAAATAGTTGTGGTCCACGGTCAACTTGATTGCTCCACTCTAGAGTTTAATGGGAAATGCCTTAAACAGTTCGGCTTTCCAAGGCACAAATCTAACAACCTATTCATAGGCTTTCAGAACCAGAGATTGAAAGGCTGTTCGTTAGCGTCCTGAAGAGTTACTGCAAAAGATACGATGTCCACGTAGTTAACGGGATGATGGAGGCTCCCCATGATCTGAAAGTTAGCATGGACTACCGAATGAGAACTCACTTTCCCAATCCTAGTACAAATCGGCTAGGGCTAGGGTATGGCATTAGTAGTCCATATCTCCTTCACCGATAGTCGGATGGCCACGGGACTACCGCTGTTGGATTTCTCTCAAAAAATCAGTTCAGAACCACCCTTGCCCGCCACCTGAAAGTCACAGGAAAATCCACGACCACCACCATCTCAGCCGCGGAACTTCCAAGCTACACCGCGCCACCACCATCGTCCAAATGCCGAAAATGTTGGTACCAATGTGTTCCTCTCATCGAGACGATCGGTTTTGATATATCATTTGCTTGAATCAATGAAGAATTGAAAATTCCCCAAATTAGAGAAGATGAAGCTCACGTTCGTGCGTCTCTGTGTGGTGGATCTCAGATTTTTTATTTGTGCCTCACATTTTTCAATAATTGCATAATGTACCATATTCCTCGAAAAATGTGCAAATAGTGTAGAGTCTCAGAATAAGGCGTACTTAGTGTCAAAATGACCGAAATATAATGCTTAACAAAGATTGAGGTTCATTTTATGAAAAATCATGAGTTTACGAAAAGTCAATGTTGGGAGGGTCAAATTGTAATTAGTTTTGGGCTAAAAATGCAATTTCTTTAAAATATGACTTAATGAATAATATTTAGAATCTCATGAAAATATTTGGAACCTCGATAAAATATGCATTATTAAAACATTGAACCCATCCAATGTACACTGTTAAATTACTAGATTAAATTAAACGAGCTAAAAATATAAATTTACCAAATTGACCCTAGTTAGTGGCAAAACAATGCAAATCAATTTCTAATTAATGCCTTGGGTTTTAAATGCCAAATCGATGATTCATAAAATCTTCAAATGCAAGATTTGGAAAACGTGCATGTGTGAAAGACGTCGGGACCGTAAACGGTCCGAATTCTGGTAAACGCGTTAATCTTGACCTTGGAGATTGGGGGTCGTCACACATTTATACAAAATATCAACCTTCAAAAGGGGATTTCCCTCTACGCAACTATGCGGACTTCATTATTAGAGCAATATATCATAATAAAGTTCGATAGATTCTAAAATCAACATAGCATTTATTAGTTGTATAGGCCAGAATACCCTTCTAGTGGATTTAGCTTTCTATAATTACGCAGAGCTCATTATTAGACACACATCCGCATAATACAGTTCGATAGTCTTAAAAATCAACGTAGCATTCTTATTTGTATAGGCCAGAATACCCTTCTAGTGGATTTAGTTTCTATAATTACGCAGACCTAATTATTAGACACACATCGCATAATACACTTCGATAGTTTTAAAAATTAACGTAGCATTCTTATTTGTATAGGCCAGAATACCCTTCTAGTGGATTTAGCTTTCTATAATTACGCAGACCTCATTATTAGACACACATCGCATAATACAAGTCGATAGTTTTAAAAATCAACATAGCATTCTTATTTGTATAGGCCAGAATACCCATCTAGTGGTTTAGCTTTCTATAATTACGCAGACCTCATTATTAGACCCACATCGCATAATACAGTTCGATAAATTTAAAAATCAATGTAGCATTTCTTATTTGTATAGGCAAGAGGAGTATTCTAGTGGATTTAGCTTTTTTTAGGTATAATAAGTATCCCATCACAGTCCCCTCACATTACCGCTTCAGATAAATCCTGCCAATATCTTTGAATTCAAATGCATCTTTTTACTTTTACCGCCGCTTCAATAGTCAATGTTGCCTAAATTGAGCAGTTGTGAATTGATAAACGACAAACTCTTTGAATTCTACTTTAATAACTCATATTGGTAACTTAACCATCGGGATCACTTACTACCCTAATTACCCATTATTCTCCCTCTATTTAAACACAATAACTTAACATGGAACTATTAGATCTGGAAAATGGAGATCACGAATATTTTGCTTTATCATGCAAGTGTTGAATACCACTTTGACAAGAACACTTTCAAGTCGCCCGATGATGTTCTTTACTTCAAACGGAAGGTCAATAGTTATCTGTTAAATCTTTCTTCCTTATCAGTCATTTTTTTTAAAAACTGAAATGTCTCTCTTTTTTGTTCCAGTGTCATGCAAGTTTGGAGTGTGGTATGAGTGTTTTGGTTGATGTAATGTTTAAAGATTCCACATCCTCTATCCCGCAACTAAGGTGCAAATGTTTCTGGAATATTCATGGCCAACCTGACGCAAAACGACCACACACCAGACGGAGTGAACGACTCAGCTTGGGGCAAAAATGCCACACTCCCCTTTGGAGCACGTTTCCTTCTGTACAGATAAATGCTTTTCATTAGCTACCAGTCGCTGGTGGTTGATGAATTAGCAAATAAAATGTCCTCCAATTGCACCCAAAGTAAATTGCCAAATAAGAAGGCGAGGACATACTTGGAGGACTAGTATGTTGCATTGATGTTAGATTGAGTGCACTTATCGTATGAGATAGCTCGTTTACCCACGAACTATTTGAGTGATTAGTTTGATTTAACTAGTTTGTTCAGGGCAAACTGTAGGAGTGATTAGTATGTTGCACTGATATAAAACATTGTTGAACTGAAAATTATAATAAAGAGCTAATTTTTAAATTTACGTAGTTGTACTCTGTGAAATATAAAATGTTGTACTGAAATTACTGTTTGTCGAATTCGTAATATTCTATTTTTACCTTTCAATGGCATCCTTTCGTCTCAAAATTATGCAGATCCCTTTGTTAGAGACGCATTTATTAGTATTTTTAGACAACTTATGCGACGCCCCGTAAATTCCCGTAGTCATGTGAAAATTATTATAAGTTATTGTTAATTTAGGACCTTATTGAATTAAAATTCTAACTATTCGGTTCGAATTAGAAATAAGTGAAGTTGTGAGGAAAGATTACACAATTTAGTAACCTACCTAATTAAATACACGCTACACACACAAAATACAAAACACACACTAAAACACACTCAGAACACATAGAAAACTGACGCTGCTGAAAACGTGAGAAACACACACCAAAGGTGCGATTTCACACACTACCATCGCACCTTTCCGTCTCTCCACCAAATCATCTGAAATCTTCCGGCAACTTGAACGCCTCGTCGAGGAGAAGTGAGTGTTGGCCACGAAAGGTGAAGAAAACCGATGACGGTGGCTCGACGCAGACGAACAGCAGCGGCGGCTACTGGCGTGGCGGCGGGCGACTCTCCGGCGAGTGTTTTCTGACAATAATAGGTGGGTTTTAATGGGTTATTCATGCACAACACTTCCATGGTGTTAAATTTCTGAAATATTGATGGTTTGTGGATAATTATGGAAGATGCTAAAACCTGGGGTTAGGGTTTCGAGATTAATTGGGGATTTTTTGTGTAATTAAGCATGAATGATGAGAGTTATGTAGAAATTGATAGGAAAATTAGGTTTAACTCGAAAAACTAAACAACCGTGTAAGTCGAGAGTTGTCCGGCGACACCCAGCGGCGGTCCGGCGACCCTAAATTAGAACGAAGCCCTCGTCGCACTGAACCTAGTTTTGATAAAATTCGGACTATTCGATACGTGAGTTTGTGGATTTTACCGGATATGGACAAAACTGAATAAACTTATATAATTAGTTAACTAAACCTTGGCAATAACAAGCATGAATGTTCGGATTAAAAATTGAAGTATGTTAATGCAAGTGTACTACAACAATCAGGTGACTAGTAAATGTTCAGTAACTTTATATAGATGAAAAATGGATGAATAAGTTGGTAAGATAAAAAGGTTAACATTAACCAATCTTTGATTAAGGTCAGGCTATTAATGATAACAGATTATTATTGTTCATTGACATTAGCCTTAATTAGTTATGCTTGTTAATGACTAAAGGGCTTTGCTAATGAATATGGTGAATAAAAATTACAACATACGGTAATTTTATAAAGATCAGAAATGAACTGAATTAGTGGGAAATTATTAAGTTAATTATAGAAGTGGATTGATGATGTTAAATTTATAAAGATGAGAAATGAACTGAATTAGTGGGAAATTATTAAGTTAATTATAGAAGTGGATTGATGATGTTAAATGAAGGATAATATAATTATATTTATGTTTCAAACTTAGGTTTGCATTAATTATGAAATTACGATAGGGAGCTTCTTATCTAAATAAGTCGATAGATGTATCGAATTGCACTTTTATTGGCAAGTAGCATCAACCATCTAGTATTATCGAATAAAGAGACGAATAGAAAGGATGAGTAATAAATGTGTGGTTAATTGTACTTTACTATCAGGTGACGTTGATTCGTGGAAGATAATAGAAGAAAGACCATCAATATCACGAGATTTAGCAGGTTTTGGACGATGGCGAGCAATTGGAGATTTAGCAGTTATGTCAGTTACAGATTGGCTTGTCGTAGAAAGAAGCATCGTTATCACGAGAGAAACCTCGTTTGGAGTAAACCGCCACATGGCCCGCTGAATTGGTTCGGTTGTTCCGAGGCGCCAATTGAATCTTGCTGCCTCTTTGAAAGACACGGGTACGCATTGTTTTAGCAAATTTTTTGTGTGAATTTGGTGTATGGATTTTATCTACGTATCAATACTAATCACATTTTGTATTTTGATTTTAGGAGCAAAATTATACTTAAGAGTCCAAAAATATCGAAAAAATTCCAACAAATCTCCATAGCCAAGAATAGAATAATTGAGAGAAAAAAAAATATTGTGATCCTCAAAAAAACATTTCCAGAATAATAACTCATGATCCTATTAGTTAAATAATTATAGTTACTTTCCATACGAAATTAAATAATTACAAAATACACCAAAATATTAGGATTTTGTTATTAATTAACGAAATATTCCTTTTTTAATTTTAAAAAATTATACTTAGATCCCAAAGGAATTTATGATATTACATATAACACCCAAGAGAAATTTAGGAACAACCTATGAATATAAAAAAAATAAGGGCATTTTCGGTATTTATTATTCATTTTTGATGATATCATCAAATACAGAACGAAATCCTAACGGAACCCTAATGCTTGGGTGTATTTCGTAATTATTTAATTTCGTATAGGGTATAACTATAATTATTTGACTAAGAGGGTCATGAATTGTAATTTAACAAACTTCTTTAGGGTCTAAGTGTATTTCATACATGACAAGAATCTAAACCATTACTTAACGAGTAGCGCCCCCCCAGTCTTGGTAACTTTCTCGGAGAGTATGTTACGAGTTCTACACTGTCAATTCATCGAGTTAACTCATACTGAATTATTTTCGACTTATCGATGACAACGACACCCAATCAATCAAGTAAAGAGTTATAGCACAGCCGAAATAAAGATTTTCAATAACTTTTTAAAAAATAATAGAACAATATAAAAAATCTGACTTTGAAGTATTATGTTGTCTTAAATATCGTATTTAATATCCTTATCGGACATTTTTAGTGTTAAATGTTAAAAAAAAAAAAAAGAGAAAACTAGGCAAAAGGCCCTATTCACTTTTTTTTCTTAGAAATAAGGACTTGTTTCAAAAATTTATAGGCAAAAGTCCCTGAAATACAAATCCTTTAGAAATAAGGACCTGTTTTGGTGCGAAAAGACTAAAATACCCTCAAAGAACTAAAAAATTACAGAGAATACCAATCGTTTCCCTCCACTTACCTCGGGATTTGCAGAGACAGTTGAAGAGAGAAAGCCAGTCGAAGACTCCAAGGTCTCTTCAATGTCATAAATAGATGAGATTGTGGTTGATGGAAAGATGAGATAAATGAGAGAGCAAGCGAGGACTAGAGAAAAAGATATGCATGGAGACTTGGTTGAGGTTACCGCCGGCACCACCTTGCCGAACTTCCTGGCGTCCAGACGAAGCCAATATGCCCACCACCACACTCTACCTCTCACCGTACACCATGGCTTCCAGACGAAGCCACTAGCAGGCCCAACCTCCCATCATTGCGTCCAGAGTCCAGACCTCACTACCAACACGACCAACCTCGTCGAGTCGAGACACCACCACCACCAAGCGCAGCCACCCACCGTCGCGTCAGACCACCCAACACCACCACTGCGAAAAACAACAAACACCATTGAGGAATGGAATGGAAAAGGTATTTTGTTATTCCAGCGACTTATTCAGTGACATTCTCTATATGTTGTGAATCTTTATTTATTTGAAATTGTATACCCTATTTTTCCGATTTTAGGTTGTTTCCTGTGTTTTACAAAATTTTGTACACATATTGTGTTATTGTTGGCTCATACACTGGAAATCCTTATTTATACCCTTGAAATCGTGGTTTATACTCCACTCCCTTCTGCAGATATCTGTACCCTGATCTGTGGTTTTTTGTACACGGATTGTTATTGCTGGCTCATACCCTATAAATCGTTATTTATACCCTTATTTTTGTTATATGTAACCCTCGAAATCGTGGTTTATACTCCCTTTTGCAGATATCTATACCCTGATCTGTGGTTTTTGTACAAAGATTGTTATTGTTGGCTCAAACCCTGTAAATCGTTATTTATACCTTGATTTGTGTTATATGTAACCCTAGAATTTGTGGTTTATACAACCTTTTGCAAAGATTCTATACCCTGATCTGTATGATTTATTCTCTTTTACTGATATATTATATACCCTGATCTGTGCTTTTCTGTGGCAGCCCGGACCGGGGCCTAGTTGAGAAGGTATTAGACCGACCCTTCGTATGCACATTTCTCGAGTAACTTATAGATCCTTAAGTCTTATGTGAGCTAATGTGTTTAATTATGTGCTTACGTGCTAAATATATGCTTGAATTATTGATCTTAGTAGCCGCGTGCCCTAATTTGACCTAATCGGTATTTTCGAAAATATCGACCGGAAAACCCTAATAGGGTTAATTTCGGGACTTTGTGCTCTTATATGACATTTATGACCTTGAGAATGGTTACTAAGTGATTAGAATTAATTTAGGCTTCGTTTTCGCAAAAATCGTAATTTCCACATCGGAAGTCATTTTTCGCCCGTTCTGGCTCGTTTTTTGCGGAGAAAAGAAAATGGGCCAAATTTATAGTCGAAATGCTCGTAATTTAATTTTCTAACTAATGGTGTGATTAGATTTCCCAAAATCCCTCATCTCGATCACCAAATACCCGATTTTCCGTCAATTGACTAAACGCCGAAAGGTCGCTTTCACCATTTAATTAATGGTCAAACCTTGTCTCATGTGCAACAAAACCAGCCAAAAACCTGCACATTGCAGCCCCAAATCAGCTAAAAATTTGATCTTTTGGTTGGGTGCCCACAAGTTTAAATTATTTCCATATAACCCCTAAAATATTTTCTCTAAGGACCATATGGCAAATAGTGAAAGTTCTACCTCTATATATACATAATCACCCCCTCTCATTTCTCTTGCTCATTCACAACTCTCTTCTCTCCCTCACACACTCTCTCACTCTCGGCCATTAGGGCTCTTAGTTGCTAGGTTGTTTGTTTATTTATTTTCCAAGTTTTCTTGATTATATGTTCATAATACATATTAGTCAAGAAAACTAGTAGGAAAACCATAGCTCTTCTTCCTAGCTAAGCTTAAGATCTTCAAGGGTAAGTCTTCTACTTTCTCCTGTTTTGATTTCATGATTATTTAAGTTTTAGTTGAGGTTTTGTTTATTGTTTATGCAATATATGTTGTTATATATGTGTTTGATGGGATTTTGAGTTTGAGGAAACCATTAAAAATACTTTTAAGCTAGATAAAAATCTGATAATTTTTGGGGAGCTCCTCCATTGTGTTAGACAAGGTTTTCTGGAGTTTTTAAAGCAAGAAAATCGTTTTTAACTATTTTTATAAATTTTCCAAGAAAATCCCGTAAGGCAGATTTTCACTGAAAATCTGTAGACACTGGATTCAACTCATTTTTCTCCTTCGTATCTTAACCTTTTGGATCGATTCAAAAGGCTAACATGTTCTAATTTCAAAGAGGTTTCTAAAATGGTATGGCTCACCTCCAAACTCCCAGTATTCTGTCCTCTACAAATTTTCTAAGTTGGGGTTGGAAAAACTGGAAATCCTTAAATGTTGATATGTGCTTGTTTGTTGATGATTTAGTGTTTAATGTTGTTATTTAATGAAATAATGTGGATATATGTGTTTAGATCTTTATTTTGAGCTAATCTATGGCATGATCATGTGTGAAAAGATGTGTTTATAACTCACCAAAAGTTATTTTTATAATAAGTTTCCTAAAAATAAATATTTATGAAAATTAGTATTACTAATTATTATAATTAGTAATAATTAAACCTTTTTAAAATAAAATTCGATTAATTAATATTTAATGATAAATTAAACTTGGTTAATTATTTCCTTAATTATTTAATTAATTATTTATTAATTAGTGATTAATTTAATTAATCACCGATTAATTATAATTAATTAATTCTTAATTAGATTAGATTAAGTCTTAATTAAATGCGATTAATTAGTTAATTAGACTTAATTAATTAATTTCGAAAACCTAATTAATTAATCGAAATTAATCTTTTAATTTAGATTAATTAATTAGAGCTAAGTACGATTAGTTAACTAAAATTAATTTCTCAAATTAATTTTAATTAATTAATTAAATTTTGAAAGATTATTTTTCAAGGTAATTAATTGGAATTAATTATCCAAATTAATTTTAATTAATTAACTAATTACGCCTAAACAAAAATTATTTCCAAGTTAATTAATTGAGATTAATTTTCCAAATTAATATTAAATAATTAACTAATTAAACTCGATTAATTTTCCAAAGTAGTTTTCAAATTAATTAATTGAGATTAATTTCCAAATTGATTTCAATTAATCATCAAACCTCGAAAGTTAATTAATTAGAAATTAATGCTAACTAATTAACCCTTCCTTAACCATTACTTAATTAATTATTACTTAAGTAATGAAATAATAATTAATTAGCCTCGGTTAATCTCGAATAATCAAGGGTGGAACCTTGACTCCAATGGTTAACAATTGCTTGTTTATTTACTTTCCGCTTGCATTGCTTATTACTCGCTTATCATTATTAGTACTTGGGCAACGCTTAGTTGCTAACTTTAGTGCGAACTTGATTAAGTGTGTGACATGTCTCGATGCACCTTAAGTGAACTTATGTGCTTGCATCATAAAGAATTAGGTTAAGACTGAGGGTTCTTAGCTTAACCTAGAATTTATTATTCAGGGGACGAGATCGAGACGTAAGACCCACTTTACTTTGCCTAGACCTAGATCGTTACTATCAGATGAGGCTTTTAACCTTCCTTTGCTGGATCACGAACTATATATGTAAATATCAGTAAAACCTACCCCTGCACATTTATATTTGTTTGTGCTTTTCGATTACCCCTGCAATATTCCACTTCTCTATCCTGTTTTACCTGCTTTCAATTGTTTGCTGTCTGCGACGGTATTTGGGAATCGTTTAGTAAAACCTTTACAAAACGTTTTCTAAACACATTTCCTTACATTACCTTACTTTTCAAAACTGCTTTTACTACCTAAACGATTTCCGAATCAACGTAGCGTCTCTAGGTAAGGAGAGTTCCTACCCCTGTTGGTCTCTCTTACCATATCTCTAGGTATTGGGAGTTCCTACCACTGTTGGTCTCCCTTACCATCCTCGTACACAAGAAACTGTTGATTGAGAGAGTGAAGGGGCCCAGGGATGTTCGAGAACGATTGTCGGGCGGTGATGACCAATAAGTATCTCGGGTTATCCAACAACGTGAGATGTCTAGTATCCAGAGGAGGTTCTGGGTACAACTACTCATAAAAGGGATAGACGTATCTCTCCTGACAAACGATGGCGTCATGAACCATCACCCGGCGTGTTGTGGTAGACCTGTTTCATTATTTGTACCTGACTTTTGTGAGATATAAGGATGGAGATAAAGGCCTTTCACTTGGGGCTAGTCCTGAGTGTATTTGTCTACCTGTCTACACCTAATTAGCTATGGCTAATTAGATTACCTTCACCTTACTGTCGCTTAACGACATTGTATTACCATCTGGACATGAAGCTTAAGAGTGAATGTTTCCCATCATTCGACTCTAACTTCCAGATACCTGATACATACAATCCTTTCAGACAAAACTGGCTTTGCACATTTTCGAAAACTATAGCTGTATTTCCCTTATCCCATTTTTATCGAGTCCTTTTCAAATCATGCGAGCCGAGCTTTCTTCGAAACCGAGTCGTGACGATTTAATGCCTTTAACGTCTACACATTACACACCTCACTTAGTCGCCAGGACTAATCTACACATTACACACCTCACTTAGTCGCCAGGACTAACGACTTCTTTCTTTCTGTTCATGATCTCAGGTGAGCGATGATCGATAGACATGGTGCCCGAGCTTATAGGAATTCTTTTACCTGCTTGTTTGTACGTTGCTACTATCTGCTACACTAGTTGCTACCGAGTTTGTATACCCGTATTTGATTATGTTTAGTTTAAATCTCTTCCGCATTACTATTGTTGCTACTTGATTGATATATTATGCTTTCGCTACTCTTCTGATTATTAAGTGGCTCTTCGTTTGATTATTACTTTTAGTCTTCCAGTTTATTTATAAAAAGTTTTTGAAATCCCGTATTTTTGATATGCTATAACTCTTTATAAATTGATTGATTGCCGTTCGCCTCTGACGAGTTGGGAGTGATCCACTACGGGTCATCCTGGTTAGTCGGCGGTGCGAGACTGATGTCGGCACCCGCTTTTGGGGCGCCACAGTTGTGGTGGTATCAGAGCTACCAGGTTTGTCTGGTGGTTCTAAAACTTTCGAAAACCCTTATGTGCTCTTGTTTGACCTTATGTGTTTAGTTCAGCTTATCTGCGCATTTGTCGAAAATTCTTTTTCAAAACCCTTCTCATTTTCAAAGTCGCAGCCTTTTCACAATCTTTTAGTGTCTTACGTGTTTATATCTAAACTTTATTTTAGTGTTTGTTTGACCATAGTTTGACCCTAAGACTAATATGGCGCTCGAGATAGTCGGGACCACGCCCTAGAGTCCTTTATTCGACTAGCGCTACTAGTTCGTAGGACCCTACTTCTAACCAGAGTGTTGTATGCCTGAATTGCTTGCATGGGGTCTAGATATAGCTCCGGGCGCCGCAGGACCGTCAGTGAGATTAGATTGCATCCATACCTATCTGCTCTATACGTGCCAGGGTACCCTCGAGGTAATCTACAATGTGATGTTGAATGTTATCAACACTAACCCACATGCATACGTATTTTCCCGTCAATTGCGGTTGTAGATCAAAATGCCTCCCAGAGGAATGCTCGCTAACCGAAGCCAAGAGAGGACTCCTTCACCTCCTCCGACTCAGCCAGGAGTGCCTCCGCCACCACAGGGTGCACCTCCGCCGCCACCACCGATGGCACCCGTGCAACCCGACGTCGTCGAAATACTGAGGCAGTTTGTGCAAACCTGCAACGCACCGCAAAGACCACCTGCCCCAGAAAGGAACCTTGACCGCTTCCTCCACCTGAACCCACCAAAGTTCGTCGGTGAACCCAACGACCTAAAAGCCGAGAATTGGATGTCCGCCCTGGACAAGATCTTCGAGGTCATGGAGATAACCCCCGAGGATGCTACAAGAGTGCAGCTCGCTACCTTCATGCTAGAAGGAGCTGCACAAAGCTGGTGGAAGTTGGTTAAGCAGAAATGGGCAGTTCAGAGGATTGAGATCACTTGGGAGAGATTCGTTCAAGAGTTCTACAACAAGTTCATCCCACAAGTGCTCTGCGACAGAAGAGAGGGCGAGTTCATGAGCCTGATCTAAGGCAGTGCAAGTGTGGCCGACTACGAGGCTAAGTACGCCAGGCTAATCCAGTATGTGCCACACATCCTGCATGATGAGCGCCGGAAGGTACTGAAATTCATCAATGGATTGAACGACCCGCTGAGGTGGGCAGTTGCTGCAGTAAACTTTGAGGACTACACCAGCGCCGTGGATATGGCTATGAAAGTTGAATCCGAACAGAGAAGCATCTGATAGAACATCAGTCGCTACAGTCTGAAGGCCAACCAGACCACTCAAATCAAGAAGACTACTCAGCATGTCGGCCAATCGTCTGGGAAAGGACCGATGCCAACCCTAGGGAGACCCACTCCACCAAGACCGACTGCTGCACCCGTCATACTGGACAATAAGTGTAACAGCTGGGGAAAGGACGGCCATCTGGAGGCCAACTGCTGGAAGAAACTAGGTTACTACATGCGTTGTGGAGATCCGAACCACCGAGTCCAGAATTGTCCATGGGCTGACAATAGAGAATCGCAGTCTAAGGGAAAAGGATCTACCAGTGGAAAGACAGCAGTCAAAGCTTGGGCATATGCTCTGGAAGGGGAGGCAGAACCTGAGGCAACAGATGTGGTTGAAGGTACGGTACACATTCTAAACATGCCAGTTAAGGTCCTCTAGGACCCTGGTGCCACGCATTCATTCATATCATCTACCTTATGTGCGCATTTTAATTTCCAACTTGCTCGTTTGCCTTATAACTTCGAGGTAAGTTCACCTCTCGGAACATGCCTAATTACGAACCGAGCCTTTATCGGCTGTCCTATTACGATTGCGGGTCAGTTGTACCCAACTGATCTGGTAGAGCTGCCGATTATGCGTTATGGAGTTATATTAGGCATGGATTGGTTATCCAAGTATCGCGCTAAGCTGGATTGCTACAGAAAGGAGGTCATCTTAGGAGAAGATGAGGCAAGAATCCAAGGAGGGGAGAAGGAAACTCCCAAGAAGGATGATGTGATGGAAACCGATGAGACCGCAGGGATGGTCGTTTTAATGTCCACAATGGAAGTGCGGAAGTGGCTCAAGGACGGAGCCACATCCTTCGTAGCTTACTTGCTCAATCAGCCCAATGACCAACTTAGGATAGAAGAGGTCCCAGTAGTGAATGAATTTCTAGATGTGTTTCCAGAACACCTAGACTCACTACCTCCAGAAAGGGAACTGGAATTTACAGTGGAAACTGTGCCAGGAGCAGAGCCTTACTTAAAGACGCCATACAGGATGGCACCGGCTAAGCTGAAGGAGCTAAGAGACCAGCTAGACGAGTTAATAGAAAGTGGTTACATTCGCACTAGCACGTCCCCGTGGGGAGCACCAGTACTATTCATGAAAAAGAAGGATGGATCCCTCCGTCTTTGCATCGACTACAGGGAGCTCAATCGGATGATGGTCAAGAACAAGTACCCGTTGCCGCATATCGAGGAGTTATTCGATCTACTGCAGGGATCTAGAGTGTACTCCAAGTTAGATCTGAGGCAAGGATATTACCAATTGAGAGTCAGGGAAGAGGACATTCCCAATACTGCATTCAATACAAGGTACGGACACTACGAATTCGTAGTTATGCCTTTTGGACTAACGAATGCACCAGCAGCTTTCATGGATATGATGCATCGGATCTTCCGACCATATCTGGATAAGTTTGTGGTGATATTCATCGACGATATCTTAGTCTTCTCCAAGAGTGAGGAAGAACACGCCCAACACTTGAAGATAGTGTTGCAGACCTTGAAGGAGCATAAGCTATATGCTAAATTCAAGAAGTTCGAGTTCTGGTTGAACAGAGTAGCGTTCCTTGGACACATTATCTCTGGTAACGGAGTAGAGGTCGACTCATCCAAGATTGAGACTGTGATGGAATGGAAACCACCAAGGAACCCAACCGAGGTGAGAAGTTTTCTGGGCTTGGCAGGTTACTACCGGAGATTCGTTCAGGAATTCGCCAAGATCGCCGCGCCACTCACCAAGCTCACTCGTAAGGACTGCAAGTTTGAATGGATGGAGAAGTTTGAGAACAGCTTCCAAGAGCTGAAACGCCAATTGACTACCGTACCGGTGCTGACCTTACCAGAAGGCACCGAAGGGTACACAGTATATACAGACGCTTCGAAAGAAGGGTTAGGCTGTGTACTAATGCAGAACGAAAAGGTCATCGCGTACGCATCGAGGAAACTCAAGACTCACGAGGAGAACTATCTGACCCACGATCTTGAGTTGGATGGGATCATTTTCGCCCTGAAGAAGTGGAGACACTACCTGTATGGAGTAACTTTTGAAATTTTCACAGACCACAGAGTTTGCGCTATCTGTTCAATCAGAAGGAGTTGAACATGAGATAGAGAAGGTGGATGGAATTCCTAGAGGACTACGATTGCAAAATCCAGTACCACCCAGGAAAAGCCAATGTGGTAGCCGACGCCTTGAGCAGAAAGGCCGGAGCAGCGCAACTTACCGGAAGGACCTCGGAGTGAGGATCCGAGAAGAACAATTCGTGGTGATATCGCGAGCTCGACTGGTAAACTTGTCAATCGAGTCACCAATGAAAGATAGGATTAGGGAAGGACAGTCCAAGGATGGTTGGACTCAAAGAGCGATCAGACAACTAGGATTAGAAACAGATTCCTAGTTTAGTCTGGATAAGTTGGGAATTCTGAGATTTAGGAACCGAGTCTGCGTTTCACCGGAATTAAAGAGAGAGATTATGGACGAGGCACATAAGATAGCCTACACCATACATTCTGGAGGGACCAAGATGTTCCTGGACCTTAAAGGATATTTCTAGTGGAAGGGAATGAAAAGGGACATAGCCGACTATGTTCGGAGATGCTTGACCTGCTAACGAGTCAAGGCAGAACACCAGAAATTGGCTTGAACACTACAGCCGCTGCCCGTTCCCGAATGGAAGTGGGAACGAATTTCGATGGACTTCGCTACCGAATTCCCTAAGGTCAAGGGAGGATACGACAGTATATGGGTTATCGTGGATCGCCTAACTAAATCCGCTCACTTCTTGCCGGTAAAGACAACCGACAACGTGGAAACTTTGGCGGAGACGTACGTAGCCGAGATAGTATGGTTAAATGGTTAAACGGAGCACCACGAAGTATCAAATCCGATAGAGATCCGAAGTTCACTTCCCAGTTGTGGAAGTCAATCCAAGAGAAATTCGGAACAAAGCTGGCAATGAGTACAACCGCGCACCTTCAGATTGATGGGCAGTTCGAGCGGACAATTAAGTTCCTAGGAGACATGCTAAGGTCGTGCGCGCTGGATTTTCCCGACAGTTGGCACAACAACTTTCCGCTGGTTGAATTCGCCTATAACAACAGTTACCAAGCATCGATCAAAACGGCACCGTATGAAACACTTTATGGACGAAAGCGTAGATCCCCACTGTATTGGGATATAGACGACACCAGGTAGACTGAGGACGGATTCCACTGGGCAATGCCTTCTGAATGGATTCCTGAAGCGCAAGAAAAGGTTAAGATCATTCAACAACGGATGACGGCTGCCCAGGATCGCCAAAAGAGTTACCCCGACCCTAAGAGGCATCACGTCGAATTCGTCGTAGGAGATAAAGTCTTTCTTAAGGCATCCTCGAGGAAGTAAGGGTGGAAAACTTAGCCGTAGATTCTTAGGACCGTTTGAGATCCTCGATCGGATAGAGACGGCATATAGGATAGACCTACCCCCTAGTCTCACCGGGATTCACAACGTGTTTCACATGTCCCAATTGCGTAAGTACTTCTCGGACAAATCACACATTCTACCCGTAGAAGAAGTGTCCCAAGAATCCGATTTGACTTTTGTCCTTAAGCTGGCTGAGATCGCCGATAGGAAGTTCCAAAAGTTAAGAAACAGCAAAATTCCAATCATGAAAGTTATCTGGAGAGGTTACTCGGTTGAAGAGGCCACTTGGGAGCCTGAGGAAAAGATGAAGAGATTCTACCCTTACTTATTCACAGAGACCGAAGCGAATCTGAGGACAACTTCGTCCCAAGGAGGGGAGATTGTGGCAGCCCAGACCGGGGCCTAGTTGAGAAGGTATTAAAACGACCCTTTGTGTGCACATTTCTCGAGTAACTTAGAGATCCTTAAGTCTTATGTGAGCTAATGTGTTTAATTATGTGCTTACATGCTAAATATATGCTTGAACTATTGATCTTAGTAGCCGCGTGCCCTAATTTGACCTAATCGGTATTTTCGGAAATATCGACCGAAAAATCCTAATCGGGATAATTTCAGGACTTTGTGCTCTTATATGACATTTAGGACCTTGAGAAAGGTTACTAAGTGATTATAATTTATTTAGGCTTCGTTTTTGCAAAAATCAGAATTTCCACACCGAAAGCCGTTTTTCGCCTGTTCCACTTCGTTTTTCACGGAGAAAAGAAAATGGGCCAAATTTATAGTCAAAATGCTCGTAATTTAATTTCCTAACTAATGGTGTGATTAGATTTCCCAAATTCCCTCATCTCGATCACCAAATACTCGATTTTCCGTCAATTGACTAAACGCCGAAAGGTCGCTTTCACCATTTAATTAATGGTCAAACCTTGTCTCATGTGCAACAAAACCAGCCAAAAATCTGCACATCGGAGGCCCAAATCAGCTGAAAATTTGATCTTTTGGTTGGGTGCCGACAAGTTTCAATTATTTCCATATAACCCCTAAGATATTTTCTCTAAGGACCATATGGCAAATAGTAAAAGTTCTACCTCTATATATACACCATCACCCCCTCTCATTCTCTTGCTTATTCACTACTCTCTTCTCTCCCTCACACACTCTCTCACTCTCGGCCATTACGACTCTTAGTTGCTAGGTTGTTTGTTTATTTATTTTCCAAGTTTTCTTGATTATATGTTCATAATACATATAAGTCAAGAAAACTAGTAGGAAAATCAGAGCTCTTATTCCTAGTTAAGCTTAAGATCTTCAAGGGTAAGTCTTCTACTTCCTCTGTTTTGATTTCATGATTATTTAAGTTTTAGTTGAGCTTTTGTTTATTGTTTATGCAATATATGTTGTTATATATGTGTTTGATGGGATTTTGAGTTTGAGGAAGCCATTAAAAATACTTTTAAGCTAGATAAAAATCTGATAATTTTTGGAGAGATCCTCCACTGTGTTAGAAAAGGTGTTCTGGAGTTTTTGAAGCAATAAAATCGTTTTTAACTATTTTTATAAAATTTTCAAGAAAATCCCGTAAGGCAGATTTTCACAGAAAATCTATCAACATTGGATTCAAACTCGTTTCTCTCCTTCATATATTAACCTTTGGATCGATTCAAAAGTCTAACATGTTCTAATTTCAAAGAGGTTTCTAAAATGGTATGGCTTACCTCCAAACTCCCAGTATTCTGTCCTCTACGAATTTTCTAAGTTGGGGCTGGAAAAACTGGAAATCCTTGAATGTTGAGATATGTGCTTGTTTGTTGATGATTTAGTGTTTAATGTTGTTATTTGATGAAATAATGTGGATATATGTGTTTAGATCTTTATTTTGAGCTAATCTATGGCATGATCATGTGTGAAAAGATGTGTTTAGTGTGTGTTCTTGAAGAACATAAAGAATATCTTGAAGATTTAAAGTCTTCAAATAAAACCCTAGCTTTTGATCCAAAAATTTATTTTATCACTCACCAAAAGTTGTTTTTATAATATGTTTCTAAAAATAAATATTTATTAAAATTGGTATTACTAATTATTATAATTAGTAATAATTAAACCTTTTTAAAATAAAATTCGATTAATTAATGTTTAATGACAAATTAAACTTGGTTAATTATTTCCTTAATTATTTAATTAATTATTTATTAATTAGTGATTAATTTAATTCATCACCAATTAATTATAATTAATTAATTCTTAATTAGATTAGATTAAGTCTTAATTAAATGAGATTAATTAGTTAATTAAAGTTAATTAATTAATTTCGAAAACCTAATTAATTAATCGAAGTTAATCATTTAATTTAGATTAATTAATTAGAGCTAAGTACGATTAGTTAATTAAAATTAATTTTAATTAATTAATTAAATTTTGAAAGATTATTTTTCAAGTTAATTAATTGGAATTAATTATCCAAATTAATTTTAATTCATTAACTAATTACACCTAAACAAAAATTATTCCAAGTTAATTAATTGAGATTAATTTTCCAAATTAATATTAATTAATTAACTAATTAAACTCGATTAATTTTCCAAAGTAGTTTTCAAATTAATTAATTGAGATGAATTTCACAATTGATTTCAATTAATCATCAAACCTCGAAAGTTAATTAATTAGAAATTAATTCTAACTAATCAACCCTTCCTTGACCATTACTTAATTAATTATTACTTAAGTAATTAAATAATAATTAATTAGCCTCGGTTAATCTCGAATAATCAAGGGTGGAACCTTGACTAATTGAGATCAATCCAATTGTTAACAATTGCTTGTTTATTTACTTTCCGCTTGCATTGCTTATTACTAGCTTATCATTATTAATACTTGGGCAACGCTTAGTTGCTAACTTTAGTGCGAACTTGATTAAGTGTGTGACATGTCTCGATGCACTTTATGTGAACTTATGTTCTTGCATCATGTAGAATTAGGTTAAGACCGAGGGTTCTTAGCTTAACCTAGAATTTATTATTCAAGGGACGAGATCAAGACTTCGGACCCACTTTACTTTGCCTAGACCTTGATCGTTACTATCAGGTGAGGCCTTTAACCTTCCTTTGCTGGATCATGAACTATAATTGTAAATATCAGTAAAACCTACCCCTACATATTTATAGCCGTTTGTGCTTTTCGATTACCCCTGCAATATTCCAGTTCTCTATCCTGTTTTACCTGCTTTCAATTGTTTGTTGTCTGTGACGGTATTTGGGAATCGTTTAGTAAAACCTTTACAAAACATTTTCTAAAAATATTTCCTTACATTACCTTACTTTTCAAAAGTGCTTTTACTACCTAAACGATTTCCGAATCAACGTAGCGTCTCTAGATAATGAGAGTTCCTATCCCTGTTGGTCTCTCTTACCATATCTCTAGGTATTGGGAGTTCCTACCACTGTTGGTCTCCCTTACCATCCCCGTACACAAGTAACTGTTGATTGAGACAGTGAAGGGGCCCAGGGAGGTTCGAGAACGATTGTCGGGCAGTGATGACCAACGGCAATACGTATCTCGGATTACCTAACAACGTGAGATGTCTAGGATCCAGAGGAGGTTCTGGGTGCAGCTACTCATAAAAGGGATAGACGTATCTCTCCTGATAAACGATGGCGTCATGAACAATCACCCGACGTGTTGTGGTAGATCTGTTTCATTATTTGTACCTGACTTTTGGGAGATATAAGGATGGAGATAAAGGCCTTCCCCTTGGGGCTAGTCCTGAGTCTATTTGTCTACCTGTCTACACCTAATTAGCTATGGCTAATTAGATTACCTTCACCTTATTGTCGCTTAACGACATTGTATTACCATCTGGACTTGAAGCTTAAGAGCGAATGTTTCCCATCATTCGACTCTAACTTCCAGATACCTGATACATACAATCCTTTCAGACAAAACCGGCTTCGCACATTTTTGAAAACTATAGCTGTATTTCCTTTATCCCTTTTTTATCGAGTCCTTTTCAAATCACGCGAGCTGAGCTTTCTTCGAAACCGAGTCGTGACGATTTAATGCCTTTAACGTCTACACATTACACACCTCACTTAGTCGCCAAGACTAACGCCTTATTTCTTTCTGTTCATGATCTCAGGTGAGCGATGATCAATAGACATGGTGCCCATGCTTATAGGAATTCTTTTGCCTGCTTGTTTGTACCTTGCTACTATTTGCTACACTAGTTGCTACCGGGTTTGTATACCCGTATTTGATTATGTTTGACTTAGTTTAAATCACTTCCACATTACTATCGTTGCTACTTGATTTGTACGTTATGCTTCCGCTACTCTTCTGATTAATTAAGCAACTCTTAGTTTGTTTATTACTTTTAGTCTTCCAGTTTATTTATAAAAAGTTTTTAAAAACCCGTATGAAAACCCGTATTTCTGCTGCGCTATAACTCTTTATAAATTGATTGATTGTCATTCACCTCCGACGAAGAGTGATCCACTATGGGTCATCCTAGTTAGTCGGCGGTGCAGGACTGATGGCAGCACCCGCTTTTGGGGCGCCACATTTTCGCTATTGTGTTATTGTTGTCTCATTATCTTTTCATAATGATATTGCAGATCTAGTGGAAGTTTGTCATCAGTTTATCTTGGAGCACGTTTCCTTGTACTACATGCAGTTGCAGACGAGCTGTGGGGCAGTTGGAGTACATTTCGTTGTACACAAGTCCCATTTGCTTCGGATCATTGCATTTGGACAATATACATGCTCGTCCAAGAATGCAATATTGGTCCTATAATAAGCTCACCTCCATCAGCCTAAATGCACTCCTCATGAGTGGGAATTCTCCTCGGGGTGAAGAAGGGAATACAAAGCCTCTCTCTTTGCTCAACTTGAACCTCAGATAAGGAAAAGAGAGCGGAGAAAGCAAGGAATAGAGAGACCCAACTGTAAGTTGGGTCTACAAGTTATTCCCGAATAAGAACCGGCTTCTAGTTCTTTACACACGACTCCATTAGCTTGAGCTTCTCGAGAGTCATCTAAAGAATGGGGATGTTTGGGCTTGGAGTTAAACGAGCAACGAGGAATTAAGAAGAGGGTGAACTTTCCTCGTGGGGTACGTTTCTTTGTACACATAAAGAACTATACTTGAAAAAGAAAATAAAATTGATGCGGATGTTGCCTATATTCCAAAATCCATGCAAAACTTTTGTAGAGTTTAGAAACAGAATAGGCTAGAGAGTAATCCAATTACATGGTTCAATTGGGGTAGGAATATGCTAGAAAGTAATCCAAATACATGGTTCAATTAGGGTTTACGGTTTAGGGTTTATGTAGTTTGATATATTTGTAATGAAAATGTGTAGTTTATTCTGCAATATTAAGATTTGTACTCGATTATTTTTAATATATTTTTATATATGTAGAGAATCGAGTACAGATTGCATATGTTTAAAGTATTACTCTGAGTAATGAAGGTACACTATAGACTGGAACAAAGTATAAATTCCAATAAAACAAGTTTTCAAAATATGTGGCATAAATAGAAAATCGAGTACTGGAAAATGGGTATCAAGTACTTACGTACAAAATCAGAGTACTCTTTTCCGGAATCAATGTATAAAATACAATATAACAGGTATTACGATATATTGTTTATTATTATAAAAGATCCCACGAGGATGTCAATAAGAATTCCCTAAAACTCTGGAATTCCCAATATCACATTTATTTTTCATATATTTTTATTACAGACCATGCGTGGAAATGTAGAGAATCGAGTACAGATTTCAAAAGTTTAAAGTACTACCCTGAGTAATCAAGGTACACTATAGACTGGAACAAAGTATATATTCTAATAAAATAAGTTTTCATAATATGTGACATAAATAGAGAATCGAGTACTGGAAAATGGGTATCAAGTACTTACGTGCAAAATCAGAGTACTCTTTTCCGGAATCAAAGTATAAAATACAATATAACAGGTATTACGATATATTATTTATTATTACAAAAGATCCCACGAGAACATCAAGAAGAATTCCCTAGAACTCTGGAATTCCCAATATCACATTTATTTTTCATATATTTTTATTACAAATCATGCGTGGAAATGTAAAGAATCGAGTACATATTTCAAACGTTTACAGTACTATACTGAGTAATCAAGGTACACTATTTCTTGAGAGTTGACTTTTACCGTCTTACCTCGGTTTCGAAATCCGACTTCGCCGATAGCTCCGATAAATTGCGAAACTTACTATTCGCGAGGTTTAGAATTTTTCGACCTCATTCAGGACGTGAATAGTAGCTTTTCCGTTTAGGGCTTTTTAACCTATTTTTCGAAACTTGCCCGATTGATCCGAAACTTGCAGGATTACCTCGTTATAGTATTTTAAGCATGAATGTGAGCTTTAATTTGTATTTTAACATGTTTTACATATTTAATTTTTAATGTTTCGTTTAATTATGTTTAAATGCATTCTTGTGAGTACTTCAATAAAAGTCGTGCCTTATGTGCTTTTAACTGCTTTATATATCTCTCGTAAGCCGTGCGTAGTGTTAGTATCATATGTGGTTTCATCGGTTTTTAGTTTTAGGTGTTTCCTCTAGGATTTCTCGATCGTTGTAACTTTCTCACCGAGCTTTCCAGGTGAGGGTTTAAACTGGTTTTTAACTGGAGTAAGAATCCTATTACTTTGCGAAATAACTTATCCTCCTACTTTTAATATGGCTTTGTTTTATAGCTTCTCTTATATAATATTAGATATTTAAATGTATATTTTAATGATTTCGATTAAAACGTTTTGACATCAAACTTATATATAAGTATCGCCGAAATGATTTGTTTTATGAGGCAAGAAAACATATTTGATTTAAAGTAAGCTTTGGATTGGAGAATATTCTCGTTGAGTGAAGTCGTTAGGGCGGGTCCTTCCTAACGATGGAATACCCGGTCGTTCTCCAATCGTTACAACCTTGCCTCAAAAAGGGCCCTTTGGCCACCAAAATGTAGTGTAATGATTGCGAAGCGAGACAATGATAACGATAATGATTGACAGAATGGGCCCGGAGGTTATATGGAGGGTGAGACTCGGAGACGAGCGTCTAGATTAATAAGATCCCGAAGTATAATTTCCAACTTGTAATTTCCAATAGGAGACCGGTCGGTGGTTGGCAAGTATTTCGTTGGGGAGATGGTGGACTATTTCATGTGTTGCACGTTTTTCCTCAAACCTACATGATCGAACGGTTGAATCTCCGGGTAGCCTCGGAATTTGACAAAAGACGCAGGAGTATTTATTGAATGTGGCGATATAAGGAGGAATGGGACTGTACTCGCCGGAACAATAGTGTATCGAACTTGTTTACTTCTTTAAAGTAATTTAGTTGAATTGTAAGCCTCGTCATTTATTTTACCGATCGAATAAGTTAAAGATATTGCAAATGTTGATTGAACGAGCTTATAAATCAACTAGACTATCCTTTAAAATTATCGGCATGAATTATGTGCTAAAATGATCTCAAAGGATCCGTTCGTCAATATTTGACTGTTTTAAAATAAGCCAAACCCGAGTGTTGCTTTGTCATAAAATTTTAAAACTTATATTATTTATATTATTTCTTAAAACAAGAAACGTTCACCATTTTGGTTTTAAAGAACGTATGACGAACTGTGATCAATATTTATATTTTATAACCCCTCGCTGAGTATCTTTTATAGTCACCCTCTTATTTTGATTCTTGCTTCAGGTTCCTTCAGACAGACGGGTGGCAGTGTCACCTTTGTGGTCAGTTGGCGACAACAGGTCTAGGTTTGATTCGGGTTTTGGTCTTATTTAGTTTAATGACCAAACAGACGAGTTTTGATGATTTCCTTCACTATGCTTCTGTTATAGATGAAAGAATTGAAGATATTATGTTGAGCTTAACTGTTGTAGTTGATGATATCTAGGACTGCATGAGATGATATAGTTGAGCTCTGTGTGGCATTTATGCATTAAATGCTTTACCTGCTGTAGATTGTTGCCTTGGATGGCTGCTATGTTATATATGTTGTGTTATTTGCTTCCGCACTCTGATTAGTTTTAGCATTGTTGTTGTTGGACTATTTGTTGTTGCCAGTTTATTTGCTGCACTTCGCTGGGATGGATTTTCGAGTAGGGCGTTATGTCTTACTTGGGAGTCTGTTCTAGTTCGGGTGTGGTGCTCTTCTTCCCAGCCTTGGAGAGAGGCGGGGCGCTACAACAGATTTCAAACGTTTAAAGTACTACACTGTGTAATCAAGGTACACTATAAGTATAAATTCCAATAAAACAAGTTTTCATAATATGTGGCAGAAATAAAGAATAGCTTACTGGAAAATGAGTATGAAGTACAGTGGTGCAAAATCAGAGTACTCTTTTCCGGAATCAAAGTATGGAATTCAATATCACAGGTATTACGAGATATTGTTTATTATTACAAAAGATCCCACGAGGATGTCAAGAAGAATTCCCTAGAACTCTGAAATTTCCAATATCACATTTATTTTTCATATATTTTTATTACAGACCATGCGTGGAAATGTAGAGAATCGAGTACAGATTTCAAACGTTTAAAGTGCTACATTAAGTAATCAAAGTACACTATAGACTGGAACAAATTATAAATTCCAATAAAACAAGTTTTCATAATATGTGGCAGAAATAGAGAATTGAGTACTGAAAAATGGGTATGAAGTACAGTGGTGAAAATTCAGAGTACTCTTTTCCGGAATCAAAGTATGAAATTCAATGTCACAGGTATTACGATATATTGTTTATTATTACAAAAGATCCCACGAGGATGTAAAGAAGAGTTCCCTGAAACTCTGCAATTCCCAATATCATATTTATTTTTCATATATTTTTATTAGAGACCATGCGTGGAAATCTATGATGCACGGACACTCCTAAAAATTCTATTTTTCCTTGTCTGTCGTGTTCGACACCCGTGTCGGACACTTTTCTAGTGTAAAATGCCGAAAAAAATCCATGTAGTCGTATCTGTGTAGTGTCGTGTCCGTATCGCCATGTCCATGTCCGTGTTTCATAGGTGGGAATGTAGAGAATCGAGTACAGATTTCAAACGTTTAAAGTACTACACTGAGTAATCAAGGTACACTATAGACTGGAACAAAGTATAAATTCCAATAAAATAAGTTTTCATAATATGTGGCAGAAATAGAGAATCGAGTACTAAAAAATGGGTATGAAGTACAGAGGTGCAAAATCAGAGTACTCTTTTCCGGAATCAAAGTATAAAATACAATATAACAGGTATTACGAGATATTGTTTATTATTACAAAAGATCCCAAGAGGATGTCAAGAAGAATTCCCTGGAACTCTTGAATTCCCAATATCACATTTATTTTTCATATATTTTTATTACAGACCATGTGTGGAAATGTAGAGAATCGAGTACAGATTTCAAACGTTTCAAGTACTACACTGAGTAATCAAGGTACACTATAGACTGGAACAAAGTATAAATTCCAATAAATCAAGTTTTCTTAATATGTGGCAGAAATAGAGAATGGAGTACTGGAAAATGGGTATCAAGTACTTAAGTGCAAAATCAGAGTACTCCTATCCGGAATAAAAGTATAGAATACAATATAACAGGTATTACGATATATTTGTTTATTATTATAAACAATCCCACGAGGATGTTAAGAAGAATTCACCGGAACTTTGGAATTACCAATATCACATTTATTTTTCATATATTTTTATTACAGACCATCAGTGGAAATGTAGAGAATCAAGTACAGATTTCAAACGTTTAAAGTACTACTCTGAGTACTCAAGGTACACTATAGACTGGAACAAAGTATTAATTCCAATAAAACAAGATTTCATAATATGTGGCAGAAATAGAGAATCGAGTTCTGGAAAATGGGTACCAAGTACAGTTGTTAGGATTTTATTAATTAATGCTCTACGCTTTCGTTTTGTCATTGATTTTCTCAAATAAATCAGCCTAGTAGTATTTTCCGTTCGCCAGGTTGTGACCCATTGCTAGACGCCTACTGTCGTTATGGGTTGTGGCTTGGTGCGGGATGTCGCTTCGCACCATATTTGGGGACGTCCCGTTACACATCATCTTCACATAGGCACCGAAATAATTTTCCGGCGGGCAACTTCTCGAAGAGAATGTGCTCGCTCGATGAGAAAAATTCAACCGTTGTACTTGAAAAACGATGGGTAGGTTGTTCTGTAGTAGTTGTGCCTTCGCGAGATCGTGCTTTCGGCCTCATTTTTTTATCTTGGCGACAGTGGTTGAAATTTCTGTGCCTGGTTCTACGGAGAACTAATAGGAGGATTGGTGGCGTCTGGGTCATCTTGTATGGTGGCGTTTGGTGTGTTATAGGGCTCGCGAGGCGTTTGATGTGGCGTTTGACGGTGGCAATTGTTGATGGACGGCTGCGACGTCCAAATTGGGGAAGAAACAGTCCAGTAAAATTGCTTAACCTAACTTTTGTTTTACTACAACAAAATTCAAGTTTGGGTCTGTAGCGCCCCTCTCCGTAAGAGGAAGAAGAACGCTATATCCACACCAAAATGAATTCCCGAGCATGACAGGGTGCCCTACTCAAAAACTCATTTCAGCAAAAGGCAAGACACTCAATCAAAACTCCGGCAAGAACAATACGATGCCCCAACAACAACAACAATAATCAGATAAATGCGGAAGCGAATTCATAAATAATAGTTCAATTCATAAAAGCCATCCATGGCAACGGTAATCATAAAACGAATCTAAAATAATTATCCAATCAATGACATCCACGGCTCAACTAAACTATCCTACATTAGGGGCACAGAAGTACAGAAAGTAAATCATAATATTAAATACAGTGATTCAAATCAATTCAGAAAGTAAAGACTCGACTGTTGTTGGGACACTGACAAGACAATAATACATGAGCCAACCTAGACCTGCTGCTGCCGACTGACAAGATAGGTGACACTGCCACCTGTCTACCTGAAGCAAGAACCAAAATAGAAGGGGTGAGTAAAAAGGATACTCAGTAAGGGGGGTAATACAATATAGGTATTGATCACAGTTCGTCGTTTATCTTCTAAAACTAAAGGTAGTGAATGTTGCTCGTTTTAATAAAGAATACAAATATAATAATAAGTTGCAAAACATAACACCAAGCAACACTCGGGTGCGACTTACTTTGAAAACACAAAAGGTTGACGAACCGGATGCATTTGAAATCATTTGCACATAATGTCATGCCGATATTTTAATGAAGGCTTAGTCGTTTCACAATCCGTCGAGTAGATGAAAGGAACAATTATCAATAATACATGAACGAGAAATGAAAGATGGGATTGTGCTTCGACTAAGTAACGAGAGCAATAAATCAATTAGACAAGTAAATAATGCAATAAGTCATGCAATAATGTGTCCCGGCGAGAACGGGTCCTCTCCTTATGACTCCCAATCATGGCAATCATGAAATCAATTACTCCACCACCAAAGTTATTCAATGTCCAATCAAAAATTATCTGGAAATGCGTGTTAACAACGTCACCCTCACTACAGAATTTTCAAGGAAGCGCGTAGCCTACAACACCACCCTCGCACTGACTTAGTCCAACCAACCTCCTGAGCGGCCTAAGCTAATACGAATTGGAGTATACATCGGGATTTGCCCTAGAAGCTAGAATAAAAAAGCTACCATTTAACACAATTATACAGAAAATACGATAAAAGACAAATGACAAGTCGGATTTGAGCAATAAATGCGTCGTTAGAACCGTTACGTCGAGACGAAGGAGCTGTCCGAAGACACCGTCGCCGGATTCCCGCCGGAATAGTGTCAAAATTGCCGGAAACCGCATGCCGCCGCCGGACTGCCTCCAGACCACCTCCGATGGTCGAACCCTTATACTGAAATGTTTCTCTCTTCGAGCCCGTCACTTCCCTCAAAACCATTTCTCCATCGGATTCTCCAACGGAAAGTTATTCCACTCCAAAGCTCCAATGAACCCTAAAATCGTATATTGTAAATTAACAAAAATCCGAGCCATGAATATAGAAACGGACTTCAAAATCAGATTACCCATGTCGAGAGGTCAAGAATGGTGCACTGGTCGCCGGCGAGGGTCACCGGAAAACTAGCTCCGCCTAGCTCCGTCGCGTCATCTTCCCGATGCCATAACTCCATCGTCGGTAATCGGATGGAGGTGAAACCACTGCCATTGGACTCCTCTCATCCAGGGCTACCTTCGCCGGGTGGTGTGCCACCATGGGGTCGCCGGAGATGGCAGATTGGAGAAATGGTCGCCGAACTAAAAATTGGCCATATCTCCTTTATTGGTGGCCACGGCCACGAGACCACCGCTGTTGGATTCCTCTCGAAAAATCGATCTAGACCCACCCTTGCCAGCCGCCTGAAAGTTACCAGAAAAGCAACGACCACCACCATCTCAGCCGTGGAACTTCCAAGCTCCACCGCGCCACCACTGTCGTCCAAATGCTGGAAATATTGGTACCAATGTGTTCGTCTCGACGAGACGATCGATTTCGACATATCATTTGCTTGAATCGATGAAGAATTGAAAAATCCCCAAATTCGTGCGTCTTTGTGTAGTGGATCTCAGATTTTTCATTTGTGCCTCACATTTTTCAATAATTGCATAATATACTCTATTCCTCGAAAAGTGTGCAAATAGTGTAAAGTCTTGGAATAAGGCGTACTTAGTGTCAAAATGTGACGACCCGCAATCTCCAAGTTCAAGATTCGCGCGTTGATCGAAATTCGGACCGTTTACGGTCCCGACGTCTTTCACACTTGCACGTTTTCCAACTCTTGCATTTAAATATTTTTTATAAATCATCGATTTGGCATTTAAAGCCCAAGGTATTAATTAGAATTTAATTTGCATCATTTTGTCATTAACTAGGGTTAATTCGGTAAATTTATATTTTTAGCTCGTTCAATCGAATTTAGTAATTTAACGGTGTACATTGGACTGGGGTTCAATGTTTTAATAATGCATATTTTGTCGAGGTTCCAAATACTTTCATGAAATTCTAAATATTATTCATTAAGTCATATTTTAAATAAAATTGCATTTTAGCCCAAAATTATTTACACTTTTGCCCAACCCGGAATTCACTTTTCTTAAACTCATGAGTTTTAATAAAAAGAACCTCAATCTTTGTTAAGTATTTAATTTCGGTCATTTTGACACTAAGTATGCCTAATTCCGACACTTTACACAATTTGCACATTTTTCGAGGACAGGGTATATTATGCAATTATTGAGAGATTTGGGGCTAAAATGAAAAATGAAGAACACACACACGTGCAGCAGCAGCGACGCGATTCTCTCTCCCTCCCAAAAATGTGATTTTCTAATTTCTTCTCGGAATCGCGCGTATGATATGTCAAATCGACCGTCTCGACGAGACGAACTCAACTATACCACTTTCCCGGTGATTGGAGCACCGGTGGTGGCGCTACGGCGGCGCGAAGGTGGTGGCAATAATGGAGGTCGTTCAGGCGTTTCCGGCGACGGCACGACCTAGGCTTGGTCAAAAATGGAAGCTCTCGACGAGGGGAAACTTTTGGCGGTGGTCCCGCGTCCTGATTTGGCTGGACGGCGGCAGAACGGAGAAGTGATGGCGCAGCGGAGATGGAGGTTTTCCGGCGGCTCCAGGCGGCGTCTCGATGGCGCACCACTGTGGCTGGAACGGACTTGAAGAGACGAACAGAATGGCGGTAGTCTCAGGCATTAACTCGACGGGACGGCGGCGCGCGGGCGTGCACGGCCGAGGTAGCGCCGGACCTACCTCCGGCCACCATTTTCAGAGGGCTTTATATGCATTTCAACCTTCTCAACATGGGTAAGCCGATTTCGAAGTCAATTTCGTATTTCGTTGAGCCGATTTCTGTTAATTCTGATGGGTGATCCAATAGAGAAACGATTTTGAGGGAAGTGACGGGCTCGATGAGAGGAACATTTCGGTATAAGGGTTCGACCATCGGAGGTGGTCCGACGGTGGCAGGCGGTTTTCTAGAATTTTGGCACTGTTCTGGCGAGAATCTGGCGACGGTGTCTTCGGATAGATCGTGCCCCTCGACGCAACGGTTCTAACGGCTCTAGTATTACTCGAATCTGACTTGTCGTTTGTCTTTTATCGCATTTTTTAATATAATTGTGGTGAATTGTAGCTTTTTGCATTATAGCTTATAGCTTCTAGCTTTTGAGCATGAATAACTTGTATCCTAGCTTGGCTTAATTGTATAAATTGTTGAATATGGTTGTTGTATGATTGTGTAGTCGATCGGATGGGTTTCGGTTCGATTAGGCTAGAAATAGGCTTTGGTCTTAACTTGTTAGCTTTTGAGCTTTTGGGAAAAGCTATAAGTTGTACTTTAACTATTGTTGATTTAAGTGAAATATACATGTTTGATGTTTAATTACAAGCTTAACCCCTGAGTAGTTTAAGCTTAAATGTTATTGTTAAAAATGTTAATTGTTATTCGTTTATTCCTCGTTTTACATGTTAAATGACAAATTTACCCCTACTTGCTCTTTTGTGTTTAAATATTGAATGATTATTTTTAAGTATGTTTGTATTTTGATAGCAGAGCGTCAGTGTCTATTTTCTTATTCGTGTCAGTCATTCATCCTCTAGACCACGTGTTTTCAGGTGGGATCTCTGAGGGAGAATCATATATGTTGCTTGCTTGGTTGCTTTTCTCGTTTGTCGAGCTACAAGTAAGGGTTTAAACTATTTTCAACTGGGGCAAGGACATAGTTATATAGGTTTCGAAATAACTTATTATCCATCTTTCTTATTACTTGCTGTACTGCCTTTACGATTTCTTTATCTGCTTAGTCAAAACCTTTTGTTAGCAAAACCTATGCATCTCCCAAATGATTTAAAATATTTTCAACTAGAGACAAGTAACTTATTTTTTTTAAAAGTAACCATTTGATCTCAGAGGCAATTATAAGTAACATCATTAGGGACATCCATGCATGCTCCGAAAGCGTACGACGCTTATGAGTATTTCTTAGATCGTTACATCAACTTGTCTCAAAAGCCCCTTTGGCCATTCATTCTTAACTGCTTGCATCATTTTTCGAACGGCCCTTTTGGCCACCCAAACTGTTATTGATTTTTAAAGCGAGCTATGGACTGGATCATGACTTGGGGCCCGGAGTATACAGGAGGTGAGCCTGGAGACGAGCGTCTAGGGCAAATCCCGATGTATACTCCAATCCGTATTCGTTTAGGTCGGCCAGGAGGTTGGCTAGCCTGAGTTAGTGCGAGGGTGGCGTTGTAGGCTATGCGCTTCCTAGAAAATTCTGATAAGGGTGACGTTGTTAACACGTGTTTCCATAAAATTCTGATTGGATCATGACTTTCGGTGGTGGAGTACTTGACTACGTGTTTACATGATTTTCATGATTGGGAGTTATAAGGAGAGGGCCCGTTCTCGCCGGGACACATTATTTCATGACTTATTGCATTTCTTGCTTGTCTATTTGATTTACGGCTTTTGTTACAAGTTGAAGCACATTCCGGTTTTCCTCCTTTAGCATATGTATTTCCCTATATATATATATATATATATATATATATATATATATATATATATATATATATAATCCGGAAGCGTGGCTCGAACTTGCCTCACTTAAGCCTCCTTTATTGTTCTAACTATTTAGTTGAATTACGAGTCGTATTTACTTATCTTTTGCAACTTATTTATATCATGTCTTTCGAACTTGTAACGGCTTCGTGACTCAACCAATATTCTTTCAAATGATCGGCTTGACCTTATGTGCAAATGTTTTCAAAGGATCCGGTTCGTCAACCTTTTGTGTTTTCAAATAAAGCCGAACCCGAATGTTGCTTTGTGTTATAGTTTTACAACTTATATTATTATTTGTATCTTTATCAAAACGAGCAACATTCACCCCTTTTGGTTTTAAACGATAAACGACGAACTATGATCAATACCTATGTTGTATTACCCCCCTTATTCAGTATCCTTTATACTCACCCTTTCTATTTTGGTTCTTGCTTCAGGTAGACAGGTGGCGATGTCACCTATCTTGTCAGTCGGCAGCAGCAGGTTTAGGTCGGCTCTTGCTTATAGTCTGGTCAGTGTCCCAACAACAGTCGAGTCTTTACTTTCTGATTTGGTTTGATTTATTGTATTTAATATTATGATTTACTTTCTGTACTTACGTGCCCCTGATGTGGGATAGTTTAGTTGAGCCATGGACGGCATTGATTGGATATTATTTTAGAATTGTTGTTATGATTACCGTTGCCAGGGATGGCTTATACGAATTGATTTATTATTCTGAATTCGCTTCCGCATTTCTCTGATTGTTGTTGATGTTGTTGTTGGGGCATCGTATTGTTGTTGCTGGAGTTTAATTGAGTGTCTTGCCGTTCGCCGGGATCGATTTTCGAATGGGGTACATTTACCTCGTTTGGGAGTTCATCTCGGTGCGGATGTGGTGCCCTTTCTCCTCCTACGGAAAGGGGCGCTACACAAAATGACCGAAATAAAATGCTTAACAATGATTGAGGTTCGTTTTATGAAAATTCATGAGTTTACGAAAAGTTAATGTTACGAAAACTCATTTCAGCGAATGACAAGACACTCAATCAAAACTCCGGCAACAACAATACGACGCCCCAACAACAACAACAATAATCAGATAAATGCGGAAGCAAATTCATAAATAATAGTTCAATTCATAAAAGTCATCCATGGTAACGGCAATCATAAAATGAATCTAAAACAATTATCCAATCAATGCCATCCACGGCTCAACTAAACTATCCCCACATCAGGGGCACGAAAGTACAGAAAGTAAATAACAATATTAAATACAGTGATTCATATCAATTCAGAAAGTAAAGACTCGACTGTTGTTGGGACACTGACAAGACAATAATACATGAGACAACCTAGACCTGCTACTGCTGACTGACAAGATAGGTGACACTGACACATGTCTACCTGAAGCAAGAACAAAAATAGAAGGGGTGAGTATAAAGGATACTCAATAAGGGGGGTAATACAATATAGGTATTGATCGCAGTTCGTCGTTATCTTCTAAAACCAATGGTAGTGAATGTGCTCGTTTTTATAAAGAATACAAATATAATAATAATTTGCAAAAACATAACACCAAGCAACACTCGGGTTTGGCTTACTTTGAAAACACAAAAGGTTGACGAACCGGATGCATTTGAAATCATGTGCACATAATGTCAAGCCGATAGTTTAATGAAGGCTTAGTTGTTTCACAATCTGTCGAGTAGATGAAAGGAACAATTATCAATAATACATGAACAAGAAATGAAAGACGGGATTGTGCTTCGACTAAGTAACGAAAGCAGTAAATCAATTAGACAAGTAATAATGCAATAAGTCATGCAATAATGTGTCTCGGCGAGAACGAGTCCTCTCCTTTTAACTCCCAATCATGGCAATCATGAAATCAATTACTCCACCACCAAAAGTTAATTATCTGGAAATGTGTGTTAACAAGTCACCCTCACTACAGAATTTTCAAGGAAGCGCGTAGCCTACAATGCCAACCTCGCATTGACTTAGTCCAGCCAACCTCCTGACCGACCTAAGCTAATACGGATTGAAGTATACATCGGGATTTTCCCCTAGACGCTCGTCTCCAGGCTCACCTCCTCTATACTGTGGACCCAAAGTCATGATCCAGTCCATGGCTCGCTTTTGAAAAGAATCTATGCACTAAGTTTTCGGTGGCTAAAGGGGCCTTTCGGAAATAGGGGATCAGGGTGTGGGAGGCCAAAGGGGCCGTTCGAGACAAGGTTATATTTGCAAGGCCGAGAGGCCAAAGTTCGCTTTTAAAACAAACGGGTTTTCCTTGCCTCTAATTGAAAATGTTTGTAAAATATTATACATATAGGTTTTTCTATTAAAAGGTTTGACTAAGCACATAAGGAAATAGTAAAGGCAGGAATAGTAAGCAATAAGAAAGACAGGAATGATAAGTTATTTCGCAAACCTATATATATCTATGTCCTTGCCCCAGTTGAAAGCATTTTAAACCATTACCTGGCTCGACAGAACATGAGAATGAAAGCAAGCAGCAAATACAATTCTGCCTCAAGGATCCCACCTGAAAAACACGGGGTCTAGGGGATGAATGATTGACACGAACAAGGAAGTAGACACTGACGCTCAGCTACCAAAATACGAACATGCTTAAAGAGGATCATTCAATAATCAGGCATAACAGAGCAAGTAGGGGCAATATGGTCGATTTACATCTAAAAGCACAGACTAAATGAATAAATGAGAAACACTAAATAATTACGAAATATGTAAACATATAAGCTAAGCAGGGGTAAGATTGTAAATAAACATCAATAAAATATATTCCATTTAAATCAACAATTCGAAATACAACTTACAGCTTTTCCCAAAAGCACTAAAGCTACAAGCTCATATCTAATCCTATCTCTAGCCTAATCGAACCGAAACCTATCAATTCGACTACACAACCATTCAACAACAATATTCGACAACTTACAAAATTAAAAGAAGCTAGAGTACAAGTAATTCATACTCAAAAGCCAAAAGCTAGAAGCTAGAATCAAAAAGCTACTATTTAACACAATTATACCAAAAATGCGATAAAAGACAAACGACAAGTCGGATTCGAGTAATACCAGCGCTGTTAGAACCGTTGCGTCGAGACGAAGGATTTGTCCAAAGATATCATCACTGGATTCCTGCCGGAATAGTGTCAAAATCGCCAGAAACCTCCTGCCACCGCTAGATCGCCTTTGGACCACGTCCGATGGTCGAACCCCTATACCAAAATTTTTCTCTCTTCGAGGCCGTCACTTCCCTCAAAACTATTTCTCCATCGGACTCTTCACCGGAAAGTTATTCCACTCCGAAGCTCCAATTAATCCTAAAATCGTAAATTCCAAATTAATGAAAACCCGAGCTATGAATATAGAAACGGGCTTCAAAATCGGCTTACCCATATCTCGGAGGTCAGGAATGGTGCACTGGTCGCCGGCGAGGGTCGCCGGAAAACCAGCTCTGTAATGCCCCGCTATTTTATAGCGCTTCGGTACGTTAGCCGATTATTGCTCTTATTCGCATTGTTTACGATTATGTAAATTATGTGACTTATATGATTTAATATATGAATAATAGGATGATTTCATAAGAATTTTCATATTTGAATTATTTTATACCATTCTGATATTTGAATTACTTCACACTATGTTTATATTGGAATTGTTGTATTTGAAATTTTATGAAAATTATGTCATTATATTTGAATAACATGATATTATATTTGATATATATGTATATATATATAAAAACATATGCAAATATATACATATAAATATCTACATAGTTGCATGCTAATTTTGACCTTTCAAATAAATACCTTTTATTTATTTAATTATCTCATTTTTTCTCTACATTTCTACACTATTCTAAAACAAGCAACAACTCTCTCTTTCTCTCTTCTTCTTCACCTCTCCACCGCCACTCTCTCCTCTCTCCACCGCCACCTTCATCCTCTCAAATCACCAAGAAACTCAACCTTAAATTGCTACAAAAAGTTGCTCTATCATCCAAGGAACAAGCTTCTTCTTTCTATTTGTGCAAACAAGTGCTCTACATCTTTTATTCTCCAATTCTTTTCTTTAAGGTAAGGTTGTGATTCTCTCTAATCTTTAAGTTCCAATGTTTCATATGTTGATAAAGTGAAGAAGCATGCTAGAATGAATGATTGATGAGCTTGGTTTGGTTGTTGGTTGCATGTGGCATCACTTGTGATTTTTCTATTAAATTTGATCAATGTGCAATGTTGAGTTAATGATCTCATATGCTTAAATGGATTGGTAATTCATGTTAGTTCATGATATTAAGCAAATTGGTGAAGTTTTATGGAGTTTGGGGTTGAAAAATGGAAGTTTGGCAAAATATGTAGGGGCTGGATGAATAGTGAAATTTGAGGTTTTGAGCTTCGTTTTTTGATTCTTTTGGCATAAAAAATCCTTAAATATAGTAGTTAAGAGATGCCGAAAGTTTCGGATTAATCGGAGTTGATTTGCTATGCAAAGTATTAAACGAAGGGGGGTTTATGTAATGTCTGCTAAACCTTTGAATTTTGGTTCCCAAGCTCTCATATGACTTGAATGCCTAATCTAGCTTAATATCATGTGTACTTGATTGTGTTTAAATGTGTTTGAACGAGATTAATTGTGTTTAAGTGCATTTATACATAATATGTTATTTTGAGCATAAAATGCATTTCATAGCCGTGTGTCTTAATGGGTTGGTTTGTCGAGTCGTGTCTTACCTCGAGGCCTGTGTATTACAGGTGGGACCTCGCGGAGCTGATTTTCGAGTCCTCGAGTTATCTTTTTGCTAAGCCTACAGGTGAGGATGAAAAATGGTTTCAACTGGAGTATGAACAAATATTTGCGAAAACCCTATCCCCTTTTATATTTCAATTATATATTATCAATATTTGAAATAAAAAGGATTTGATATAAAATGATATATATGTATCTTTTCTAAAATGGTTTGAAAATAGAGACAAGAGAACTATTTTGTTTTTAAAAGTAACATTTGGTCTCGGGACTTGCGCGTATGCCTCGAGATATTGGCAACGTGACGGGAAACCCTAGACGGTTACATACCTTGTCTCGAAAGACCCTTTTGATCCACTAAAATATTTTAAAAGCGAGATGACTTATACTTAACCCCATTGAGGACGCTCATGGGTGTATTTGGGCCCTGGATTATGTGAGAGGTGGATACTCGGAGACGTGCGTCTAGGGTTGAAGCCGGGTTCATAATCCGCCGATTATAAGCAGGTATTCTAGAACCTGACAAATAATCAAAGGGTATTGTTCATGGCTGGTCGGAGGTAGTCTAACCTGAATAATACTTACACCGGCGCCATTAGTCGGGTATGGCGAAATCTCGGGTTGCTCCTTATTAAGCTAAACGGTGTTATGGGATTTCATTTATGATTTGAAATGATTTTTGGGAGTTATAAGGAGATGGCCCGTTCTCGCCGGGAATAAAATGGTTTCTAAAATGTTTTACTTTAATATTTAATTCACAAAGCTTTGATGAATTATAAAGAGAAAGTATCGGCACTAGATTCGTTTCTCTATTAACCAAAGCGTGAATTAAATATGTTTTATGTTTTAATTATTATATATATATTTCCCCTCCTCATTGAGTTCGTTTGACTCATATCCTCTTTTTGGTTCATGCTTCAGGTTAGCAGTTCGAGTGGTTGTTGGGTACTGGCAGCAGCAGTGTAGGCTTACAGGTCTCTGGAGTCAGTCTATGTAGATATTTTGTTACGTCTGAACTCTTATTTATTTTGGCATGTTAACTTGAAAATTAATACAAGTTGGGACATGATGATATTTGGATATTTGAACTTGATGGGATTAGTGGATATATATATATATGTTTGATATCTGCTTCCGTTGGTGACCTGCTATTGCTATTGTTGTTGTTGATGTTGGTATTGTTGTTGGGGAGTTGTTGTTGCCAGATTGTGGGAATCCCGTTGTCCGGGGCGGGTTTTCAAGTGGTGGTATTTAACTATCGCTCGGGGGCTCGTTTCGGTTCGGGGGTTGTGATGTTGGGGACGTCACAGCATAAGGTGGTATCAGAGCCTAGGTTTGGTACTTAGGTTTTGACGTCGTGTCGAGTCTGTCTAGGTCGAACGGCTATAGGACAATGTGCGTTTATATGCTTATGTTATGTGACCTGTGTGGACATGATCATGTGGCTAACTAAACATGCATATTATTCAGTCTTTTGATACAGGAAAATGGATCGTGCTCGTGGTAGACCGAGGACCAGAGCTGCTCCTCCTTCTCCTCCCCAGGAAGATAACAGCAACATTAATGCTCCTCCGGCTCCTCAGCCCGAGCCAATACCGCCCGTGCAGCCGAATCCCCTAAATCCTACCATGTTCTTTGAAGCCATGCAAAGGATGTTTCAACAGGGTGTAGCTCCTGCACAACCGACCCCTGCTTAAAGGAAACAAGCTGAGGCAAGAGACTTTGACCGGTTTCTCAATCTCACTCCTCCACGTTTCGAAGGACAACCTGATGATCTGAAGGCCACAGAGTGGATTGCCGATCTCGAGCCTATGTTCAGGGTTATTGAGTGTCCCGATTCAAAGAAAGTTGAATATGCCGTGTATCTCCTTAAAGGACCAGCCAGGGACTGGTGGAGACTGACTGAAGCTAGATGGCGAGCTGATCAGACTGAGCCGACTTGGGCTAACTTTCTCTCAGCCTTCTGAAGCAAATATATCCCCCTGGTTGTACAAGATCGACGAGAAGCTGAATTTCGAGCCCTAAAACAGGAGAATCTCACTGTTGATCAATACGAGGCCGTGTTCTCCCGCCTCATTGTCTACTGTCCCTCTATACTTACAGACGAGAGAAGAAAGGTGAATCAATTCGTACAGGGTTTAAATGAGGACATCCGAAGAGCTCTTCTGGGAGCTAAGCTCCCCACTTATGAAGTCGCTGTCACTACAGCGTTGGAGATTGAGTCCCAATTGCAGCAAATTAGGAAGGATTTCGCACCGAAGGCTGTAGCTCAAGCACCTCACAAATTTAAGAAGCCTTTTCCTCCTGCGGTTTCTTCATCTTCGAGCAAGAAGCAAAAGATCACAGGTCCTCAGACAGCCGAGCCTCAAATCAAGTGTTCTTACTGCGGCAAGCCAAAACACACGGAAGCTTATTGTTGGAAGAAACAAGGACTGTGCACTCGATGTGGGCGCAAGGATCATCAAGTAGAGAACTGCCCGAGAAGGCCACCTCCACAGCTCCAGAAAGAGCCACAGAATGTGGGGAAAGGAAAAGTTGTGGCACGAGCTTATGCGATGACGGGGGATGGAGGGGAGACCGACCCTAATGCAGCGGTGCAAGGTACTGTACATTTGCATGACATATCCATATTTGGATTATATGATTCGGGTGCGACGCATTCTTTTATTGCACCTGAATATGCTTCTAGATTATCTTTGTCTGCCGAGTGCTTGCCTTATGTGCTTGAGGTCAATTCCCCGTTGGGAATTTCTTAGTTGTGCAATCGAGTCTTCCGAGACTGTCCGTTGAGGATAGACGATCGCAATTATCCTGCTGATCTAATTGAGCTTCTGATGAGTCACTACGGGATAATATTGGGAATGGACTGGCTATATCGGCATCAAGCTTATATTGATTGTTTCGGGAAAAAGATCGCTCTGGGAGCTGATAGCGAAATTTTGGGCAAAAGGTTTGACAATATACCTCGAGTTTCTTATGTTAAAGCCACCCGAATGATTCGTAAGGGATCTCCGGCCTTTGTTGCTTATCTACTAAACCATCCGAAAGAACATGTTAAGCTTGAGGAGGTACCAGTAGTTGGAGAATTCCCTGATGTGTTTCCCGAGAGTTTGAATTCTTTGCCTCCGGAACGAGAGATAGAGTTTGTGATCGATTTAGCTCCGGGTGCCGAACCGTATTCGAAGACTCCTTACCGTATGGCTCTGGCAGAGTTGAAAGAATTGAAGATTCAGTTGGATGGATTATTGGAGAGTGGTTACATTCGACCGAGTACTTCGCCGTGGGGTGCGCCTGTTCTTTTCGTGAAAAAGAAGGATGGGACGTTGAGGATGTGTATAGATTATCGCAAGCTGAATTGGATGACGATAAAGAACAAATATCCTCTACCTCACATCGAAGAGTTGTTTGATATTTTGCAAGGGTCGAAAGTGTACTCTAAGCTAGATCTCCGACAGGGGTATTACCAGTTGCAAATCCGAGAATCAGACATTCCGAAGACGGGGTTTAATACTCGATATGGGCATTTTGAGTTCGTAGTTATGCCTTTCGGGTTAACGAATGCCCCAGCTGCTTTCATGGATTTGATGCATCGTACTTTCCGGCCATATCTTGATAAGTTTGTGGTGATCTTCATTGATGATATCCTGGTTTTCTCAAAGACTAAGGAAGAACATGCCGAGCATCTTCGCATCGTATTAAGAACTCTCCGAGAGCATCAGTTGTATGCCAAGTTCAGTAAATGCGAATTTTGGCTGGAGAAAGTCACCTTCCTTGGTCATGTGATATCCGGAGATGGAATTGAAGTGGATCCCTCGAAGATTGAGGCCGTGATGAAATGGGAGCAGCCGAAGACCCCAACTGAAGTCAGAAGTTTTTTAGGGTTAGCTGGCTATTACAGGCGTTTCGTTCAAGATTTCTCCAAGATAGCCGCTCCGCTGACCAATTTAACGCGCAAGGACGTGCCTTTTAAGTGGGATGAGAAATGCGAGGCAAGTTTCCAAGAGCTAAGGACACGGTTGACTACTGCTCCGGTACTTGCACTTCCTGAAGGTTCCGAAGGAATTACGGTTTATACCGATGCCTCGAAAGAAGGGTTAGGATGTGTTCTGATGCAAAACGGCAAAGTGATTGCTTATGCTTCGCGTAAGCTAAAAGATGCTGAGAAGAACTATCCTATCCATGATCTTGAGCTAGCTGCTATTATCTTTGCCCTGGGGAAGTGGCGACATTATTTATACGGTGTAACGTTCGACATCTTCACCGATCACCAGAGTTTGAAATATCTGTATACTCAGAAAGATCTTAATCGCAGGCAACGTCGGTGGATGGAATTCCTTGAAGATTATGATTGCCGTATCCAATACCATCCAGGCAAAGCTAACGTTGTAGCCGATGCTTTAAGTAGACAAGCAAAGGTAGCTAGCTTGGGAGGAACCTCTACAGGAGTGATGTCAGAAGCAGGGAGATATCATCTAGTCTCTCAACCGCAGATTGCGAATCTTTTAGTCAGACCGGATTTGGTTCAGAGGCTTAAGGATGAGCAGAGTGCTGATGACTGGATTCAAAGACAGATCGTGAGGATGCAAGATGATCCGAACTCCTCATTTGCTTTCGATGATATGGGTCTTCTTCGTTTTAAGAACCGAATTTGCGTGCCGAAGAATCTGAAGACCGAAATCATGGAGGAAGCACATAAATCTGCTTATGCCGTCCATCCGGGAGGTAATAAGATGTACCGAGATCTCAAGACTCAATATTGGTGGCATGGAATGAAACGAGAAGTTGCTGATTTCGTGAGACGGTGTTTGACTTGTCAACGAGTTAAAGCCGAACATCAGCAACCCGGTGGAACTCTACAGCCACTCTCTATTCCGGATTGAAAATGGGAAGATATTGCTATGGATTTCATGTCCGGATTACCGAGAGTTCGAGGCGGATATGATACGATTTGGGTGATTGTGGATCGGTTGACGAAATCCGCTCATTTCATTCCAATTCGAAAGACCACCAATGTCAAGAAACTGGCAGAGTTGCATATCGAGCAGATTGTAAAGCTACACGGGGTTCCGAAGAGTATCGTGTCCGATCGAGATCCCAAGTTTACTTCTCGACTTTGGCAAGAAATTCACAGAAACTTGGGAACGAATTTGAAATTCAGCACGGCCGCTCACCCCAAACTGATGGTCAATCCGAGAGAACCATCAAGATTCTAGGCGATATGCTGAGAGCTTGTGCTCTCGACTTCTCCACGAGTTGGGACAAGCAACTGCCACTCATTGAATTCGCCTACAATAACAGTTACCAAGCAACAATTGGGATGCCCCCTTACGAAGCGCTTTATGGACGTAAATGCCGATCCCCTCTGTACTGGGAATTAGAAGACTGGCGAAGAACTAAAAACGGAGTGGAACGAGCTCTACCTCCAAAGACGATCCAGGAAACACTTGATAAGATTGCGATCATTCGACAGAGAATGAAAGCTGCCCAGGATTGCCAAAAGAGTTATGCTGATAAGAGACGCCGGGATTTGGAATTCGAAGAAGGAGCCAAAGTGTTCCTTAAGGCGACGTTGAGGAAAGGATTCGCTAGAGTGGGAAAAGGTGGGAAGCTCAGTCCGAGATATTTGGGACCCTATGAGGTTATTGAACGGATTGGGAAGACTGCCAACCGCCTGAACCTGCCCTCGACTCTAACTGGGATTCACAACGTCTTCCATGTTTCTCAATTGCGAAAATACTATTCCGACGAATCTCATATTCTCCGAGATGAAGAAGTCCAGGTAGAGCCTGACTTTAAGATCGAGATGAAACCTGTTGAGATTCAGGATCGTAAGTTCAAGCAACTCCGCAACCGACAGATTCCCTTGGTTCGTGTGTTGTGGAGAAACCGAACCACTGAACAAGTAACTTGGGAGACGGAAGAGAAGATGAGAATTCATTATCCCGAGTTATTTGCCGAGTCGAATTAGAATCTGGGGACCAGATTCTCCGAACGGGGGGATAGTGCAACGCCCCGCTATTTTATAGCGCTTCGGTACGTTAGCCGATTATTGCTCTTATTTGCATTGTTTGCGATTATGTAAATTATGTGACTTATATGATTTAATATATGAATAATATGATGATTTCATAAGAATTTTCATATTTGAATTATTTTATACCATTCTTATATTTGAATTACTTCACACTATGTTTATATTGGAATTGTTGTATTTGAAATTTTATGAAAATTATGTCATTATATTTGAATAACATGATATTATATTTGATATATATGTATATATATATAAAAACATATGCAAATATATACATATAAATATCTACATAGTTGCATGCTAATTTTGACCTTTCAAATAAATACCTTTTATTTATTTAATTATCTCATTTTTTCTCTACATTTCTACACTATTCTAAAACAAGCAACAACTCTCTCTTTCTCTCTTCTTCTTCACCTCTCCACCGCCACTCTCTCCTCTCTCCACCGCCACCTTCATCCTCTCAAATCACCAAGAAACTCAACCTTAAATTGCTACAAAAAGTTGCTCTATCATCCAAGGAACAAGCTTCTTCTTTCTATTTGTGCAAACAAGTGCTCTACATCTTCTATTCTCCAATTCTTTTCTTTAAGGTAAGGTTGTGATTCTCTCTAATCTTTAAGTTTCAATGTTTCATATGTTGATAAAGTGAAGAAGCATGCTAGAATGAATGATTGATGAGCTTGGTTTGGTTGTTGGTTGCATGTGGCATCACTTGTGATTTTTCTATTAAATTTGATCAATGTGCAATGTTGAGTTAATGATCTCATATGCTTAAATGGATTGGTAATTCATGTTAGTTCATGATATTAAGCAAATTGGTGAAGTTTTATGGAGTTTGGGGTTGAAAAATGGAAGTTTGGCAAAATATGTAGGGGCTGGATGAATAGTGAAATTTGAGGTTTTGAGCTTCGTTTTTTGATTCTTTTGGCATCAAAAATCCTTAAATATAGTAGTTAAGAGATGCCGAAAGTTTCGGATTAATCGGAGTTGATTTGCTATGCAAAGTATTAAACGAAGGGGGGTTTATGTAATGTCTGCTAAACCTTTGAATTTTGGTTCCCAAGCTCTCATATGACTTGAATGCCTAATCTAGCTTAATATCATGTGTACTTGATTGTGTTTAAATGTGTTTGAACTAGCTTAATTGTCTTTAAGTGCATTTATACATAATATGTTATTTTGAGCATAAAATGCATTTCATAGCCGTGTGTCTTAATGGGTTGGTTTGTCGAGTCGTGTCTTACCTCGAGGCCTGTGTATTACAGGTGGGACCTCGCGGAGCTGATTTTCGAGTCCTCGAGTTATCTTTTTGCTAAGCCTACAGGTGAGGATGAAAAATGGTTTCAACTGGAGTATGAACAAATATTTGCGAAAACCCTATCCCCTTTTATATTTCAATTATATATTATCAATATTTGAAATAAAAAGGATTTGATATAAAATGATATATATGTATCTTTTCTAAAATGGTTTGAAAATAGAGACAAGAGAACTATTTTGTTTTTAAAAGTAACATTTGGTCTCGGGACTTGCGCGTATGCCTCGAGATAATGGCAACGTGACGGGAAACCCTAGACGGATACATACCTTGTCTCGAAAGACCCTTTTGGTCCACTAAAATATTTTAAAAGCAAGATCATATACATTTAACCCCATTGAGGACGCTTCTAGCGCCCCCTGAAGAAGGACCGCCACATCCGCACCGAAATGGATTCCCGAGCTTTAGCGAGGGGCCTCAACCCAAAAACCCACTCCGGCGAACGGCACTCAAGCAATAACCTTCGGCAACAGCGACAACCATCCCAACAACGACCAGAAAAGAGCAGAGAAATGCGGAAGCGATTTAAAAGATAATCAAATAAATCCATAAAAGCCTACGAAGCTAACATAATATCAATTAAACATTTATAATTCAAGATACAAAATATTCATAAACAGATAGTGCCATCCATGGCTCAACTAGTCTACCCTATGCAATCCTAGATATCGTCAACTATCCCACATCAGGGGCACATAAGTACATAAAGTAAATAAATACAATAAACAAGACTCGACGGTTGTTGGGACCACTGACAAGACAAACCAAAAAGACAGAGCCTATCTAGACCTGCTGAAGCCGACTGACGAGATAGGTGACGTCGCCACCTGTCTACCTGAAGAAAGAACCAAAATAGCAGGGGTGAGTATAAAGGATACTTAGTAAGGGGGTTTTGATCACCGTTCACCATTTATCTTTTTAAAACCAAAAGTGGTGAGTGTTGCCCGTTTTGAGATAGAATACGAATACGAAATATAAGTTGTAAAATGACACAAAGCAACACTCGGGTTCGGCTTATTTGAAAACACAAAAGGTTGACGAACCGGATCCTTTAAAACATTTTCACGAAATATCAAGCCGATTGAAAGAATATTAGTTGAGTAATAAATGAGGCTTAGGGTAACAAGTACGAGTCACGCTTCCGGGTTTTATATATATATATGGGGAAATACATATGATAATTGAAGAGAACCAGAAGGTGCTTCGACATGTAACGAAAGCCGTAAAATAAATAAACAAGCAAATCGTGCAATAATGTGTCCCGGCGAGAACGGGCCCTCTCCTTATAACTCCCAATTGAAAATCATGCAAGCATATAGTCAAGTACTCCACCACCAACAACACTATACAGAGTTTTAAGGAGACGCGATTAGCACCACCATATCAGAGTTTTAAGGAGACGCTGTTAGCACCACCGTCCGCATCAACTCAGGCTAGCCAACCTCCTAGCCGGCCCAAGTTAACACGCTAGAAGTGCACATCGGGATTTGCCCTAGACGCACGTCCCCAGGCTCACCTCCTGTATACTCCGGGCCCAAGTCATTAAACAGTTTATGACTCGCTTTTGAAATCAATAATAGTTTGGGTGGCCAAAAGGGCCATTCGAAAGCAGGAAATCGGGGATTGGGAGGCCAAAGGGGCCATTCGAGACAAGGTTATAGTTGCGAGGTCGAGAGACCAAAGTTCGCATTTAAAACAAAAGGGTTTTCCTTGCCTCTAGTTGAAAGCATTTCAAATCATTTTCGTTTTACTATAAAAAGGTTTGACTAAGCACATAAGGAATAGTAAAGGCAGTACAACAAGTAATAAGAAAAGTGGGGTAATCATTTATTTTGCAAACCTATAATAGTCTATGTCCTTGCCCCAGTTAAAATAAGTTTAAACCCTTACCTGTAGCTCGACAAACGAGAAAAGCAAGCAGCAATTAATTCGGCCTCTAAGATCCCACCTGAAAAACACGGGGTCCAGAGGATGAATGACCGACACGAACAAGAAAACAGACACTGACGCTCGGCTATCAAAATACGAACATGCTTAAGGACACTCACTCAACATTTAAACATAAGAAAACGAGTAGGGGCAATATAGTCAATTTATCCAAATGTATGCAATAATTAAATAAACGAATAACAATTAACATTTAATTAATAATAATATTTAAGCATAATCTAACCAGGGGTTAACCTTGCAATTAAACATCAAACATGTATATTTCATTTAAATCAACAATTAAGTACAACGTATAGCTTTTCCCAAAAGCTCAAAATCTAACAAGCTAAGATCGATCCTATCTCTAGCCTAATCGAACTGAAACCTATCCGTTTCGACTACACAAGCATGTATCATCAACAATCAACAATTCATACAATTAAGCCAAGCTAGGATCAAGTTATTCATGCTCAAAAGCTATAAGCTATAAGCTATAGTTCAAAAGCTACAAATTAATACAATAATACAAAAAATGCGATAAAAGACAAACAGCAAGTCGGATTCGAGTAATACCAGCGCCGTTAGAACCGTTGTGTCGAGGAGAACAATCTTCGTGAAGACTCCGTCACCGGAATTTGACTGGAACTGTAGCGCCGCCGCGTGCCGCAGCCGCGCCGCCATTGGACTTCCGTCGAAACACCTCCGATAGTCGAACCCTTATACAGAAATGATCCTCTCGACGAGCCCGTCACAACCATAGTGGTTTGCCGTCGTGACTCTGCCTGGAACCACCGGGAACCACCACTCCCGCCGCCACTCAACGCCGCCGCCTCTTCAAGTCGCCATAACTCCGCCGTCCGTGGTCCGATTAAAGTGAAACCACCGCCAAAATGCTCCTCTCTTCATGGGCTTCCATTCCCGACCAACCCCAGGCATTGACATCGCCGGAGAACTGAGATCGGAAAGCATCACCTCTGCCTGAAAATCGTCGATTCCGCCGCCGTCGGTGGTCGGATAGCCACGAGACCACCACCGTTGGCTTCCTTGCGAAAAAGTGGTCCAGAAGCACCCTTGCCCGCCACCTGAAATTTGCCGGAAAAGCCAGATCCACCACCCTTGCCGTCGCCACCTTCGCGCCGCCGTAGCGTCGCCGTCGCTGCTCCAATCGCCGGGAAACTTGTATGGTTGAGTTCGTCTCGTCAATACGGTCGTCTGGACATATGATTCGTCGAATTCCGACAACGTTGCAAAAATCGTGTTTGGGAGAGAATGGCTCGTCGTTCGATGATTGTCGGTGTGTGTGTGGTTTCTAATTATGGAAAGTTACTATATATATTTTTCGAAAAACGAGACAAAAATGCAAAGTCTCAGAATTAGGCGTAGTTAGTGTCAAAATGACCGTAATGAAAAGCTTAACAAGGTTTGAGGTTCGTTTCATAAAATTCGGGCATTTACAAAAAGTCAATATCGAGTGGGGTCAAAGTATAAATAGTGTTGGGCCAAAAATGCAATATTTTGGAAATATAATTTTATGAATAATATTTAGAATTTCATGAAAATATTTGGAACCTCGATAAAATATGCATTATTACATTGAACCCCAGTCCAATGTACACCGTTACATTACTACATTAAATTAAACGAGCTATAATTATAAATTTACCAAATTGACCCTAATTAGTGACAAAACGATGCAAATTAAATTCTAATTAATGCCTTGGATTTTAAATACCAAATCGATGATTTATAAAATATTTAAATGCAAGAGTTGGAAAACATGTAATTATGAATGACGTCGGGACCGTAAACGGTCCGAATTCCGACAAATGCGCTAATCTTGAACTTGGAGATTGCGGGTCGTTACAATACTCCCTGCTTCAAAAGAATCTGTCCTCAGATTCTACTCCTCACGTGGAACCGTTCTCTGCCAAATTTCTCTTTGGCTTCGGTTCTAAAATTTCGACCTGTCCAACTCAATACGTCTTCAGTAGTGGACAGACTCCTTTGTTTCCTGAAAATCTGTCGTCCATGTTCACTTTTGTTCTCAATTCGACCAGCTTCTGAAGTGTTCCTCTTCCAGGTCGATCTGATAAAGTCGACGCTAACCAGATCCGCATATCGAACTCGCAATAGAATCGCTCCTAGTCGACTAAGAACTCCTTGTCCTTAGCACTTTCTAATAGCGCATAACGAGGCTATCGAATTCTGCGCTATCCACACAGAGATCATATAAAGCCTAATCAACTAGTCATTCAATCAGCGCAAGTACGAATTAAAAGGCTGTTAAAGCACGTAGGTCACATGAAACACTTAACAATTATTTAAAGCAATTAAACACGTAAGCTCATCCGATCTGTAATGTGGTTTGAATTCCTCGAAATCCGCGATGACTCTGTCTGATTAGAAATTGAATCCTTCAAGGTTTCTGATCCCCGAACTCTATCCCAGCTTGATGTCTGACTCAGATCAACCTCTTTTACCCATTCTTCATTTCACCATTCGGTTGCTCGATGTTTCATTTCCTTCACAAGTTTGCGCTGGCGACATCTGTTGGTTTCTGATATGTTCCCTTTACTGCCTCGTAGTCCTATTCCATACTGACTTCATTCCTGCTGTCACCTCTGGTTCCACTGTACTCTGTCCGGAGTTAGTTCACGTATCTCATCGGATAATATCTCTAGAGGGGTGAGATACTGATCATATTCCAAAGCTCGGTCGAGCTCGGTAGTGACTATCTGTGAGAAACCTTCCACATATATGGTTCCTTTGTTGATCTTGATCTGTTCCCACGCTCTGTCTGAAAGTGGAATGTGCATCATGTCAGGTAGTATCTTTGGGGTAGTGAGATACGAATTACATTCCCAAGCCCGATCAAATCAGTAACAACTCCGTCTGCGAGCTACCTTTTACTGAGATGGTTCTCTGATTAGTCACGAGATATTTCCATGCTCCATCCTCGAAAATAGAATATCTATATCGCGATCCCGATCTTCAAACTCAAATAATTCTTCATCTTCTGAATCTGTTTCGGAATCTGATTGTCGAATGTGCTTCTGAAATCACGCTATCATCTATCTCGCTGCGCAAGGTAGCTGTCCTCAACTGGCTTTATCTTAACGGTGCTGGAATTGGTAACCATTGTTCTCCAGTAACTCTCTCTTTTACTGCCTTCGTACCACGATTAGTACCTCTAAGTTGATCGCGGTAACCGAGGAAGTAAAGTTCGAAAGGTCGAACAATTCATCTGTAGCACTCTGCTGATTCCGGTGCTCTTCAGGTCTGATAGTATCTAAGTCTGATTCTGACTCACAGTAGATTCGGTCTCCATGAGTTCTGTTCTGTCGTCGTCCTCGAAAATGGCACATCAGAACAATCCGTCTCGACCCTCGGTTGATCCTGAAGATGCTCTGGAACTGGCTAAAGTATATGTTTCCTTTGTTGTCGTACAATCCAAACCCATCGTTCTCGTAGCTTATCAACACCCGAATACGACCCTGTGCTATTGTATCGTTCTGTCTATCAAGTCTGCTTGTTGTCCTTGTTTACCCACATTTACGGATGGAGCTCATAGGTTAAAGCGGTACCAACGCTAAAACCCGTAGAGAAACTCACACAAAGTAAAAGAACAACACATAATAGCACAAATACATTTAAGACAAGTTACAAGCGATGTTATAATGCAACGCCTATTATGAGTTGCGTACCTTTCACCAATCCTTCTGAGTATAGGACCAATCTCGTAAGCTGTATCCACCAAGTTAGCATCTTTCCGTAGGGTCCTATCTCAAAGGAAGATAGTGTTTGATCATCTCTGCATCACAAAGTTTCAATATGCATGTCTGATGAGGTTAGTATGCAACCACACGAGGCATATTAACAAATAAATCATTATCCTAAAGCCGCACGACCTATACGCCGAAACCAAATAAGACGCAACAAAGAATTCCACGCTCGGCTCGTGTTACGTTTTCCTTAGTACAAAAACTTGCAAAGGATCGCCAGTTGGTTAATTAAGCCAACCGTAATCCTTCACAATTTTAGGCACCCAGAAATGACAAACACTCATCGAACCACGAAGTCGACACGCACTGACATAACCCATGCAGACACTAAAAGCAAGACAAGACGAGATACTGGAGCTTTCAGTTCCCTTTCAGGAACCTAGGCTCTGATACCACTGACTGTAGCGCCCCTTGAAGAAGGACCGCCACATCCGCACCGAAATCGATTCCCGAGCTTCAGCGAGGGGCCTCAACCCAAAAACCCACTCCGGCGAATGGCACTCAAGCAATAACCTTCGGCAACAGCGACAACCATCCCAACAACGACCAGAAAAGAGCAGAGAAATGCGGAAGCGATTTAAGAGATAATCAAATAAATCCATAAAAGCCTACGAAGCTAACATAATATCAATTAAACATTTATAATTCAAGATACAAAATATTCATAAACAGATAGTGCCATCCATGGCTCAACTAGTCTACCCTATGCAATCCTAGATATCGTCAACTATCCCACATCAGGGGCACATAAGTACATAAAGTAAATAAATACAATAAACAAGACTCGACGGTTGTTGGGACCACTGACAAGACAAACCAGAAAGACAGAGCCTATCTAGACCTGCTGAAGCCGACTGACGAGATAGGTGACGTCGCCACCTGTCTACCTGAAGCAAGAACCAAAATAGCAGGGGTGAGTATAAAGGATACTCAGTAAGGGGGTTTTGATCACCGTTCGCCATTTATCTTTTTAAAACCAAAAGTAGTGAGTGTTGCCCGTTTTGAGAAAGAATACGAATACGAAATATAAGTTGTAAAATGACACAAAGCAACACTCGGGTTCGGCTTATTTGAAAACACAAAAGGTTGACGAACCGGATCCTTTAAAACATTTGCACGAAATATCAAGCCGATTGAAAGAATATTAGTTGAGTAATAAAGGAGGCTTAGGGTAACAAATACGAGTCACGCTTCCGGGTTTTATATATATATATATGGGGAAATACATATGATAATTGAAGAGAACCGGAAGGTGCTTCGACTTGTAACGAAAGCCGTAAAACAAATAAACAAGCAAATCGTGCAATAATGTGTCCCGGCGAGAACGGGCCCTCTCCTTATAACTCCCAATTGAAAATCATGCAAGCATATAGTCAAGTACTCCACCACCAATAACACTATACAGAGTTTTAAGGAGACGCGATTAGCACCACCATATCAGAGTTTTAAGGAGACGCTGTTAGCACCACCGTTCGCATCAACTCAGCCTAGCCAACCTCCTAGCCGGCCCAAGTTAACACGCTAGAAGTACACATCGGGATTTGCCCTAGACGCACGTCCCCAGGCTCACCTCCTGTATACTCCGGGCCCAAGTCATTAAACAGTTTATGACTCGCTTTTGAAATCAATAATAGTTTGGGTGGCCAAAAGGGCCATTCGAAAGCAGGAAATCGGGGATTGGGAGGCCAAAGGGGCCATTCGAGATAAGGTTATAGTTGCGAGGTCGAGAGACCAATGTTCGCATTTAAAACAAAAGGGTTTTCCTTGCCTCTAGTTGAAAGCATTTCAAGTCATTTTTGTTTTACTATAAAAAGGTTTGACTAAGGACATAAGGAATAGTAAAGGCAGTACAACAAGTAATAAGAAAAGCGGGGTAATCATTTATTTTGCAAACCTATAATAGTCTATGTCCTTGCCCCAGTTAAAATAAGTTTAAACCCTTACCTGTAGCTCGACAAACGAGAAAAGCAAGCAGCAATTAATTCGGCCTCTAAGATCCTACCTGAGAAACACGGGGTCCAGAGGATGAATGACCGACACGAACAAGAAAACAGACACTGACGCTCGGCTATCAAAATACGAACATGCTCAAGGACACTCACTCAACATTTAAACATAAGAAAACGAGTAGGGGCAATATAGTCAATTTATCCAAATGTATGCAATAATTAAATAAACGAATAACAATTAACATTTAATTAATAATAATATTTAAGCATAATCTAACCAGGGGTTAACCTTGCAATTAAACATCAAACATGTATATTTCATTTAAATCAACAACAATTAAGTACAACTTATAGCTTTTCCCAAAAGCTCAAAATCTAACAAGCTAAGATCGATCCTATCTCTAGCCTAATCGAACCGAAACCTATCCGTTTCGACTACACAAGCATGTATCATCAACAATAAACAATTCATACAATTAAGCCAAGCTAGGATCAAGTTATTAATGCTCAAAAGCTATAAGCTATAAGCTATAGTTCAAAAGCTACAAATTAATACAATAATACAAAAAATGCGATAAAAGACAAACGGCAAGTCGGATTCGAGTAATACCAGCGCCGTTAGAACCGTTGCGCCGAGGAGAACAATCTTTGTGAAGACTCCATCACCGGAATCTGATTGGAACTGTAGCACCGCCGCGTGCCGCCGCCGCGCCGCCACCGGACTTCCGTCGAAACACCTCCGATAGTCGAACCCTTATACAGAAATGATCTTCTCGACGAGCCCGTCACAACCATGGTGGTTTGCCGTCGTGACTCCGCCTGGAACCACCGGGAACCACCACTCCCGCCGCCACTCAACGCCGCCGCCTCTTCAAGTCGCCATAACTCCGCCGTCCGTGGTCCGATTAAAGTGAAACCACCGCCAAAATGCTCCTCTCTTCATAGGCTTCAATTCCCGACCAACCCCAGGCGTTGACGTCGCCGGAGAACTGAGATCGGAAAGCATCACCGCCGCCTGAAAATCGTCGATTCCGCCGCCGTCGGTGGTCGGATAGCCACGAGACCACCACCGTTGGCTTCCTTGCGAAAAAGCGGTCCAGAAGCACCCTTGCCCGCCGCCTGAAAGTCGCTGGAAAAGCCAGATCCACCACCCTTGCCGTCGGCACCTTCGCGCTGCCGTAGCGTCGCCGTCGCTGCTCCAATCGCCGGGAAACTTGTATGGTTGAGTTCTTCTCGTCGATACGGTCGTCTGGACATATGATTCGTCAAATTCCGACAACGTTGCAAAAATCGTGTTTGGGAGAGAATGGCTCGTCGTTCGATGATTGTCGGTGTGTGTGTGTGGTTTCTAAATATGGAAAGTTACTATATATATTTTTCGAAAAACGAGACAAAAATGCAAAGTCTCGGAATTAGGCGTAGTTAGTGTCAAAATGACCGTAATGAAAAGCTTAACAAGGTTTGAGGTTCGTTTCATAAAATTCGGGCATTTACAAAAAGTCAATATCGAGTGGGGTCAAAGTATAAATAGTGTTGGGCCAAAAATGCAATATTTTGGAAATATAATTTTATGAATAATATTTAGAATTTCATGAAAATATGTAGAACCTCGATAAAATATGCATTATTACATTGAACCCCAGTCCAATGTACACCGTTACATTACTACATTAAATTAAACGAGCTATAATTATAAATTTACCAAATTGACCCTAATTAGTGACAAAATGATGCAAATTAAATTCTAATTAATGCCTTGGGTTTTAAATACCAAATCGATGATTTATAAAATATTTAAATGCAAGAGTTGGAAAACATGTAATTATGAATGACGTCGGGAACGTAAACGGTCCGAATTCCGATAAATGCGCTAATCTTGAACTTGGAGATTGCGGGTCGTTACAACGCTCTTGGGGGTATTTGGGCCCTGGATTATGTGAGAGACGGATACCCGGAGACGTGCGTCTAGGGTTGAAGCTGGGTTCATAATCCGCCGATTATAAGCAGGTATTCTAGAACCTGACAAATAATCAAAGGGTATTGTTCATGGCTGGTCGGAGGTAGTCTAGCCTGAATAATACTTACACCGGCGCCATTAGTCGGGTATAGCGAAATCTCGGGTTGCTCCTTGATATGCCAAACGGTGTTATGGGATTTCATTTATGATTTGAAATGATTTTTGGGAGTTATAAGGAGATGGCCCGTTTTCGCCGGGAATAAAATGGTTTCTAAAATGTTTTACTTTAATATTTAATTCACAAAGCTTTGATGAATTATAAAGAGAAAGTATCGGCACTAGATTCGTTTCTCTATTAACCAAAGCGTGAATTAAATATGTTTTATGTTTTAATTATTATATATATATTTCCCCTCCTCATTGAGTTCGTTTGACTCACATCCTCTTTTTGGTTCATGCTTTAGGTTAGCAGTTCGAGTGGTTGTTGGGTACTGGCAGCAGCAGTGTAGGCTTACAGGTCTCTGGAGTCAGTCTATGTAGATATTTTGTTACGTCTGAACTCTTATTTATTTTGGCATGTTAACTTGAAAATTAATACAAGTTGGGACATGATGATATTTGGATATTTGAACTTGATGGGATTAGTGGATATATATATATATGTTTGATATCTGCTTCCGTTGGTGACCTGCTATTGCTATTGTTGTTGTTGATGTTGGTATTGTTGTTGGGGAGTTGCTGTTGCCAGATTGTGGGAATCCCGTTGTCCGGGGCAGGTTTTCGAGTGGTGGTATTTAACTATCGCTCGGAGGCTCGTTTCGGTCCGGGGGTTGTTATGTTGGGGACGTCACAAGCTCCGCCCTAGCTCCGCCGCGTCACCTTCCCGACACCATAACTCCTTCGTCGGTGATTGGACCGAGGCGAGACCACCACCATTGGACTCCTCTAATCCAGGGCTACATTCATCGGGTGGTGCGCCACTGTGTGGTCACCGGAGATAGCAGATCGGAGAAATGGTCACCGGACTGAAAATAGCCATATGTCCTTCATTGGTGGTCGGATGGCCACGAGACCATCGCCGTTGGATTCCTCTCAAAAAATTTGTCCAGAACTATCCTTGCTCGCCGCCTGAAAGTCGCCGAAAAAGCCACGAACACCACCATCTCAGCTGCGGAACTTCCAAGCTCCACCGCGCCACCACTGTCGTCCAAATGCCAGAAATGTTGGTACCAATTTGTTCCTCTCGTCGAGACGATCGATTTCGATATATCATTTGCTTGAATCGGTGAAGAATTGAAAAATCCCCAAATTAGAGAAAATGAAGATCACGTTCGTGCGTCTCTGTGTGGTGGATCTCAGATTTTTCATTTGTGCCTCACATTTTTCAATAATTGCATAATATATCCTATTCCTCGAAAAGTGTGCTAATAGTGTAAAGTCTCGGAATAAGGCGTACTTAGTGTCAAAATGACCGAAATAAATTGCTTAACAAAGATTGAGGTTCGTTTTATGAAAATTCATGAGTTTACGAAAAGTCAATGTTGGGAGGGTCAAAGTGTAATTAGTTTTGGGTTAAAATACAATTTCTTTAAAATATGACTTAATGAATAATATTTAGAATCTCATTAAAATTTTTGGAACCTCGATAAAATATGCATTATTAAAACATTGAACCCCAGTCCAATGTACACTGTTAAATTACTAGATTAAATTAAACGAGCTAAAAATATAAATTTACCAAATTCATCCTAGTTAGTGGCAAAACAATGCAAATCAATTTCTAATTAATGCCTTGGGTTTTAAATGCCAAATCGATGATTTATAAAATCTTCAAATGCAAGAGTTGGAAAACGTGCAAGTGTAAAAGACGTCGGGACCATAAACGGTCCGAATTCCAATAAACGCGTTAATCTTGAACTTGGAGATTGCGGGTCGTCACAGGGTCCACATACACCACATATTATACAACAAATGTTTTATTTACATTCTACATAACATACTGTAATTCAAACTGTCAATTCCACAAACTCACAAACTCATACTGCATATTGACAGATAAATTTCACAAAAATGACATTCGAATTGGGGAAGAAACGATCAAGGAAAATTGCATAACCTAAATTTTATAATTAATACAACAAAATTTACGTTTGGGTCCACAAATATCACATATTATACAACAAATGTGTTGTCGCAGCCCCGGGCGCGGAGAGGAGAACCCTCACGACGGCACCCGTTGGACGCGCGGGTATAAGCTTCACCACCACTGAGCACAACCCTAAAGTTTGGCTTGAAACCACTTGCCAAAAGGTGATGCACCACATGATAGTTGTGCTTGGAAGATCACTTATAAACCCATCACAATACTTATGTTTTTCCTATGTGGGACAAATGCCCACATGGTACATATTTCTCAAGTTTGGGGTGTTACATTCACCCCTCCTTGAGAGCGTTATGTCCTCATTACGCCGTGACATAGGATCGTGGCTTCCCGCCAGTGGAGAAGCTGCCCACAACACGCCGAGCGGAGCCCCTTTAGCGGTGACTCACGACTCATGTCATGTGTGGAACATGCATTCCCATAGCTGACGGTTGGCTCTGATACCATTTGTCGCAGCCCCGGGCGCGGAGAGGAGAACCCTCACGACGGCACCCGTTGGACGCGCGGGTGTAAGCTTCACCACCACTGAGCACAACCCTAAAGTTTGGCTTGAAACCACTTGCCAAAAGGTGATGCACCACATGGTAGTTGTGCTTGGAAGATCACTTATAAACCCTTCACATTACTTATGTTTTTCCTATGTGGGACAAATGCCCACATGGTACATATTTCTCAAGTTTGGGGTGTTACATGTGTTATTTACATTCCACAGAAACAAACTGAAATGCAATATGTAAATTCCGCAAAATCACAAAATCATACTACATGTTGAGAAATAAATTCCGCAATGTAGTTAAAATTTATATGCAGCGCACAAAAACGTTTAAAAAATTAAATTATTGCAGCCTTTCCTATACCGCCTCTGCTAATGGTTGCGACCTCTCCCCATTTATAAATAAAATTCATCGTCTTAATTGCAGAGAACACACAAATGACAATTTTTATCTTCTCTGTAGCTATCTTGCTCTCTCTCATTCTCAGTCCTTTCTTACTAAACAAGAAAAGAACTAATGGCTGATGAGTTCAGTAGGATTTTGCGGGAACCTATTGCTAGGCATTCGGAATCAGAGACTGAGAGGCTATTTGTTAGCGTTCGAAGAGTTACGCTAGAAAAAACCGTGTCTCCCTATCTAAAGTGATGATATTGGCACCTAGTCATCTGAAAGTGGACATGGACAAACACATGAGAACTCATTTCAGTGAAGAACATATGAAATGGAAGGTGATTCAACTCTGTTACTTATTTGCCAAGTTCAGAAGATTAATCAATCAAATTGAGGTGTTATATAATGAAGACAAGATACCAATAGAGTGACTGTGGACCAAGGCTATTGGAATTTTATACAAAGTCCACAGGTATATTACATAAACCTCCCTCTGATATTCATAATAATCAAAACCCCCCTATTATTACATAAATTATTAATTTTGTTCATCGTTGTCACCGTAATAGGCGAAGCCCCGATCATCTGGAGTTTCGTGTCCGTGGATGTCCCCGCTACAAGTCATTGAAGAAAATTTTCTTGGGTTATAGGTGTGCCCTCTTCAATAAAGAACCCTACTCAACAGTTGAGATCTAATCCCAAGAAGAGAGAATGACAGAGACGTGGAGGAGGAGGTTGACGCTTGGTCCAACTCCAACGGGAGTGAATTTGAAGAAGATGAAGATTACGTGTGTCTTCGTCTGGTGAAAACGATGTTTAGTAGTTGAAAAAAGATATTGATAGGAGTCGTTTTTATAGTATCAACCATCGTATTTTGAGATATTTATAAAATAAATGAATGAACTTATTATTATAATAATAAAAAATATCGAACATAAATCAATAATTGCAGATCTTGTAGGAAATTCTGCACAATTTTAAGAAGGAAATAATAGTAAACCAGGTATATATTGTGATGTTCACATATGTCGAACAACAATCAGTTATTGCTGTTCTATTTTGGACTTCTACCTAATTCTGTTAGTAAATGATTTGATTAAACAAACTATAAGTTCTATTTTATAAATAAATGAACTTGCAATAACAAACTAAGTCGAACATAAATCAATAATTGCAGATCGTGTAGGGAATTATGCATAACTGTACCAAAGAAATAATATTAAACCAGGTAAATATTGTGATCTTTATGTCAAACTTTCAAACTGAATCTCCATTAATTGGATAAGACATTCGGACACGCATCCGTCCATCAATTTAATGCGACCTTTCATTCTTCCATTTCCCCATATTAAAACCCGCAGTCTCAACTATAGAACCCTATTACACCATTTTTACTCACTCTATCTTCTTTGTATTTAGTCTCCCCTGCCTCTCTTAGCTTGCCCATCCACCAAACTGAACATGGCTGAGGAGTTCAATAGGATTTTGGGAGAAACCCTTTGGTGATTTAGAGACCGCAATATTAATAGGTTGTTTATTAGCCTATTGAAGAGCTATTGTAAAGAATCTGACGTCAGCGCTCCTGAGATGTTGCCGACGGTCCTAAAAGATATGAAGCAAAAATTGTTGTTGCATATGAGAGCTAACTTCAGGAAACGTATTATCAAATTGAGGATGATCCAACTCCGCCATCATTTCACTTCCTTCAGAAGATATATAATGAGACCTTGGGTGTCCTACAATATAGACAACAAACAAGTTACTGTTTCAGAATATTATTGGAATTCTCTGCCCTTTCGTCAGGTATATTGCATGAACCATTCCCTTTCTTGTTATGGATTATCATATCTATTGTTGGTTTCATGTCTCTATTTTTTTCACAATAATAGGAGTCAGCTAAAGAATGAGAGCATCACATCTTTGGCTGTGAGCATTAAACGAATCTGGCATTCATTTTTAAAAAAAGCCAATTTGCCCTTTTCCCTGAAGAACCTGATGCGAATGGTTGGGAAAAAATCTCATTAGATACTGATGACAGCGAGGTGGAGTATATTAACTGGACCTCTTTCGATCGAAGTGATAATGATGATGGAAGTACTGATAATGATGATGGAAGTGATAAAGATGATGGCAGTGATGATGGAAGTGTTAAAGATGATGGTAGTGATTGAAAGAGATAGTGCCCTACAGCCAATATTTGTAATAGCTATCTCTTGAAATACAATCTTTGATTTATAATAAAGGATATATTATTTTATATCAAATGGCAAGATTCTTTATTTCATATACATATTTGTTTTGTTTTTATGTTTCTTGATATGCAAATAAAAAAGCTCCTAAATTACTATAAACCGTATCACATTAACTAAAGAGATAATTAAATAAAACATGTGATTAAGGTGTAGTTCTAACTAATAAACTCCATGTCAAATGAGTTCATAAAAGACAAGTGGAAGCGTCGAACATGAACTCGAATATAGACTTGCAGTGTGGCTATGTAAAATACTGAGTTTCTAAGTATGAGAATGTAAGGTGACATTCATACTCACACTATGTGGTTGTTCGACAGTTGCACTAAGGATCCCAACCATGAAGCTCAAAATGGGAGAGGATAAAACCTCTAAGTAATTGAGTTAAGTCAAGGTCAGTGATGTGATTAATAATCCCTAAACTTGAGGATTCATCTCATCTTATATTTATAAGATGTTCAGTTGGTATATTTCTTTTCTCTATGACCTCGAGCTCAGAAGAGAGTATAAGATTCATGATGGTGGCTATTCAAGTGAATATGAAGATCAGAGAATGCCAAGAAATAATTCATCTAACTCGATATCTGTATTGAGTAGAATTCCTATATCGTTCTGAATAGAATGACTGCCAAAGGAATCTTCGACCGAAGTATCAAAAGGTTCAAACTAAGGAAAGAGTACCCTTGAGTTTATGATATATATATATATATATATATATATATATATATATATATATTGAGAATGAAATAAATTAAGTCAGTTAATTTATTATAAGATAAATAGTTTATCAGTGTACTAAGTGAGGTATTTAATTGATTGGGCTTTTAATTAAGTAAGTTAATTATTATAAGCCTGAGCCAATTAAATAAACTTATGTTCAAACAGGCTTGGACTGAATTGTTAATTAAAAGCAACGGATTTAATTAAATAAAGCCCAAACACAGTAATTAATAAACTGGACCAGACCTGGACCAAGCCTGGCCGCCCAACATGAGGCTAGCGAAAACCTGAGCCCATCAGGGTTAGGGTTTTCAGCCAGTATGTGTCTATTTAATAGACAGCTGGCTGATCATTCTCTGTATCTGAAATCTTATTTCTTTCTGAATGTAGTTGAGAAACTGTTCTCTCTTTGTCCACCTTCTTTCTCTAATCCCAGTTCTTGTATTTCTTAAGTGTAAAGAAGTCAAGAACATTCTGTACTTAAAAGTATTATTGTTCTTACATTCTTCAGTTGTGGATCTGGCAACAACTGAATTGTGTGTTTGAGATATGGTTCGTGGACTTAATCCTCAGAGGGCTTCTGCATTCGAACCCATCATCTGGTGAACCAGTGGATTCAAAGTTCTTGAGAACTCCAATCCCTACATCAGCAGGCATGCTAGTTTTGAGAAAACATCTTTAATCGGTTCATAAACTTCCTGGGGAATTCGTTATTGATTTCCGGCATAAAAATCTTAAAATTCAGCTAATGCCGAGTATGTGATTCCAACAGTGATGATGAAAGTGATGTTTATTATAAAGAAATGGAAGAGGCTGTCATGAAAGTGTGGACGAGGAGTCCCTGATTTTGTGAACTTTTTGTGGACGTTGATAAATCAAGAATGAAAAAGTTGTTTTGATGTGTATCTAAAAACACGTACTCGTTTTCTTATTCTTCTTGATGCTTCATGAAGTGCTTGTTATTTTGATGATACCAATTTGTGGCACTGATATTCTGAATTGTCTAACTGTACTAACTAATGTGTATCTAACAATAGGATCAATGTAATCTCAAATGAGGAGATGCACATTAAAGGTAAGAATGGCCTGTAGATAATATAAATTTGTGGCACTGGTATTGTAAGTTGTCTAACAACACTAACAAATATGTTAGAAATGGATCTGCGTAATCTCAAATGAGGAGATGCACTTTAAGGGTAAAAGTAGCCTGTAGATAATACAAATTTGTGGCACTTGTATTGTGAGTTGTCTAACAATACTAACAAATGTGTATCTAAGAAATGGATCTGCGTAATCTCAAATGAGGAGATGCACTTTAAGGGTAAAAATGGCCTGTAGATAATACAAATTTGTGGCACTGGTATTGTAAGTTGTCTAACAATACTAACAAATATGTATCTAAGAAATGGATCTGCATAATCTCAAATGAGGTGATACACTTTAAGGGTAAAAATAGCCTGTAGATAATACAAATTTGTGGCACTTGTATTGTGAGTTGTCTAACAATATTAACAAATGTGTATCTAAGAAATGGATCTGCGTAATCTCAAATGAGGAGATGCACTTTAAGGGTAAAAATGGCCTGTAGATAATACAAATTTGTGGCACTGGTATTGTAAGTTGTCTAACAATACTAACAAATGTGTATCTAAGAAATGGATCTGCGTAATCTCAAATGAGGAGATGCACTTTAAGGGTAAAAATGGTCTGTAGTTCATACAATTTTGTGGAACTGGTATTGTAAGTTGTCTAACAATACTAACAAATGTGTATCTAAGAAATGGATCTGCGTAATTTCGGACGAGATGATGCCATTACGGGTAATCTGGCCTTTTGATGATACCGTTTTGTGGCACTGATATTCTGAATTGTCTAACTGTACTAACTAATCTGTATCTAAGAAACGGATCTACGTAATCTCAAATGAGGAGATGCACCTTAAAAGGATTTTCTTTTGTATAAGTACGAAAGTTATTTAGTCGCTTCGTGTATTATATTACTCTATAAATTCAATTAAACTTCGTTGTAAAATACTTATAAGCTAATTTTCTAAACTAACTTATTGATTATACTTGTCCACACTTATTGGTATTACTACTTTTCCTATGTATCTTATCAAAATACCATCATAATGGATATATTTTTCTTTGTCAATCGAATCATAGAATTTTATTTACAGACTTTTACTTCCATAATTGTTAAAAATAAGTTTTAAAGTTTCACATAAACTGTAAAATCCATCTAATATGCATGTATGTTGGTAATATTCATAAGTAAAGTAATCTTAATATTAAGTTTGGACACTCCTCACATATATAATCTATAAATATATCATTTAAGTTAGAATATGACATTAAAATCGAACACATGTTGTTGCATTGAACATGTAAAGAAATGTCGGATCTACGAATCCTACGCATTTTGTAGCGCCCCTCTCCGTAGGAGGAAGAAGAGCGCCACATCCGCACCAAAATGAATTCCCGAGCATCACAGGGTGCCCTACTCGAAAACTCATTTCAGCGAACGGCAAGACACTCAATCAAAACTCCGGAAACAACAATACGATACCCCAACAACAACAGCAATAATCAGATAAATGCGGAAGCAAATTCATAAATAATAGTTCAATTCATAAAAGCCATCCATGGCAACGGTAATCATAAAGCGAATCTAAATAATTATCCAATCAATGCCATCCACGGCTCAACTAAACTATCCCACATCAGGGGCACGAAAGTATAAAAAGTAAATCATAATATTAAATATAGTGATTAAAATCAATTCATAAAGTAAAGACTCGACTGTTGTTGGGACACTGACAAGACAATAATACATGAGCCAACCTAAACCTGCTGCTGCCAACTGACAAGATAGGTGACACTGCCACCTGTCTACCTGAAGCAAGAACCAAAATAGAAGGGGTGAGTATAAAAGATACTCATTAAGGGGGGTAATAGAATATAGGTATTTATCGTAGTTCGTCGTTTATCTTTTCAAACCAAAGGTAGTAAATGTTGCTCGTTTAAATAAAGAATACAAATATAATAATAAGTTACAAAACATAACACCAAGCAACACTCGGGTTCGGCTTACTTTGAAAACACAAAAGGTTGACGAACCAGATGCATTTGAAATCATTTGCACATAATGTCAAGCCGATAGTTTAATGAAGGCTTAGTCGTTTCACAATCCGTCGAGTAGATGAAAGGAACAATTATCAATAATACATGAACAAGAAATGAAAGACGGGATTATGCTTCGACTAAGTAACGAAAGCAGTAAATCAATTAGAAAAATAAATAATGCAATAAGTCATGCAATAATGTGTCTCGGCGAGAACGGGCCCTTTCATTTTAACTCCCAATCATGGCAATCATGAAATCAATTACTCCACCACCAAAAGTTAATTATCTGGAAATGTGTATTAACAAGTCACCCTCACTACAGAATTTTCAAGGAAGCGCGTAGCCTACAACGCCACCCTCGCACTGACTTAGTCCAGCCAACCTCCTGACCGGACTAAGCTAACACGGATTGGAGTATACATCAGGATTTGCCCTAGACGCTCGTCTCTAGGCTCACCTCCTGTATACTCCGGACCCAAATTCATGATCCAGTCCATGGCTCGCTTTTGAAAAGAATTTATGCACTAAGTTTTCTGTGGCCAAAAGGGCCTTTCGGAAATAGGGGATCAGGGTGTGGGAGGCCAAAGGGTCCGTTCGAGACAAGGTTATATTTACGAGGCCGAGAGGCCAAAGTTCGCCTTTAAAACAAATGGGTCTTCCTTACCTCTAATTGAAAATGTTTGTAAAATATTATACATGTAGGTTTTGCTATTAAAAGGTTTGACTAAGCACATAAGGAAATAGTAAAGGCAGGAATAGCAAGCAATAAGAAAGACGGGAATGATAAGTTATTTCGCAAGCCTATATATATCTATATCCTTGCCCCAGTGGAAAGCATTTTAAACCATTACCTGGCTCGACAGAACATGAGAATGAAAGCAAGCAGCCAATACAATTCTGCCTCAAAGATCCCACCTGAAAAACACGGGGTCTAGAGGATGAATGACTGATGCGAACAACGAAACAGACACTGACGCTAGGCTACCAAAATACGAACATGCTTAAAGAGGATCATTCTATATTCAGGCATAACAAAGCAAGTAGGGGCAATATGGTCGATTTACATATAAAAGCATGGAATAAATGAATAAATCAGAAACACTAAATTAATTACGAAATATGTAAACATATAAGCTAAGAAGCGGTAAGATTGTAATTAAACATCAATCAAATATATTCCATTTAAATCAACAATTCGAAATACAGTTGACAGCTTTTCCTAAAAGCTCTAAAGCTACAAGCTCATATCCAATCATATCCCTAGCCTAATCGAACCGAAACCTATAAATTCGACTACACAATCATTCAACAACAATATTCAACAATTTACATAATTAAAAGAAGCTAGAGTACAAGTAATTCATGCTCAAAAGCCAAAAGGTAGAAGCTAGAATCAAAAAGCTACTATTTAACACAATTATACGAAAAATGCGATAAAAGACAAACGAAAGTCGGATTCGAGTAATAGCAGCGTCGTTAGAACCATTGCGTCAAGACAAAGGATCTGTCCGAAGATACTGTCACCGGATTCCCGCCGGAACAGTGTCAAAATCACCGGAAACGGACTGCTACTGCCGGACCTCCGTCGGACCACCTCCGATGGTCGAACCCTTATACTGAAATGTTCTCTCTTCGAGCCCGTCACTTTCCTAATAACCATTTCTCCATCGGACTCTCCACCGGAAAGTTATTCCACTCTGAAGCTCAAATGAACAGTAAAATCATAAATTACAAATTAACGAAAATCCGAGCAACGAATACAGAAACGGACTTCAAAATCGGCTTACCAACGTCGAGGAGGTCAGGAATGGCGAGGGTCGCCGGAAAACCAGCTCTGCCCTAGCTCCGCCGCGTCACCTTCCCGATACCATAACTCCATCGTCGGTGATCGAATTGAGGAAAGACCACTGCCATTAGACTCCATTCATCCAAGGCTACCTTCGTCGGGTGGTGCGCCACCGTGGGGTCGCCAGAGATGGAAGATCGGAGAACTGGTCACCAGACTGAAAATTGGCCATATCTCCTTCACTGGTGGTCGGATGGCCAAGGGACCACTGCCGTTGGATTCCTCTCGAAAAATTAGTCTGGACCCACCCTTGCCCGCCGCCTGGAAAAGCAACGACCACCACCATCTCAGCCGTGGAACTTCCAAGCTCCACTGCGCCACCACCGTCGTCCAAATGCTGGAAATGTTGGTACCAATGTGTTCCTCTCATCGAGACGATCGATTTCGATATATCATTTGCTTGAATCGGTGAAGAATTGAAAAATCCCCAAATTGGAGAAGATGAAGCTCATGTTCGTGCGTCTCTGTGTGGTGGATCTCAGATTTTTCATTTGTGCCTCATAGTTTTCAATAATTGCATAATATACTCTATTCCTCGAAAAGTGTGCAAATAGTTTAAAATCTCAGAATAAGGCGTACTTAGTGTCAAAACGACCGAAATAAAATGCTTAACAAAGATTGAGGTTCGTTTTATGAAAATTCATGAGTTTACGAAAAGTCAATGTTGGGAGGGTGAAAGTGTAATTAGTTTTGGGTTAAAAATAGAATTTCATTAAAATATGACTTAATGAATAATATTTAGAATCTCATGAAAATATTTAGAACCTTGATAAAATATGCATTATTAAAACATTGAACCCCAGTCCAATGTACACTGTTAAATTACTAGATTAAATTAAACGAGCTAAAAATATAAATTTACCAAATTGACCCTAGTTAGTGGCAAACAATGCAAATCAGTTTCTAATTAATGCCTTGGGTTTTAAATGCCAAATCGATGATTTAAAAAATCTTCAAATGCAAGAGTTGGAAAACATGCAAGTGTGAAAGACGTCGGGACCATAAATGGTCTGAATTCCGGTAACGCGTTAATCTTGAACTTGGAGATTGCGGGTCGTCACAATACTCCCTCCTTCAAAAGAATCTGTCCTCAGATTCTACTTCTTATGTCAAACCGTTCTCTGCCAAATTCCTGTTTGGCCTCGGTTCCAAAATTTCATTATGTCCGTCTCGAAACGTTTTCAGAACCTAAGCAGACTCCTTTGATTCCTGGAAAATCTGACATCCATGATCACTTCCGTTCTCAATTCGACCAGCTTCCGAAGTGTTCTCCTTCCAGGTCGAGCAATTAAAGTCGACGCACACCAAATCTGCATATGGAACTCGCAACATAATCGCTCCTAGTCGGCTAAGAACTCCTTGTCCTTAGCACTCTCTAATAGCGCATAACGAGGCTATCGAATTATGCGTCATTCACACAGAGATCACATAAAGTCTAAGCAACTAATCATTCAATCAGTGCAAGTAAGAATTAAAAGCAATTAAAGCACGTAAGTCACATGGAACACTTAACAAATATTTAAAGCAATTAAACACATAAGCTCATCCGATCTCTATTGTGGTTTGAGATCCTCGAAATCCGTGGTAACTCTGTCTGATCAGAAGTTGACTCCTTTAAGGTATCTGATCCTCGAACTCTATCCTGGCTCGATGTCTGACTTAGATCAAACTTCTTTGCCCATTCTTCATTTCACCATTCAGTTGCTCGATGTTTCATTTCCTTCACAAGTCTGCACTGGTGGCATCTGTTGGTTCCTGATGTGTTTTCCTTTACTGTTCCGTAGTCCGGTTCCATACTGACTTCATTTCCGCTGTCACCTCTGGTTCTACTGTACCCTGTCTTAAAGTAGATCACGTAGCTCATAGGGTATTATCTCTAGAGGGGTGAGATACTGACCATATTCCAAAACTCGGTCGAGCTCGGTAGTGACTCCATCTGTAAGAATCCTTCCACTGATATGGTTCCTTTGTTGATCTTGATCTGCTCCCACGCTGTTTGAAAGTGGAATGCGTATCCTGTCAGGTAGTATCTATGGGGTAGTGAGATACTGATTACATTCCCAAGCCCGATCAAGTTCAGTAGCAACTCCATCTGCTAGCTACCTTTTTCTGACATTGTTCTCTAATTAGTCCTGAGATGTTCCCATGCCCCATCCTCGAAAGTGGAACATCTGTATCACGATTCCGATCTTCAAACCTAAGTAACTCTTCATCTTCTGAATCTGTTTCGGAACCTGATTGTCGAATGTACTTCTGAAATCATGCTATCATTTGTCTCGCTGTTCAAGGTAGCTGCTGTCAACTAGTCTTACCTTTATTGTAACGCCCCAAAAATTCGAGTTATGAACCGGAAACCCGAATCAATTTTCTTGCGCGATTCATGATTTATTTTATTAATTATTATATGATTTATATAACATTTTCATGAATGAGTGAATTTTGATATTTAATTCACGACATGTCAATGTGCGTTTAATTTCATGAACTTTGACTGTAATTATGTCTTATTTGGATAACTTAAGTTTTTGTGCTCTTTTATGAAATTACAAAAATGCCCTTTCATTTCTCCGACCAAGTCAACATTTTGACTTAGTCTCACATTCTCTCTTTCACCCTCATTCACGTTCATTGAGAAGGAAAAGAGAAGAAGAAGAAGAAGAAAAGCATTGATCGATCCTCCCGACTCCGTTTCCCGACCAAATTTCGAGCCGTGAAAACCTACGAACTCCTCACGATCTCTTCTTCGAGTAAGCTTCTCACACCTTTCGTGATTAATGCCTCCTATGCTTTGATTTTCTGATTTTTTTGAATAGTTGCACATTTAGATTAAATGTTGATTTTGAATGATTTTATGGACGGATTTACGTGATTCTTGGTTCTATAGGTAAATTAGATGTTGTAGATCAATATATGTGAGTATTAACTTGAGATTTGCATGATTGGTGGGTTAAATGTTGATTTTTGGTTCATTCCCGCGAGTTTTCTTCGTTTCTGCGATTTTCTGCTGTTCTGAGAATCCGCACGGCCTTGCGCACGGTCTTGAGACCATGCGCCAAGACCATGCGCCCATTTTAGCCTTTGCACGGTCTTGCACACGCCCATGCGCACGTCCGTGCGCAGGCCAGTGCAAGTGCTTGCACCGGCTTGAGAACGCGCTCAAGCCCGTGGGCGCGCCCGTCCCCAAGGCCGTGTGTATGCCTTAACCAAAATTTCAACATTTTCAACTTGTTGCTCTCAGTAATAGAAGTTAAAGGGCATTTTTAAAAGTTGACTTTCTTCGTTTTACTTCTGATTCGAGATCCGATTTCACCCATAGTTCCTATAAATCATGAAATACATAATTTGGGAAGTTTGGATTTTTCCGACTTCGTTTGGGCCCCGTTCCTCGTGTTTTTCGTTTAGGCATTTTTGGCCATTTTTCAAATGTTGTCCCTTTCTTTCAAACTTTAAATGCATACTTCCTTATTGTCTCTTATGCATGATTATGAACTTTTATCGCATTCTAATTTGATTTGCTTATTGAATTTGCGTACTTTGTAGAATCTGAACCTAAGTGATCTGAACGACTGTTTAACGTGTTTTTACGTGTTTCTATGCTTTGGTATGAGCCGTGCGTCGTCGTATGTCTTACGTGGTTATGTCGTTTGTCAGTTGCAGGTTCCACTCTCGTGGATTAGGTTGCTCGTTTTCGTTTCTGGTTTTCTTTTGGGTTGTTGCCAGGTGAGGTTTCTGTTGTTATTCCGTATTATGTAGATATGTATTATTAAGCCTCACTAAATAAGCCTCGCATGTGTAATTTACGTTTTCATCCCGTATTACTATATTTAGTAAATAAATACTTTATGCTTATTACTTTTATGAGGTTTAAGAACAACGGATTTAATATCAAATGAATATTATGTATATGATTTCGAAATGTTTTCAAAAAGAGACAAGCGAACTATGTTTCGATTTAAATGTAATTTTGGGTTTGGAAACCTTCTTGTTGAGTGAAGTCGTTAGGGCGGGTTTCTCCCCCATGACGATGGAATATTCAGTTGCGTTTCCTACCATTACATCGCCTGTCTTGAACGGCCCTTTTGGCCCTCCCCGAAATGTCTTGATTCCTATTCTAATAGGAAAATGATAGTTATGAAAAATGCGAGATATGATATGTATGATATGATATGCGGGCCCTGGAGTATGGTGATCGGATGAAGCCGGATAGACAGCGGGTCTACGGTGGAATTCGGTAGCTTGCTCCATGTTTACCGGGAGCACGGGTGAGGCTGGAGTGGCAACCCTTGTGCTCCTGCGGTGGTTGACTTCGTGTCAACTGAGACATAGGCTATTATGCCTATAGAGCAGTTTGGATTTAGCGGTCCTTCTGCTATATGGGAGGAATAAGGCTGGTATCGTTTTCAGGTATGTTATGATATGATATGAGGAGTTGAGGGCTCGACTCGCCGAGCAATGTGATATGTCAATTTATGTTATGTTATGATAAATCACCGAATGTTTATGAAAACCCTTCTTTTACGTTTGTTTTCTTTTAAGTTAAAATGGTGATTTATTCCTATATGCTATTATGTATGTACTCCCCTTTTTCACCTCGCTTAGTCTTTTGACTAACCCTCCCTGTTTTTAACCTTATCTGTTTCAGGTGGTTACTAGGTGGGCATCGTCGGTCTTGTATTGTGGATTTATTCTGCTTTTGTCATTGTTCCTTCCTAGGTTTTTTTAGGTACTTGACCGTTATATGTATTATGTAGGTTAAGAATTGAGTTCGGGTTTATTTAATGTTGAACCCGTTATGATTTGATTCAATTTTTGTAAGTGAATTCCGCTAGCCTTGGTGGGCTTTAACTATTTGCGCAATTGGGTTACTGCTCTGACTATTGTTACATGGAATTTGGTTTTGTTGTTGCTTTCGCTCCCGCATTGTTGTCGTCAGTTGTTTTACAAAAAGCCCCGCCTAGTGATTGAGTAAATCGGTTTGGCATTCGCCGGGTTTCAATTTAGGGTCGGATTTCTGTTTCGGCTTTGGATTGAGACTCGGTACGGGGCGTGCGTTACCCGTTTGGGGCGCCTGCTACAGTTGGTATCAGAGCCCTTGGGTCCAATGGCCTAAGCTCTGAATCGTCGTATTTTGTTTGTTTTGACAGTCGTTGTGTGCCGGTGTAACTTAGGGAATTGCACTCACTAGTGTTCAACAACGCTTAGTGTCTGAATTGTAATGGATCTTTGTTGGATGATCAACAAGAAAAGATCTGTTACAATCAAAACACTGGGATGGACTCGGATATAGGTGGATGCGAAACTCATGGTTGCACTTGCCGTGCCTGGTTGTATGTCGTGTCCGGTTGTGTCTAGGTCGTACGGCTTAGGACTTCTGTGGAATTTGTGCAAATGTGCTAAGTGATTATGGGAACTCTACCTGAACTTTAGTTGCCTATGTGCTTACAGCTTTGCATACTCACTTACCTGTCATGCATATTTGCTATTGGCCTTACAGAATGTCTTCACGTCGTCATGCACGTAAACCGCTCTCATCACCTCCGTTGGCACCTCAGACCGATACACCGATTCTAGCCGAAATTGTGGAAACGTTAAGATAGTTCATCGCTCAGGCCCCTAAAGGAAATGCTGAGCAAGAAGCGTGGGCCCGATTTCTCAGATTCGAACCACCACAGTTTGAAGGTGCCCTGGATGACGCTATTGCCGAGGCATGGATATCAGCTCTGGAAAAGATTTACAGGATTATGGAATATCCGGACCCTTAGAGAGTCGAATTTGCAATCTATCTGATGATTGGAGCCGCACAGGATTGGTGGAAACAGATTGAGCAAAGATGGAAACGTGAGCATGTAGCCCCGACTTGGGATCAGTTCTTGACTAAGTTCCGGGCTAAGTACATTCCGTTGGTTATTCATCAGCAACGTAAAAGGGAGTTTCTGGCTCTCAAGCAGAACACATCTTCAGTTGATCAGTACGAGGCACACTTCTCCCGCCTCATTACGCATTGCCTGTATATGGTCGCCGACGAGCAAAGAAAGACTCGCCAGTTTGTAAAGGGATTGACTTACAAGATCAGGAAGGCTATGACGGTAGTCCGACATCAATGTTATACTGACGCAGTGGAAATGGCTCTGCATATTGAGTCTGAACTCAGCCAAATGGGACAGAGTCCTATTCTTGCCACTACCACCGTTCAGTACCTTCCAGCAAGTTCCAAGAGTTCCGGAAAGAAGACCTCCCAGGTGTCTTCATTGAAGCAGAATGCACCTCCCCAACCGCAGGGAGCCATACGACCAGTTTGTAGCTTTTGCCAAAGAAACCATCAAGAGTCGGAATGCCCAAAGAAAGCTGGACGTTGCTTCTCATGTGGAAGTCCCTTCCATCTCCGCGCAAATTGCACGAGGAAGAAAAGATCGAGACAGTTGAGGAGAACTTAGATCGGAATGCTTCGGTGCAAGGTACAAATATTAATTGGCATTCCATGCATGCATTTTATAATTCGAGTGGTTTACACTCACTTGTTGTGCTTTTCATTGCTGTACTTGTGCGTGTGCATGTTGGATTCTTTGCGTATTTATCTTTCTAATTCTTCATTGTCGGATTGGAGGACATTTGCGATTCATGTGCGTGCTACCATTTGTCATCGAGGGGACCCTTGCCAGCAGATTTGACCAAGTGCCAGCAAAGGATTATTTTGGACTTGACTAAGTCAGAGATTTTCGAATGGACGAGGCTTATACACCACGTTGGTGGAGGCCGGGAGCCTTACCCGAAAGGAAGAAGGTATAGGCTTATCCCCTACCGTCTCAACTACCTGAAGATCCGAGTGAAGCCTAGAGAATCAAGTTGATCATAGAATTCACAAACGTAATCTGAGAGCTCTTGTGATCAGATCGGAATAGAGGGTCTGTGATAGATCCAGTTCTAGAATCTGAAGCGTGATCGAGGTTGCCGAATCGAATGGATTATGCCGATCTGACAGAATCGAACAACCGGCTTCATGAACTTCTCTCCCTTGAACGCGCCCAATCGAGTACCTTGATCTGGGGTACTCCAGCACTGCTTGTAGAGAAGAAGACAGTACACTTCCTTTGTGTATTGTTCACCGAGAACAGCACAGAATATTAACGAAGACAAGTATCCTCTACCGTCGTTGAAGAATTGCTTTGAGATCGAGGATTTTGTCTAAATAACCTTTGATTAGGATACCATCAGCTCTGTGTCCGAGACGAATATGTTCTGAAGACATCTTTCAGTGCCTGATGTAGACGTCTTGAATTCGTATGTCTGCCTCTAATACTGACAAGTACTTTGGGACCTGATGGACCTCCGTCCATATCACAGTGAGTTAGACGTTGCCTTCTAAGGAGTCACCTTGATGTTCTCGAGATTCGAGGAAGAATGCAGAGCACCTTCGTATGGTGCTCCAGACCTCAAGTTGGGCACCCGCTACTGCCCAGCCTAGCAAATGTGAAATCTGGATCGATTGACTGACCTTTTATGTCATTTCAAATCTAGAAAAAGAACCAATGCAGCATCTTTGGAGACTTGAACAGTACAGGTATGGAAATAAACCAAGACTTCAAGTGGAACTTCTCTAATCTTGCAACCCTGTTGCTTGAGTCGACAGGAAAGAAACCGAGCTCGAATGGACAATCTATGATGGACCTGTTTTCAGGAGCCGAAAAGAGATTAACTACAACTCCAGTATTGACCCTGCTCAAGGGATTCTGAGGGAATTGTCGTGAGTGAGAATGTATCACATGAAAGGTTGAATTGGTGAATGGTACTAATAAGAAACCCTAGTTTATGCTCGGGAAGCAAAAATCAACCAGAAAGTTGTCACTCATGACATCGAACTAGCTGCCGTGGTAAAGGATTGGCTGAAGCGTCGCCACCATCTCTTATGGAATCAGTTGACATCTCCACAGATTACGGGGGTTTCAACACTTATTTACTCATAAGGAGTTGAACCAACCCCAATGTCATCAACGGAAAATGTTTGAGGACTACGATTGCAAGGATCAGTGTTCCTTTGGAAAAACGAATATTGTAGTTAGCACTTTGAATCAAATCACGAACGTGTCACAAGTTGAGGCTAAACTGAATTGGACTTGCAGCGTTTTGAATAATTTCATTCATAGCCTCGCGATCCAGTCAGAATTGACTTGGTGAATCTAAAATGCCAAGATTGCAAAAGAATGGAAACCGAGTCAGACAATCCGAGCGAAGGATAATCCAGAGTTTCAACTTTGTGTTGGTAACACCAATACTTCCTAATATAAGCCTTGGACCCATGTTTCGAGGAGTCGAAAGAAAGAGACTTACTCGATTAGGTCAAGAGATACTCGACTTGTCAGCAGATCAAAGCCGAGCATCAAAGATTAAAAGGTTAGCTACTACTATTATTTATCCCTATGTGGGATTGGGAATGAATTCACCATGGACTTCGTGTCCAGACTACTGAAGGACTAAGATGGTAATTACCGCTACTCGATTATCTAGGATTTCTCTAAGGATCGAATTCAGGCCTTTCGACAATCAATGGAGATAGCTCAAGTTCTACTGAAATGCTACTTATCAGAACCCCGAACAAGCTCGGAGTTGTGCAATCCGCGAGATGCCTCCTATAAGTTCCTTCCAGGATCAGACCATCGAAGAAGCTCCATGAGAGATCCGAATGAAGACGCGTAAGTTTCACCCAGAGTTGTTTCACTCTAATCAGAAGAATCTGGGAACCACATTCTCATAAGGAGGGGTGATTGTAACGCCCCGAAAATTCGAGTTATGAACTGGGAACCAGAATCAATTTTCTTGCAGGATTCATGATTTATTTTATTAATTATTATATGATTTATATAACATTTTCATGAATGAGTGAATTTTGATATTTAAATTACGACATGTCAATGTGCGTTTAATTTCATGAACTTTGACTGTAATTATGTGTTATTTGGATAACTTAAGTTTTTGTGCTATTTTATGAAATTACAAAAATGCCCTTTCATTTCTCTGACCAAGTCAACATTTTGACTTAGTCTCACATTCTCTCTTTCACCCTCATTCACGTTCATAGAGAAGGAAAAGAGAAGAAGAAAAGAAAAGAAAACGAGAAGAAGAAGAAAAGCTTTGATCGATCCTCCCGACTCCGTTTCCCGACCAAATTCCGAGCCGTAAAAACCTACGATCTCCTCACGATCTCTTCTTCGAGTAAGCTTCTCACACCTTTCGTGATTAATGCCTCCTATGCTTTGATTTTCTGATTTTTGTGAATAGTTGCACATTTAGATTAAATGTTGATTTTGAATGATTTTATGGACGGATTTACGTGATTCTTGGTTCTATAGGTAAATTAGATGTTGTAGATCAATATATGTGAGTATTAACTTGAGATTTGCATGATTGGTGGGTTAAATGTTGATTTTTGGTTCATTCCCGCGAGTTTTCTTCGTTTCTGCGATTTTCTGCTGTTCTGAGAATCCACACGGCCTTGCGCACGGTCTTGAGACCATGCGCCAAGACCGTGTGCCCAGTTTAGCCTTTGCACGGTCTTGCGCACGCTCTTGCACAGGCCAGTGCAAGTGCTTGCACAGGCTTGAGAATGCCCTCAAGCCCATGCGCGCGCCCGTCCCCAAGGCCGTGTGTATGCTTTAACCAAAATTTCTCCATTTTCAACTTGTTGATCTGGGCAATGGAAGTCAAAGGGCATTTTTTAAAGTTGACTTTCTTCGTTTGACTTTCGATTCGAGATCCGATTTCACCCATAGTTCCTATAAATCATGAAATATATAATTTGGGAAGTTTTGATTTTTCCGACTTCGTTTGGGCCCCGTTCCTCGTGTTTTTCATTTAGGCATTTTTTGCCATTTTTCAAATGTTGTCCCTTTCTTTCAAAATTTAAATGCATACTTCCTTATTGTCTCTTATGCATGATTATGAACTTTTATCGCATTCTAATTTGATTTGCTTATTGAATTTGCGTACTTTGTAGAATGTGAATCTAAGTGATATGAACGACTGTTTAACGTGTTTTTACGTGTTTCTATGCTTTGGTATGAGCCGTGCGTCGTCGTATGTCTTACGTGGTTATGTCGTTTGTCAGTTGCAGGTTCCACTCTCGTGGATTAGGTTGCTCGTTTCCGTTTCTGGTTTTCTTTTGGGTTGTCGCCAGGTGAGGTTTCTGTTGTTATTCCGTATTATGTAGATATTTATTATTAAGCCTCACTAAATAAGCCTCGCATGTGTAATTTTTGTTTTCATCCCGTATTACTATATTTAGTAAATACTTTATGCTTATTACTTTTATGAGGTTTAAGAACAACGGATTTAATATCAAATGAATATTATGTATATGATTTCGAAATGTTTTCAAAAAGAGACAAGCGAACTATGTTTCGATTTAAATGTAATTTTGGGTTTGGAAACCTTCTTGTTGAGTGAAGTCGTTAGGGCGGGTTTCTCCCCCATGACGATGGAATACTCAGTTGCGTTTCCTACCGTTACATCGCCTGTCTCGAACGACCCTTTTGGCCCTCCCCGAAATGTCTTGATTCCTATTCTAATAAGAAAATGAAAGTTATGAAAAATGCGAGATATGATATGTATGATATGATATGCGGGCCCCGGAGTATGGCGATGGGATGAAGCCGGATAGACAGCGGGTCTACGGTGGAATTCGGTAGCTTGCTCCATGTTTACCAGGAGCACGGGTGAGGCTGGAGTGGCAACCTTTGTGCTCCTGCGATGGTTGAGTTCATGTCAACTGAGACATAGGCTATTATGCCTATAGAGCAGTTTGGATTTAGCGGTCCTTCTGCTATATGGGAGGAATAAGGCTGGTATGGCTTTCAGGTATGTTATGATATGATATGAGGAGTTGAGGGCTCGACTCGCCGAGCAATATGATATGTCCCGTTATGTTATGTTATGATAAATCACCGAATGTTTATGAAAACCCTTCTTTTGCGTTTGTTTTCTTTTAAGTTAAAATGGTGATTTATTCCTGTATGATATTATGTATGTACTCCCCTTTTTCACCTTCCTTAGTCTTTTGAATAACCCTCCCCATTTTTAACCTTATCTATTTTAGGTGGTTACTAGGTGGGCATCGTCGGTCTTGTATTGTGGATTTATTCTGCTTTTGTCATTGTTCCTTCCTAGGTTGTTTTAGGTACTTGACCGTTATATGTATTGTGTAGGTTAAGAATTGAGTTTGAGATTATTTAATGTTGAATCCGTTATGATTTGATTCAATTTTTGTAAGTGAATTCCGCTAGCCTTGGTGGGCTTTAACTATTTGCGCAATTAGGTTACTGCTCTGACTGTTGTTACATGGAATTTGGTTTTGTTGTTGCTTCCGCTCCCGCATTGTTGTCGTCAGTTGTTTTACAAAAAGCCCCTCCTAGTGATTGAGTAAATCGGTTTGCCGTTCGCTGGGTTTCAATTTAGGGTCGGATTTCTGTTTTGGCTTCGGATTGAGACTCGGTGCAGGGCGTGCGTTACCCGTTTGGGGCGCCCGCTACATTTATGGTTCTAGAATTGGTAACCATCGTCTCCTAATAATTCCCTTTTTACTGTCCTCGTACCACCATTAGTACCTCTGAGTTGAGTGCGGTCAACGAAGAAGTAAAATCCAGAAAGTCGAACAATTCACTTGTAGCACTCTGTTGATCCTAGTGTTCTTAATGTCTGATAGTGTCTTGGTCTGATTCTGACTCATAGTAGATTCAGTTTTCATGAGTTCTGTTCTGTCGTCGTTTTCGAAGATGGCATATCACAACAACCTATCTCGACCCTCAGTTGACCCTGAAGATGCTCTGAAACTGGCTGAAGCATAAGGTTCCCTTTGTTGTAGTACAGTCAGAACTCATCACTCTCGTAGCTTGTCAACACCCGAATACGACCCTATGCTATTCTGTCGTTCTGTCTGTCAAGTCTGCTTGTTGTCCTTGCTTACCCACATTTACGGATGGAGCTCATAGGTTAAAGCGGTACCAATGCTAAAACCCATAGAGAAACTCACACGAAGTAAAAGGACAACACGTAATACCACAACACATTTAAGACAAGTTACAAGCGATGTTCTAATGCAACGCCTATTATGAGTTGCGTACCTTTCACCAATCCTTCTGAGTATAGGACCAATCTCGTTAAGTTGTATCCACCAAGTTAGCATCCTTCGGTAGGGTCCTATCTCAAAGGAAGACAGTGTTTGATCATCTCTGCATCACAAAGTTTCAATATGCATGTTTGATGAGGTTAGTATGCAACCACGCGAGGTATCATAACAAATAAATCGCGATCCTAAAGCCGCACGACCTATACGCCGTAACCAAATAAGACGCAACACAGAATTCCACGATCGAATCGCGTTACATCTTCCTTAGCACAAATACTTATAAAGGATCGCCTGTTGGTTAATTAAGCCAACCTAATCGTTCATAATTTAGGCACCAAGAAATGAGAAACACTCATCGAACCACGAATTCAACACGGACTGACACAACTCATGCAGACACTGAAAGCAAGACAAGATGAGATACTAGAGCTTTCGCTTCCTTTCAGGAACCTACGCTCTGATACCACTGACTGTAGCACCCCCTCTCCGTAGGAGGAAGAAGAATGCTACATCCGCACCAAAATGAATTCCCGAGCATGATAGGGTGCCCTACTCGAAAACTCATTTCAGCGAACGGCAAGACACGCAAACAAAACTCCAGCAACAATAATACGACGCCCCAACAACAACAGCAATAATCAGATAAATGCGGATGCGAATTCATAAATAACAGTTCAATTCATAAAAGACATTCATAGCAACGGTAATCATAAAACGAAACTAAAATAATTATCCAATCAATGCCATCCACAGCTCATAGCAACTATCCCACATCAGGGGCACGAAAGTAAAAAAAGTAAATCATAATATTAAATACAGTGATTCAAATCATTTCAGAAAGTAAAGACTCGACTGTTGTTGGGACATTGACAACACAATAATACATGAGCCAACCTAGACTTGCTGCTGCCGACTAACAAGGTAGGTGACACCTCCACCTGTCTATCTGAAGCAAGAACCAAAATAGAATGGGTGAGTATAAAGGATACTCATTAAGGAGGGTACTACAATATTGGTATTGATCGCAGTTCGTCGTTTATCTTTTAAAACCAAAGGTAGTGAATGTTGCTCCTTTTAACAAAGAATACAAATATAATAATTAGTTGCAAAACATAACACCAAGCAACACTCGGGTTCGGCTTACTTTAAAAACATAAAAGGTTGACGAACCAGATGCATTTGAAATCATTTGCACATAATATCAAGCCGAGAGTTTAATGAAGGCGTAGTCGTTTCACAATCCGTCGAGTATATGAAACAATTATCAACAATACATGAACAAGGAATGAAAGACGGGATTGTTCTTCGACTAAGTAAAGAAAGCAATAAATCAATTAGACAAGTAAATATTGCAACAAGTCATGCAATAATGTGTCCCGGCGAGAACGAGCCCTCTCCTTATAACTCCCAATCATGGCAATCATGAAATCAATTACTCCACCACCAAAAGTTATTCAATGTCCAATCAGAAATTATATGGAAATGCGTGTTAACAACGTCACCCTCATTACAGAATTTTCAAGGAAGTGCGTAGCCTACAACGCCACCCTCGCACTGACTTAGTCCAGCCAACCTCCTGACTGGCCTAAGCTAATACGGATTGGAGTATACATCGAGATTTACCCTAGACGTTCGTCTCCAGGCTCACCTCCTGTATACTCCGGGCCCAAAGTCATTATCTAGTCCATGGCTCGCTTTTGAAAAGAATCTATGTACTAAGTTTTCGGTGGCCAAATGGGCCTTTCGAAAATAGGGGATCAGGGTGTGGGAGGCCAAAGGGGATGTTCGAGACAAGGTTATATTTGCGAGGCCGAGAGGCCAAAGTTCGCCTTTAAAACAAATGGTTTTTCCTTGCCTCTAATTGAAAACGTTTATAAAATATTATACATATAGGTATTGCTATTAAAAAGTTTGACTAAACACATGAGGAAATAGTAAAGGCATGAATAGCAAGCAATAAGAAAGACGGGAATGATAAGTTATTTCGCAAACCTATATATATCTATATCCTTGCGCCAGTTGAAAGTATTTTAAACCCTTACCTGGCTCAACAGAACATGAGAATGAAAGCAAGCAGCAAATACAATTCTGCCTCAAAGATCCCACCTGAAAAACACGGGGTCTAGAGGATGAATGACTGACACGAACAAGGAAACAGACACTGACGCTTGGCTACCAAAATACGAACATGCTTAAAGAGGATCATTCAATATTCAGGCATCACAGAGAAAGTAGGGGCAATATGCTCGATTTACATGTAAAAGCATGGAATAAATGAATAGATGAGAAACACTAAAATAATTACGAAATCATGTAAACATATAAGCTGAGCAGGGGTAAGATTGTAAACATATAAGCTGAGCAGGGGTAAGATTGTTTACATCTAAAAGCATGTAAACATATAAGCTGAGCAGGGGTAAGATTGTAATTAAACATCAATCAAATATATTCCATTTAAATCAACAATTCGAAATACAACTTACAGATTTTCCCAAAAGCTCTAAAGCTACAAGCTCATATCTAATTTAGATAATTAAAAGAAGCTAGAGTACAAGTAATTCATGCTCAAAAGCCAAAAGCTAGAAGCTAGAATCAAAAAGCTACCATTGAACACAATTATACGAAAAATGCGATAAAAGACAAACGACAAGTCAAATTTGCGTAATACGAGCGCCTTCAGAACCGTTGCGTCGAGACAAACGATCTGTCCGAAGACACCGTCACCGGATTCCCGCCAGAACAGTGTCAAAATCACCAGAAACTGCCTGCGACCGCCGAACCGCCATCAGACCTGTAACGCCCCGCTATTTTTATAGCGCTTCGGTAAGTTTACCGACTAATTGCTCTTGTTTGCATTGTTTACAATTATGTGACTTATATGATTTAATATATGAATAATATGATGATTTTATAAGAATTTTCATATTTGAATTGTTGTCTTTGAAATTTTATGAAAATTTTGAAATTTTATGAAAATTGTGTCATTATATTGGAATTACATGATATTATACTTGGAATATATGCAATATATATATGCAAACATATATAAATATATATATATATATATATATTCATAAATATCTATACACATATATATATACAAGTATATACAAATTGCTAGTTAATTTTGACTTTTCAAAATATCCTATATTTATTTTATATTCTCTCTTTTCTCTCCATTTTTCTACACTATTCTCAAGCAACTCACCTCATCTGCAACCTCTACCTCTCTCGGCCACCCTCCCTCTCTCACCACCGCCATTACCAACCACTTCTAAGCACCAAGAAATTCAATCCTTCTTGCTACAAAATTGTGCTACATCATCCAAGGAACAAACTTCTACTTTTTATTTGTGCAAACAAGCTCTTATTTCTTTCTTCTCCCCACTTCATTTCTTCAAGGTAAGGTTTTTGGTTCTTTCAATCCTTTGGTTTGCATGGGTTCAAATGTTGATGAAGTGGAGAAGTATGCTAGAATGGTTGATTGATGAGCTTAGTTTGGTTGTTGATAGCATGTAGCATCACTTGTGATTTTTCTATTAAATTTGATCAATGTGCAATGTTGGCTTAATGATCTCATATGCTTAAATGGTTAGGGAATTCATGTTAGTTCATGATATTAAGCAAATTGGTGAAGTTTTATAGAGTTTGGGATTGAAAATCAAATGTTTGCACAAAAAGGGGAAGTGGCGGCATAAATAGTGGTTTTTTTTTTTAGGTTTTGATTCGAGCTTCATTTTTCGATTCTTTTGGCATCAAAAATCATTAAATATAGTACTTAAGAGATGCTAAAAGTTTCGGATTAATCGGAGTTGTTTTGCTATGAAAAGTATTAAACGAGGGGTGGTTTGTGTAATATGTACAAACCTTTGAATTTTGGTTTCCAAGCTTCCATATTACTTGAATGCTTAATCTAGCTTAATATTATGTATATTTGATTGTGTTTGAATGCATTTGAATGAGTTTAATTGTGTTTAAGTGCATTTATACATAATATGTTATTTTGAGCATAACATGCATTTCATAGCCGTGCGTCTTATTTGGTTGATTTATCGAGTCGTGTCTTACCTCGAGGCCTTTGTATTACAGGTAGGACCTCGCGGGGCTGATTCTGAGTTATTTGGCTATCCTTTTGTTAAACCTACAGGTGAGGATGTAAAATGTTTTCTAACTGGGGCTTGAACAAATATTGCGAAAACCATATCCCTTATATTTCAATTATATATTATCAATATTTGAAATAAAAAGGTTTTGATATAAAAAATGATATATGTGTATCTTTTCTAAAATGGTTTTAAAATAGAGACAAGAGAACTATTTTGATTTTAAAAGTAACATTTGGTCTAGGGACTTGCTCGTATGCCTCGAGTTATTCGGCAACGTGTTGAGAAACCCTAGGCGGTTACATACCTTGTCTCGAACGACCCTTTTGGTCAAATAAAACATTTATAAAGCGAGATTATACTTCCTTTAACCCTATTGAGGACGCTCTTAGGGTATATTTGGGCCCTGGATTATGTGAGAGGCGGATGCCCGGAGACGTGCGTCTAGGGTTGAAGTCGGGTTCATAATCCAGATTATATATATGGATGGAGACCCAGTGACGATCATCTAATATATAATCAAAGGGTATTGTTCAGGGCTAGTCGGAGGTAGTCTAGACTGAATAATACTTACACCGGCGCCATTAGTCGGTTATGGCGAAATCTCGGGTTGCTCCTTGATAAGCCAAATGGTATTGAGGAATTTCATTATATTTGATATGTTTTGGGAGTCATAAGGAGATGGCCCGTTCTCGCCGGGAATAAAATGTTTTCTAAAATGTTTTACTTTAATATTTAATTCACAAAGCTTTGATGAATTATAAAGAGAAAGTATCGGCACTAGATTCGTTTCTCTATTAACCAAAGCGTGAATTAAATATGTTTATGTTTTAATTATTATATATATATTCCCCTCCTCACTGAGTTCGTTTGTCTCACATCCACTTTTGGTTCATGCTTCAGGTTAGCTGTTCGAGTGGTTGTTGGGTACTGGCAGCAGCGTTGTAGGCTTGTACAGTCCTTGAAGTCAGTCTTATGTATTTACTTTTGTGGATCGAGTGTGATGTTGGATTACATGAAAACTTGACATGTTATGCTTATGTTGGACACTTAATGAATTAATGTTATAACTTGAGATAGATAATGAATTGATGTTATAACTTGAGATAGATAATGAACTTATAAATGTTTAATTTGGCCACGGATGGCAGTGTGAATATAAATACGATCTTTTGCTCATTGCTTCCGCTTGTTGGTGCTGTTGTTGTTGTTGTTGATGTTGGTATTGTTGTTGGGGAGTTGCTGTTGCCAGATTGTGGGAATCCCGTTGTCCGGGGCGGGTTTTCGAGTGGTGGTATCTAACTATCGCTCGGGGGCTCGTTTCGGTCCGGGGGTTGTGATGTTGGGGACGTCACAGCTTAAGGTGGTATCAGAGCCTAGGTTTGGTACTTAGGTTTTGATGTTGTGTCGAGTCTGTCTAGGTCGAACGGCTTTAGGACAATGTGCTTTTATATGTCTATGTTATGTGACTTTGTGCTAATATGATCATGTGGTTAACGAAACATACATATTACTCAGTCTTTTGATACAGGAAATGGCTCGTGGTAGACCGAGAACCAGAGCTGCTCCTCCTTCTCCTCCCCAAGAAGATAACAACATTAATGCTCCTCCGGCTCCACAGCCCGAGCCAATACCGCCCGAGCAGCCGAATCCCCTAAATCCTGCCGTGTTCTTTGAAGCCTTGCAAAGGATGTTTCATCAGGGTGTAGCTCCTGCACAACCGACCCCTGCTCAAAGGAAACAGGCTGAGGCAAGGGATTTTGACCGGTTTCTCAACCTCAATCCCCCTTGTTTCGAAGGACAACCTGATGATCTCAAGGCTACAGAGTGGATTGCCGATCTCGAGCCTATGTTCAGGGTTATTGAGTGTCCCGATTCAAAGAAAGTTGAATATGCCGTGTATCTCCTTAAAGGACCAGCCAGGGACTGGTGGAGACTGACTGAAGCTAGATGGCGAGCTGATCAGACTGAGCCGACTTGGGCTAACTTTCTCTCAGCCTTCCGAAGCAAATACATTCCCCTGGTCGTACAGGATAAACGAGAAGCGGAATTCAGGGCTCTAAAACAGGAGAATCTTTCCGTTGATCAATACGAAGCCGTGTTCTCCCGCCTCATTGTCTATTGTCCTTCCATCCTTACAGACGAGAGAAGAAAGATGAATCAATTTGTTCAGAGCTTAAATGAGGAAATTCGAAGAGCACTTATGGGAGCTCATCTCCCTACATACGAAGCTGCCGTCACAACTGCACTGGAGATTGAGTCTCAGTTACAACAGATCAAAAAGGACTTCGCACCGAAGGATATAGCTCCACCACCTCGCAAATTTAAGAAGCCTTTTCCTCCTGTGGGTTCTTCATCTTCGAGCAAGAAGCAAAAGACCACAGGTTCACAGATAGCCGAGCCTCCAATCAAGTGTTCTTACTGCAATAAACCAAAACTTACCGAGGCAAACTGCTGGAGGAAACAGGGTTTGTGTATCTGGTGTGGAGGCAGGGACCATCAAATCGGAAACTGCCCAAAGAAAAGGACTCCACCATTACAGAAGGAGCAACAGAATAGAGGAAAAGGAAAGGTTGTTGCATGGGCCTATGCCATGCAAGGGGGTGGAGGAGACGCTGATCCAAATGCTGTGGTTCAAGGTACAATACATTTGCATGACTTATCCATAATTGCATTATATGATTCGGGTGCGACACATTCTTTTATCTCTCCCTAATATGCTTCCAAATTATCATTATCTGCTGAGTGCTTGGCGTATGTGCTTGAGGTCAATTCCCCGTTGGGAATTTCTTATTTGTGTAATCGAGTCTTCCGAGAATGTCCGTTGAGGATAGATGATCGCGATTATCCTGCTGATCTCATTGAGCTTCCAATGAGTTACTACGGGATAATATTGGGAATGGACTGGCTATATCGGCATCAAGCTTATATTGATTGTCTCGGGAAAAAGATAGCTCTGGGAACTGATAGCGAGATTTTGGGCAAAAGGTTTGACAAGATTCCTCGAGTTTCTTATGTTAAAGCCGCCCGAATGATTCGCAAGGGATCTCCGGCCTTTGTTGCTTATCTACTAAACCGTCCAAAAGAGCAAGATAAGCTTGAGGAGGTACCAGTAGTTGGAGAATTCCCTGATGTGCTTCCCGAGAGTTTGAATTCTTTTCCTCCGGAATGAGAGATAGAGTTTGTGATCGATTTAGCTCCGGGTGCCGAACCGTATTCGAAGACTCCTTACCGTATGGCTCCGGCAGAGTTGAAAGAATTGAAGATTCAGTTGGATGGATTATTGGAGAGTGGGTACATTCGACCGAGTACTTCGCCGTAGGGTGCACCTGTCCTCTTCGTGAAAAAGAAGGATGGGACGTTGAGGATGTGTATAGATTATCGTGAGCTGAATCGGATGACGATAAAGAACAAATATCCTCTACCTCACATCGAAGAGTTGTTCGATATCCTGCAAGGGTCGAAAGTATACTCTAAACTTGATCTCCGACAAGGGTATTACCAGTTAAGGATTCGAGAGTCAGACATACCGAAGACTGGGTTTAATACTCGATATAGGCATTTCGAATTCGTAGTTATGCCTTTCGGGTTAACGAATGCCCCAGCTGCTTTCATGGATTTGATGCATCGTACTTTCCGGCCATATCTCGATAAGTTTGTGGTGATCTTCATTGATGATATCCTGGTTTTCTCAAAGACTACGGAAGAACATACCGAGCATCTTCGCATTGTATTAAGAACTCTCCGAGAGCATCAGTTGTATGCCAAGTTCAGTAAATGAGAATTTTGGCTTGATAAAGTTACCTTCCTTGGTCATGTGATATCAGGAGATGGAATCGAAGTGGATCCCTCGAAGATTGAGGCCGTAATGAAATGGGAGCAGCCGAAGACTCCAACTGAAGTCCGAAGTTTTCTAGGGTTAGCTGGCTATTATAGGCGGTTCGTTAAAGATTTCTCCAAGATAGCCGCACCGCTGACCAATTTAACTCGTAAGGACGTGCCTTTTAAATGGGACGACAAATGCGAGGCAAGTTTCCAAGAGTTACGGAAACGATTGACTACTGCTCCGGTACTTGCACTACCTGAAGGTTCCGAAGGGTTTACGGTTTATACCGATGCGTCGAAAGAAGGGTTAGGATGTGTTCTGATGCAAAAAGGCAAAGTGATTGCTTATGCTTCGCGTAAGTTAAAAGATGCTGAGAAGAACTATCCTATCCACAATCTCGAGCTAGCTGCTATTATCTTTGCCTTGGGAAAATGGCGACACTATTTATACGGCGTGACATTCGACATTTTCACCAATCACCAGAGTTTGAAATATCTGCATACTCAGAAAGATCTTAATCGCAGGCAACGTCGGTGGATGGAATTCCTTGAAGATTATGATTGCCGTATTCAATATCACCCAGGCAAGGCTAATGTAGTAGCTGATGCTTTAAGTAGACAGGCGAAGGTAGCTGGCTTGGAAGGAACCTCCTTGGAATTAATGTCCGAAGCAGGGAGATATCACTTAGTCTCTCAACCGCGGATTGCAAACCTCTCAGTGAGACCGGACTTGGTTCAGAGACTTAAAGACGAGCAGGGTGCTGATGACTGGATTCAAAGACAGGTGGCGAGGATGCAAAATGATCCGAACTCCTCATTTGCTTTTGATGATATGGGTCTTCTTCGTTTTAAGAACCGAATTTGCGTACCGAAGAATCTGAAGACCGAAATCATGGAGGAAGCACATAAATCTGCTTATGCCGTCCATCCGGGAGGTAATAAGATGTACAGAGATCTTAAGACTCAATATTGGTGGCATGGAATGAAACGAGAAGTTGCTGATTTCGTGAGACGGTGTTTGACTTGTCAACGAGTTAAAGCCGAACATCAGCAACCCGGTGGAACTCTACAGCCACTCTCTATTCCGGATTGGAAATGGGAAGATATTGCTATGGATTTCATGTCCAGATTACCGAGAGTCCGAGGCGGATATGATACGATTTGGGTGATTGTAGATCGTTTGACGAAATCCGCCCATTTCATTCCAATTCGAAAGACCACTAATGTCAAGAAGTTAGCTGAACTGTACATTGAGCAGATTGTAAAGCTACACAGAGTTCCGAAGAGTATCGTGTCCGATCGAGATCCTAAGTTTACTTCTCGACTTTGGCAAGAAATTCATAGAAACTTGGGAACGAATTTGAAATTCAGCACGGCCGCTCACCCGCAAACTGATGGTCAATCTGAAAGAACCATCAAGATTCTAGGCGATATGCTACGAGCTTGTGCTCTCGACTTCTCCACGACTTGGGACAAGCAACTGCCGCTCATTGAATTCGCCTACAATAACAGTTACCAATCAACAATTGGGATGCCCCCTTACGAAGCGCTTTATGGACGTAAATGCCGATCCCCTCTGTACTGGAAATTAGAAGATTGGCGAAGAACTAAAGACGGAGTGGAACGAGCTCTACCTCCAAAGACGATTCAGGAAACTCTTGAAAAGATTGCAATCATTCGACAGAGAATGAAAGCTGCCCAGGATCGTCAAAAGAGCTATGCTGATAGGAGACGCCGGGATTTGGAATTCGAAGAAGGAGACAAAGTGTTCCTCAAGGCGACGTTGAGGAAAGGTTTCGCTAGAGTGGGAAAAGGTGGGAAGCTCAGTCTGAGATATTTGGGACCCTATGAGGTTATTGAACGGATTGGGAAGACTGCCTACCGCCTGAACCTGCCCTCGACTCTAACTGGGATTCACAACGTCTTCCATGTTTCTCAATTGCGAAAATACTATCCCGACGAATCTCATATTCTCCGAGATGAAGAAGTCCAGGTAGAGCCTGACTTGACGATCGAGATGAAACCTGTTGAGATTCAAGATCGTAAGTTCAAGCAACTCCGCAACCGACAGATTCCCTTGGTTCGTGTGTTGTGGAGAAACCGAACCACCGAACAAGTAACTTGGGAGACAGAAGAGAAGATGCGAACTCATTATCCCGAGTTATTTGCGGATTCGAGTTAGAATCTGGGGACCAGATTCTCCGAAGGGGGGGATAGTGTAACGCCCCGCTATTTTTATAGCGCTTCGGTAAGCTTACCGACTAATTGCTCTTGTATGCATTGTTTACAATTATGTGACTTATATGATTTAATATATGAATAATATGATGATTTTATAAGAATTTTCATATTTGAATTGTTGTCTTTGAAATTTTATGAAAATTTTGAAATTTTATGAAAATTGTGTCATTATATTGGAATTACATGATATTATACTTGGAATATATGCAATATATATATGCAAACATATATAAATATATATGTATATATATATTCATAAATATCTATACAAATATATATATACAAGTATATACAAATTGCTAGTTAATTTTGACTTTTCAAAATATCCTATATTTATTTTATATTCTCTCTTTTCTCTCCATTTTTCTACACTATTCTCAAGCAACTCACCTCATCTTCAACCTCTACCTCTCTCGGCCACCCTCCCTCTCTCACCACCGCCATTACCAACCACTTCTAAGCACCAAGAAATTCAATCCTTCTTGCTACAAAATTGTGCTACATCATCCAAGGAACAAACTTCTACTTTTTATTTGTGCAAACAAGGTCTTATTTCTTTCTTCTCCCCACTTCATTTCTTCAAGGTAAGGTTGTTGGTTCTTTCAATCCTTTGGTTTGCATGGGTTCAAATGTTGATGAAGTGGAGAAGTATGCTAGAATGGTTGATTGATGAGCTTAGTTTGGTTGTTGATAGCATGTAGCATCACTTGTGATTTTTCTATTAAATTTGATCAATGTGCAATGTTGGCTTAATGATCTCATATGCTTAAATGGTTAGGGAATTCATGTTAGTTCATGATATTAAGCAAATTGGTGAAGTTTTATAGAGTTTGGGATTGAAAATCAAATGTTTGCACAAAAAGGGGAAGTGGCGGCATAAATAGTGGTTTTTTTTTAAGGTTTTGATTCGAGCTTCGTTTTTTGATTCTTTTGGCATCAAAAATCATTAAATATAGTACTTAAGAGATGCTAAAAGTTTCGGATTAATCGGAGTTGTTTTGCTATGAAAAGTATTAAACGAGGGGTGGTTTGTGTAATATGTACAAACCTTTGAATTTTGGTTTCCAAGCTTCCATATTACTTGAATGCTTAATCTAGCTTAATATTATGTATATTTGATTGTGTTTGAATGCATTTGAATGAGTTTAATTGTGTTTAAGTGCATTTATACATAATATGTTATTTTGAGCATAACATGCATTTCATAGCCGTGCGTCTTATTTGGTTGATTTATCGAGTCGTGTCTTACCTCGAGGCCTGTGTATTACAGGTAGGACCTCGCGGGGCTGATTCTGAGTTATTTGGCTATCCTTTTGTTAAATCTACAGGTGAGGATGTAAAATGTTTTCTAACTGGGGCTTGAACAAATATTGCGAAAACCATATCCCTTATATTTCAATTATATATTATCAATATTTGAAATAAAAAGGTTTTGATATAAAAAATGATATATGTGTATCTTTTCTAAAATGGTTTTAAAATAGAGACAAGAGAACTATTTTGATTTTAAAAGTAACATTTGGTCTAGGGACTTGCTCGTATGCCTCGAGTTATTCGGCAACGTGTTGAGAAACCCTAGGCGGTTACATACCTTGTCTCGAACGACCCTTTTGGTCAAATAAAACATTTATAAAGCGAGATTATACTTCCTTTAACCCTATTGAGGACGCTCTTAGGGTATATTTGGGCCCTGGATTATGTGAGAGGCGGATACCCAGAGACGTGCGTCTAGGGTTGAAGCCGGGTTCATAATCCAGATTATATATATGGATGGAGACCCAGTGACGATCATCTAATATATAATCAAAGGGTATTGTTCAGGGCTAGTCGGAGGTAGTCTAGCCTGAATAATACTTACACCGGCACCATTAGTCGGTTATGGCGAAATCTCGGGTTTCTCCTTGATAAGCCAAATGGTATTGAGGAATTTCATTATATTTGATATGTTTTGGGAGTCATAAGGAGATGGCCAGTTCTCGCCGGGAATAAAATATTTTCTGTAACGCCCCGAAAAATCCGAATTAGTATCCGGTACGAGCGGATTGTTATATTGCGCGATTTAATTATTTTATTTGATAGTTAGTATGTGTATTTTAACAATTTCATAAATGAGTGAATTTTGGTTTTTAAACCATTTCATGTCAACGTGTGTTCAATTATATGAGTTTTGACTATAATATTGTTTAATTCCGACAACCTGCTATTTTTAGTAAGTTCGGAGTAATTACGGTTTTGCCCCTCTTTTCGAAGTCAAGTCAAAGTTTGACTTGACCACTCTCTCTCTCCCTCAAACCTCATTCATGTAAGAAAGAAGAAAAGAAAAAAGAAAAAAAGAGAAAAAGAAGAGAGAAAAGAGAGAAAGCTTCGATTGCTCATTCCGATTTCGTTTTCCGATCGAATTACGATCCGTGAAACTTTTCGAACTCCTCACGATCTATTCTTCAAGTAAGCTTCTCACGTCCTTCGCGTTTAATGCTTCCTAGGCTATGATTTATAGAATTTTGTGAATAGTTTAATAATATATGAAAAATGTGAATATGAATGATTTTGTGGATGGATTTACGTGTTTCTTGGTCCTATAAGTAGATTAGATGTTGTAGATCATTATATGTAAGTTTAGTTTGAGGTTTTGCATGATTTATATGATTTAAATGTTAATTTTTGGCTCATTCCCGAGAACCCTCGCGATTTTCTGCTGTGTTGATAATCCGCACGGCCTGACGCACGGTCTTGTGACCATGCGCCAAGACCGTGCGCCTCATTTTGGCCTTGCACTGCCTAACGCACGGCCGTGCGCAAGCCGGTGCGCAGGCCAGTGCAAGTTTGTCCACACCGGCTTGAGCACGTGTTCAAGACCGTGCGTTTGCCCGTCCCCAAGACCGTGTGTATGCCTTAACCAAAATTTCTCCATTTTCAACTTCTTGCTCTCGGCATTGAGGGTCAAAGGGGTAATTAAAAAGTTGACTTTCTTCGTTTGACCTCCGATTCAAGATCCGATTTCACCTATAGGTCCTATAAATCATGAAATACATATTTTAGGTAGTTTGAATTTTTCCGACTTCGTTTGGGCCCCGTTTCTCGTGTTTTTCGTTTAGGCCTTTTTGGCTATTTTTCAAATGTTGTTCGTTTCTTCCGAAACTTGAATGCATGCTTCCTTATGGCATTTTATGCATGATTATGAACTATTATTGCATTCTAACTTGTTTTGCTTATCGAATTCTTTGAATTTCTATGTTTTGTTACAATGTGAACCTAAGTGATATGAATGATTGTTTAACGTGCATCTATGTGTTTTAAATCTTTCGTATAAGCCGTGCGTCGTCGTTAGTCTTATATGGTTGTGTCTTTGTCTTTTGCAGACGATACTCCCGTGGAGTAGTGTGCCTGTCTCGCATTTTGCTCTCGTTTTTGTCAAGCCAACAGGTGGGGTTTTCAGTTTCTTATAGTAGACGATAATACGTACATAATACCAACCCTACTACCCGATAAGCCTTGTTTTATGATTTGTTTTACATCCGTTTGTATATATAATAGATATTTATGCTTATACTTTTATGATCTTGAAATCGATTTAATATGAAAAGTATTATGTATAAGTTTGTGAAATGTTTACGAAAGAGGCAAGCAAATCTTTGTTTTCCGAAAGCGAACTTTGGCATTATAGCCTCGCACACGACTTGCCTCGAACGGTCTTTTGACCACATGGAAATGTTTGAAAAGCGAGCTATGTATATGAATATGTTTGACCTGTTCTAATGGGCCCGGAGTAAGGACGATAGGACGAAGTCGGTAGACGTCGGGTCTACGGCGTAAATTCTATGGTTTCCTCCACCTTCAGGAGCTCGGGGTGAGGCCGGAGTGGCAGCCCTTTGAGTACCTGAGCTTGTTTATGTATGATATGTGTAGTTAGGGGTTGCTCCCTGATTACAACTGGAGGAATAAGGTGGGTTTATGTTTTTATGATTTGACTGGTGGTTCAGAACTCTTCTCGCTGAGTTATACGCTTTGTTATGTTTCATTTTGAGCTAGTTCACCAATCGTCTGCGAAAACCTTTACTTCTGTTGTTTTCTTTCTGTTAAACTGGTGATCTACTTTTGTTTTTATTATGTACTGTCTTTTTCCCCCTCACTTAGTCATTTGACTAACCCCATTCATTTCACCCTTTGGTTTCAGGATTCTAGGCGGGATTCATAGTATTGGGTCTTGTCGTTCGAGTTACAAGTTTTTGTCTTATGTAAACTCTCGTTTCTTGTTGACTTATGATGTATGTAGAATTTGAATTGTGCTTATGAAAATCCGGGAATAATATTGTAGAACCCGTTGTAAACATTTGTTAATATTTATTGGAATTTGCTAGCCTTGGTGGGCTTTACCTATCTGCGCAATCATTATGGGTTTTATGTTTTGTTTTATATTGCTTCCGCTTTTGGGTTTGTCTCTGTTTTGAAACTCCCGCCTAGTAGTAAATGTCCGGTTTGCCGTTCGCCGGGTTTTGGTTCGGGTCGGACTCCTTTCGATCCCGGGTCAGGATCCGGTGCGGGGGCGTGCGTCTGCCCGTTTGGCGGCGCCCGCTACATTTTCTAAAATATTTTACTTTAGTATTTAATTCACAAAGCTTTGATGAATTATAAAGAGAAAGTATCGGCACTAGATTCGTTTCTTTATTAACCAAAGCGTGAATTAAATATGTTTATGTTTTAATTATTATATATATATTCTCCTCCTCACTGAGTTCGTTTGACTCACATCCTCTTTTGGTTCATGCTTCAGGTTAGCTGTTCGAGTGGTTGTTGGGTACTGGCAGCAGCGTTGTAGGCTTGTACAGTCCTTGAAGTCGGTCTTATGTATTTACTTTTGTGGATCGAACTTGTGATGTTGGATTACATGAAAACTTGACATGTTATGCTGATGTTGGACACTTAATGAATTGATGTTATAACTTGAGATAGATAATGAATTGATGTTATAACTTGAGATAGATAATGAACTTATAAATGTTTAATTTGGCCACGGATGGCAGTGTGAATATAAATACGATCTTTTGCTCATTGCTTCCGCTTGTTGGTGCTGTTGTTGTTGTTGTTGATGTTGGTATTGTTGTTGGGGAGTTGCTGTTGCCAGATTGTGGGAATCCCGTTGTCCGGGGTGGGTTTTCGAGTGGTGGTATCTAACTATCGCTCGGGGGCTCGTTTCGGTCCGGGGGTTGTGATGTTGGGGACGTCACAAGACCACCTCCGATGGTTGAACCCTTATACCGAAATGTTCTCTCTTCGAGCCCGTCACTTCCCTCATAACCATTTCTCCATCAGACTCTCCACTGGAAAGTTATTCCACTCCGAAGCTCCAATGAACCCTAAAATCGTAAATTCTAAATTAGAGAAAATTCGAGCAACGAATATAGAAACTGACTGCAAAATCGGCTTACCCATGTCGAGGAGGTCAGGAATGGTGCACTGGTCGCCGGCGAGGGTCGCCAGAAAACCAGCTCCACCCAAGCTCCGTCGCGTCATCTTCCCGACGCCATAACTCCGTTGTCGACGATTGGATGGAGGAGAGACCACTGCCATTGAACTCCTCTCGTCCAGGGCTACCTTCATCGGGTGGTGTGCCACCATGGGGTCACCGGAGATGGAAGATCATAGAAATGGTCGCCGGACTGAAAATTGGCCATATCTCCTTGACCGATGGTGGGATGGCCACGGGACGACCGCCGTTGGATTCCTCTCGAAAAATCAGTCCAGAACCACCCTTGTTCGCCAACTGAAAGTCGCCAGAAAAGCCACGACCACCACCATCTCAGCCATAGAACTTTCAAGCTCCACCGGGCCACCACCATCGTCCAAATGCCGAAAATGTTGGTACCAATGTGTTCCTCTCATCGAGACGATCGATTTCGATATATCATTTGCTTGAATCGGTAAAGAATTGAAAAATCCCCAAATTAGAGAAGATGAAGCTCACGTTCGTGCGTCTCTGTGTGGCGGATCTCAGATTTTTCATTTGTGCCTCACATTTTTCAATAATTGTATAATATATCCTATTCCTCGAAAATGTGCAAATAGTGTAAAGTCTCAGAATACGGCATACTTAGTGTCAAAATGACCGAAATAAAATGCTTAACAAAGATTGAGGTTCGTTTTATGAAAATTCATGAGTTTACAAAAAGTCAATGCTGGGAGGGTCAAAGTGTAATTAGTTTTGGGATAAAAATACAATTTCTTTAAAATATGACTTAATGAATAATATTTAGAATCTGATGAAAATATTTTGAACCTCGATAAAATATGCATTATTAAAACATTGAACCCTAGTCCAATGTACACTGTTAAATTACTAGATTAAATTAAACGAGCTAAAAATATAAATTTACCAAATTGACCCTAGTTAGTGGCAAAACAATGCAAATCAATTTCTAATTAATGCCTTGGGTTTTAAATGCCAAATCGATGATTTATAAAATTTTCAAATGCAAGAGGTGAAAAACATGCAAGTGTGAAAGACGTCGGGACCATAAATGGTCCGAATTCCGGTAACGTGTTAATCTTGAACTTGGAGATTGCGGGTCTCCTTCAAAAGAATCTGTCCTTAGATTCTACTTCTCACGTCAAACAGTTCTCTGCCTGAGCAGACTCCTGGGCAGACTCCTTTGATTCCTGGAAAATATGACATCCATGATCACTTACGTTCTCAATTCGACCAGCTTCCGAAGTGTTCTCCTTCCAGGTCGAGCTGTTAAAGTCGACGCTAACCAAATCTGCATATCGAACTCGCAACATAATCGCTCCTAGTCGGCTAAGAACTCCTTGTCCTTAGCACTCTCTAATAGCGCATAATGAGGCTATCGAATTCTCCGCTATCCACACAGAGATCACATAAAGCCTAAGCAACTAATCATTCAATCAGTGCAAGTAAGAATTAAAAGTAATTAAAGCACGTAAGTCACATGGAACACTTAACAAATATTTAAAGCAATTAAACACATAAGCTCATCCGATCTCTATCGTGGTTTGAGATCCTCGAAATCCGTGGTGACTCTGTCTGATCATAAGTTGACTCCAATAAGGTATCCAATCCTCGAGCTCTATCCCGGCACGATGTTTGACTCAGATCAAACTTCTTTGCCCATTCTTAATTTCGCCATTCAGTTGCTCGATGTTTCATTTCCTTCACAAGTCTGCACTAGTGACATCTGTTGGTTCCTGATGTGTTTTCCTTTACTGTTTTGTAGTCCGGATCCATACTGACTTCATTTCCGCTGTCACCTCTGGTTCTACTGTACCCTGCCTGAAAGTAGATCACGTAGCTCATAGGGTATTATCTCTAGAGGGGTGAGATACTGATCATATTCCAAAGCTCGGTCGAGCTCGATAGTGATTCCATCTGTAAGAATCCTTCCACTTGTATGGTTCCTTTGTTGATCCTGATCTGCTCCCACGCTGTCTGAAAGTGGAATGCGTATCCTGTTAGGTAGTATCTATGGGGTAGTGAGATACTGATTACATTCCCAAGCCCGATCAAGTTCAGTTGCAACTCCATCTGCTAGCTACCTTTTTCTGACATGGTTCTCTGATTAGTCCTGATATGTTCCCATGCTCCGTCCTCGAAAGTGGAACATCTGTATCACGATTCCGATCTTCAAACCTAAGTAACTCTTCATCTTCTGAATTTGTTTCGAAACCTGATTGTCGAATGTACTTCTGAAATCATGCTATCATCTGTCTCGCTGTTCAAGGTAGTTGTTGTCAACTAGCCTTACCTTAATGGTAGCTGTTGTCATCTGTCACAATTATACAAAAAATGCGACAAAAGACAAATGACAAGTCGGATTCGAGTAATACCAGTGCCGTTAGAACCGTTGCGTCGAGACGAATAATCTGTCTGAAGACACCGTTGCCGGATTCCCACCAGAACAGTTTCAAAATCACCGGAAACCGCCTGTCACTGCCGGACCACCTCCGATGGTCGAACCCTTATACCCATTTCTCAATCGGACTCTCCACCAGAAAGTTATTCCACTCCGAAGCTCCAATGAACCCTAAAATTGTAAATTCCAAAGTAACAAAAATCCGAGCAAGGAATACAGAAACGGACTTCAAAATCAGCTTACCCATGTCAATGAGGTTAGGAATGGTGCACTGGTCACTAGCGAGGGTCCCCGGAAAACCAGCTCTGCCCTAGCTTTGTCGTGTCACCTTCCCCGACGCCATAACTTCGTCGTCGGTGATCGGATGGAAGTGAGACCACCGCCATCAGACTCCTCTTGTCCAGGGCTACCTTCTCCGGGTGGTGTGCCACCGTAGGGTCACCGGAGATGGCAGATCGGAGAAATGGTCACCGCACTAAAAATTGGCCATATCTCCTTCACCGATAGTCGGATGGCCACGGGACCACCGCTGTTGGATTTCTCTCAAAAAATCAGTTCAGAACCACCCTTGCCCGCCACCTGAAAGTCTCCGAAAAATCCACGACCACCACCATCTCAGCCGCGGAACTTCCAAGCTACACCGCGCCACCACCATCGTCCAAATGTCGGAAATGTTGGTACCAATGTGTTCCTCTCATCGAGACGATCGATTTTGATATATCATTTGCTTGAATCAGTGAAGATTTGAAAATTCCCAAAATTAGAGAAGATGAAGCTCACGTTCGTGCGTCTCTGTGTGGTGGATCTCAGATTTTTTATTTGTGCCTCACATTTTTCAATAATTGCATAATATACCATATTCCTCGAAAAATGTGCAAATAGTGTAGAGTCTCGGAATAAGGCGTACTTAGTGTCAAAATGACCGAAATATAATGCTTAACAAAGATTGAGGTTCATTTTATGAAAAATCATGAGTTTACGAAAAGTCAATGTTGGGAGGGTCAAAGTGTAATTAGTTTTGGGCTAAAAATGCAATTTTTTTAAAATATGACTTAATGAATAATATTTAGAATCTCATGAAAATATTTGGAACCTCGATAAAATATGCATTATTAAAACATTGAACCCATCCAATGTACACTGTTAAATTACTAGATTAAATTAAACGAGCTAAACATATAAATTTACCAAATTGACCCTAGTTAGTGGCAAAACAATGCAAATCAATTTCTAATTAATGCCTTGGGTTTTAATTGACAAATCGATGATTCATAAATCTTCAAATGCAAGAGTTGGAAAACGTGCATGTGTGAAAGACGTCGGGACCGTAAACGGTCCGAATTCTGGTAAACGCGTTAATCTTGACCTTGGAGATTGCGGGTCGTCACACATTTATACAAAATATCAACCTTCAAAAGGGGATTTCCCTCTACGCAACTATGCAGACTTCATTATTAGAGCAATATATCATAATAAAGTTCGATAGATTCTAAAATCAACATAACATTTATTAGTTGTATAGGCCAGAATATGGATTTAGCTTTCTATAATTACGCAGAGCTCATTATTAGACACACATCGCATAATACAGTTCGATAGTCTTAAAAATCAACGTAGCATTCTTATTTGTATAGGCCAGAATACCCTTCTAGTGGATTTAGTTTCTATAATTACGCACACCTAATTATTAGACACACATCGCATAATACACTTCGATAGTTTTAAAAATTAACGTAGCATTCTTATTTGTATAGGCCAGAATACCCTTCTAGTGGATTTAGCTTTCTATAATTACGCAGACCTCATTATTAGACACACATCGCATAATACAAGTTGATAGTTTTAAAAATCAACATAGCATTCTTATTTGTATACGCCAGAATACCCATCTAGTGGTTTAGCTTTCTATAATTACGCAGACCTCATTATTAGACACACATCGCATAATACAGTTCGATAAATTTAAAAATCAACGTAGTATTTCTTATTTGTATAGGCAAGAGGAGTATTCTAGTGGATTTAGCTTTTTTTAGGTATAATAAGTATCCCATCACAGTCCCCTCACATTACCGCTTCAGATAAATCCTGCCAATATCTTTGAATTCAAATGCATCTTTTACTTTTACCGCCGCTTCAATAGTCAATGTGCCTAAATTGAGCGGTTGTGAATTGATAAATGACAAACTCTTTGAATTCTACTTTAATAACTCATATCGGTAACTTAACCATCGGGATCACTTACTACCCTAATTACCCATTCTTCTCCCTCTATTTAAACACAATAACTTAACGTGGAACTATTAGATCTGGAAAATGGAGATCACAAATATTTTGCTTTATCATGCAAGTGTTGAATACCACTTTGACAAGAACACTTTCAAGTCGCCCGATGATGTTCTTTACTTCAAACGGAAGGTCAATAGTTATCTGTTAAATCTTTCTTCCTTATCAGTCATTTTTTTTAAAAACTGAAATGTCTCTCTTTTTTGTTCCAGTGTCATGCAAGTTTGGAGTGTGGTATGAGTGTTTTGGTTGATGTAATGTTTAAAGATTCCACATCCTCTGTCCCGCAACTAAGGTGCAAATGTTTCTGGAATATTCATGGCCAACCTGACGCAAAACGACCATAGACCAGACGGAGTGAACGACTCAGCTTGGGGCAAAAATGCCACACTCCCCTTTGGAGCACGTTTCCTTCTGTACAGATAAATGCTTTTCATTAGCTACCAGTCGCTGGTGGTTGATGAATTAGCAAATAAAATGTCCTCCAATTGCACCCAAAGTAAATTGCCAAATAAGAAGGCGAGGACATACTTGGAGGACTAGTATGTTGCATTGATGTTAGATTGAGTGCACTTATCGTATGAGAGAGCTCGTTTACCCACGAACTATTTGAGTGATTAGTTTGATTTAACTAGTTTGTTCAGGGCAAACTGTATGAGTGATTAGTATGTTGCACTGATGTAAAACATTGTTGAACTGAAACTTATAATGAAGAGCTAATTTTTAAATTTACGTAGTTGTACTCTGTGAAATATAAAATGTTGTACTGAAATTACTGTTTGTCGAATTCTTAATATTCTATTTTTACCCTTCAATGGCATCCTTTCGTCTCAAAATTATGCAGATCCCTTTGTTAGAGACGCATTTATTAGTATTTTTAGACAACTTATGCGACGCCGCATAAATTCGCGTAGTCATGTGAAAATTATTATAAGTTATTGTTAATTTAGGACCTTATTGAATTAAAATTCTAACTATTTGGTTCGAATTAGAAATAAGTGAAGTTGTGAGGAAAGATTACACAATTTAGTAACCTACCTAATTAAATACACGCTACACACACAAAATACAAAACACACACTAAAACACACTCAGAACACATAGAAAACTGACGCTGCTGAAAACGTGAGAAACACACACCAAAGGTGCGATTTCACACACTACCATCGCACCTTTCCGTCTCTCCACCAAATCATCTGAAATCTTCCGGAAACTTGAACGCCTCGTCGAGGAGAAGTGAGTGTTGGCCATGAAAGGTGAAGAAAACCGATGACGGTGGCTCGACGCAGACAAACAGCAGCGGCGGCTACTGGCGTGGCGGCGGGCGACTCTCCGGCGAGTGTTTTCTGACAATAATAGGTGGGTTTTAATGGGTTATTCATGCACAACACTTCCATGGTGTTAAATTTCCATGGCGGCGGGCGACTCTCCGGCGAGTGTTTTCTGACAATAATAGGTGGGTTTTAATGGGTTATTCATGCACAACACTTCCATGGTGTTAAATTTCTGAAATATTGATGGTTTGTGGATAATTATGGAAGATGCTAAAACCTGGGGTTAGGGTTTCGAGATTAATTGGGGATTTTTTGTGTAATTAAGCATGAATGATGAGAGTTATGTAGAAATTGATAGGAAAATTAGGTTTAACTCGAAAAACTAAACAACCGTGTAAGTCGAGAGTTGTCCGGCGACACCCAGCGGCGGTCCGGCGACCCTAAATTAGAACGAAGCCCTCGTCGCACTGAACCTAGTTTTGATAAAATTCGGACTATTCGATACGTGAGTTTGTGGATTTTACCGGATATGGACAAAACTGAATAAACTTATATAATTAGTTAACTAAACCTTGGCAATAACAAGCATGAATGTTCGGATTAAAAATTGAAGTATGTTAATGCAAGTGTACTACAACAATCAGGTGACTAGTAAATGTTCAGTAACTTTATATAGATGAAAAATGGATGAATAAGTTGGTAAGATAAAAAGGTTAACATTAACCAATCTTTGATTAAGGTCAGGCTATTAATGATAACAGATTATTATTGTTCATTGACATTAGCCTTAATTAGATTATGCTTGTTAATGACTAAAGGGCTTTGCTAATGAATATGGTGAATAAAAATTACAACATACGGTAATTTTATAAAGATCAGAAATGAACTGAATTAGTGGGAAATTATTAAGTTAATTATAGAAGTGGATTGATGATGTTAAATGAAGGATAATATAATTATATTTACGTTTCAAACTTAGGTTTGCATTAATTATGAAATTACGATAGGGAGCTTCTTATCTAAATAAGTCGATAGATATATCGAATTGCACTTTTATTGGCAAGTAGCATCAACCATCTAGTATTATCGAATAAAGAGACGAATAGAAAGGATGAGTAATAAATGTGTGGTTAATTGTACTTTACTATCAGGTGACGTTGATTCGTGGAAGATAATAGAAGAAAGACCATCAATAATAAACGAACCCCCTCTTGGTAGGGAATGAATAAATCCGTACACCGTTCTTTAACTTATGCTTTTATTGCTTTCGTGAACCTTAATTGCCTTTTACCGCAATTGTTTAAATTGTTATTTGAGCATTTTCCTATCGTTCGATTGTGTGATTGTGAATTCGGAAGTATTTGTCAATAAATGGATTACATGTTGTGTGGGGTAAAGTGTTACGCCATGAGAGCCTCTTCTTGAGCCTATGTGGCCAAACGCTCCATGTGCAGTATCCATCGCTTGAGCCCGTATGAGCCACCTCTGAATTCCCTAATTGATAGTGATTGATTGAAAGTGAAACCCAGTGATCGGTGTGTGACGGCTATTGGGGGCACCCATAGCTCGCATTTATATTTATTCCATTGGGGGCACCCATGGAACGACCATGCGAGGGCTCCTGCTGGTCGAAGTATAATGAGTGTCTAGTGTGGCCACCTAGAGTGAAGGCGATATAAGGCTGGACCCTATACCCATGTGATTGTTTAAAAACTAAAGTAATCGTTTGATTGTGCACCTACAATGAACTGTTCTCATATTATTACCCGATCGTTCGTTTGAACTAAAAGTGTTCTCTTATTGTGAACTCAAGTGAAACTACTTTATTACTGCAACTTTATAATTGATTGATTGCCCCACTGAGTCACTTGACTCACTCCCTCTATTATTTTGTGTTATGTTCTCCAGAATAATTGAAATGAAGTGTAAGAGTGAAATTGGGCTGACAGTGTTGTGAATAGATCGTGGGTTGAAATTTTGAGATACAGATTCGTTTTTGTATTTAGTTTCTGATATTGTTAACGCTCGAGCTTAGTTATTTACTATCTGGGCTGGGGCGTTACAACTTACAATATATATGCCTCAAAATCGTATCATAAACAGGCCATTTTTACCATCCAATGGCATCTTATTGTCTGAAATTACACAGATTTCTTTGTTAGATACACATATCATATTATTTAACGACAAGTTTTAAAATCTATTCAACATTTTATATTTCAGATTATCCAGAATACCCTTTGTAGCGCCCCACTCTACAGCCCCCGAACCTGCACGGATTCCCAAGCCGAATACAGTGCCTCGACCCGAGAACCCATGCAAGCTAACGGGTCAATCCCGACACTTGGCAACAGTGAATCCCCAAAAATAAAACATTTAAATAAATCAGAGAATATATATAGCGGAAGCATTTAAATTCATATAAACAAAAATGCCACTCCGGGGCCATTTCATTAACAATTATCAACAACAACCCATTCAGGGGCAACATAAATTAAATAAAAAGTTACGGAGATCAATATAATATTATCTACAATCCAGGTTGAAAAGAATAAGGAACGAGAGAATAAAAGACAACCAACGAGACTCGGCAAAACCAAAAAGCCTATCTATGCACTGTTGCCCATCCGACACGTAAGACATGTCGGTCTCTCTCAAACCTGAGGTGTAACGGCACGTCCCCAAATACGGTGCAACGTGACGTCCCGCACCAAGTCATAATCCATAACCAGAACTAAAGGTCCAGTTATGAACTACAACCTGGCGAACGGAAAATAAATACCAGGCGGATTTGTTTTACAAAATAATAGGACAGTGAACAATAATACAGCGGCAGCAAATTAGCACAACCTACCTATAACGCCCCCGATTTGAGAGCCACTCACACGGCCATGTGGAGAGGCCATGACAATTGGTAGTCACGGCCTTGTGTCACGGCCATGTGGTGAGGCCGTGAGAATGATGCTCACGGCCTTGCAACAGGTTGTGCGGACAGGCCGTGTGAATTGATTTCCGTCCCACATCGGAAATTCAAATGTAATTCGAAGGGTTTATAAGTTAGAACTCATGTACAATCAATATGGATTAATCCCTTTTGGCAAGTGCTTCCTAAGCCAAACTTTAGGGTTGTGCACAGTGGATTCGAAGCTTATACCCGCGCGTCCAACGGGCGCCGTAGTGAGGGTTCTCTTCTCCGCGCCCGGGGGTCGTGACATGAGGCAAGAACCAATTAAAAGAGGGTGAGTAAAAAAAACTCAGTGAAGATGTGAGAACAAGTCGAGTCATGCTTCCGGATTTTTTTATAGAAAATACATATGCGATAAGGAAGAAACCGGAATATGCTTCGACTTGGATATTCAATTAAAAATTAAAATCAATAACACTATAAAGCAGTAAATACGATCCCAGCGAGAATGGGCCTGTTCCTCCTTATTTCTCCACGGTTCATGTAAAAATACTCCATCGCCGGTGTCAAGCTAAGGAGCAACCCGAAGCTCAACCATATTGAATTTTAGGAAAATGTGCAACGAATGCAACACCCACCATCACTCCCAACCGTGGCTATCATCTCCTGACGGGCCATGATTGACGCTTATTTTTGGGAGAAGCACCTCGGATTACACCCTGGACGCCCGTCCCCAGATGTAACCTTCGAATACCTTCCCGGGCCCATCTTGAAAATAATCATGTATTTGCTCGCTTTAAAAAAACCCATTTGAATGCCAAACGACACTCTGAGCAAGGGTGACGACGAAGGGGTTAAATCCTAAGTCAAACCGTCACGTAAAATAAATAGTTTTCTTGCCCTTTTGAAAATAAATCAATTTGGTTTAATAATGTATAATTTTTGATATTAAATGATTTGAGGATAAAACATAAAAATATAAACTCGAAATATATAATACATTAATAAGGGATTAGGGGGTTCGCAATTGTATATATATATGTTCAAGCCCAGTTAAAAGATTTAAATCCTCACCTGGAATCAAAAAGAGAAAGCCTAGCCGCTAGACTCACTGGTCTCCAACGCCGGACTAATCTGGAGACAAGACAAGACCTATACGAATCAATAACGACAACAAACACTAAAAGCGCAAATAAGCAATTATTGGACGAACGGCCAACCAAACATGTTTCCCATCATGCATATGCCAATTATAATATGTAAAGAAGCTATCATGTAAGTTTCACGCAATTCCGACAAGTTGTCAAAAATACACATAATTAGAATTACACTATTCACAGCCCGAACGAGGGCGAAATTAAATAAACATTCCAAAATATAAATCTACAAATTAAAAGGGTTCTATAGGTGAAAACGGTGTAATTTTTGGAGTCCGTATGCAAAAAGTCAACCGAAAATATTGACTTGAGGACTCAATTGCCGAGAGCAAAATTTGAAAAAGTTGGAAAAATCTCTAAGTGTTTCACACGGTCTTGTGCACGGTCTTGAACACGGTGTCAAGACCGTGCACGCACACACGGCCAAACGCACGGTTTGGACACACGGGCTTGAGCCCGTGCGGGCAAAAAGAGCTGCACACGGGCTCCTGCACGGTCTTGCGCAAGACCGTGCGTTAGCCCGTGTGGTTTAACTGAACCCAGCAGAAACTTACGGGAATTCAAATTTTCTAGCCAAAAATTCATAAAAATCATATTTATAACGCAAATCAACACTCATAAATTATAACAATCATTAATCATCAACTAATTCACATTTACGTCCAATAAAATCATGAATTGATCAAGAAACGGGCTCGATCTAAGCATATATCCTAAAAATTCCGAAATAATCAAATAATCTCAAAACCTCGAAAATCCGTAAAAGAAATTGGGGAAATTGGTACCTATAGAAAGGTATCGATGAACTGATCGTTTAAAAACGATTGGCGCGAAATTCTACGGAGATTCGAGCTCGGCACGATCGATTAGGGCTTCGGGAGAAAATTCTCTTTTCTTCTTCTCTCTCTCTCTCTCTCTATCGAATTTGAAATAAGGTTTGAAATGAATTTCGATACTTTTATCAAATATCTTCGAAATATCGAAAAATACTAAGGGTTATTTTAGTAATTTTAGAAAATCCAATAAAATACGCGTCGATCAAATATAACGATTAAATATTAAACAAACGAACGCAATGTAGACACGTAATTTAAATTCGCAATTAATATTATCACATTGGTTTTTATACTAAAATAATATATAATAGTTCACATATAACGAGAATTTAGGGTTTAGAAAGATAATTAACGCGTAAAATTTACTCACCGTAATTCTCGGATTTCTGGGTCGTTACACCCTTCCAGTTGATATCCATCGTACAGTTACGCAGACTTCATAATTAAGATCACATATCATATTATTCAACGACAAGTTTTAAAATCCATTCAATATTTTATATTTCGGATAGGCCAGAATAGCCTTCCAGTTGATATCCATCTGTACAGTTACGCAAACTTCATAATTAAGATCACATATCATATTACTTAACGACAAATTTTAAAATTCATTCAACATTTTATATTTCTAATAAAATAAAGGGAATTTTTTTTTACCTCCTGACCTTTGCGCTTTTTTGCAAATTGTCTCATGACCTTTTTTTTCGACAAGTTGCCTCCTCACCTTTCATAATATTTACAAATTACCTCCTAAAATACACTTGTGGCGGAATATTCCGTCCAGATGCCAACACGTGTGCCACACGTGAGTTTCTTAAGGGTAGAAATGTCATTTAAACTTCGACCCGACCATTTCACTTACCCGAGCCGACTCAAATATTTTAATCTAATTAATTATCAATCTAATGTTCTCTCTCCCAAATCAATTAAAAAAATCAAGGTTTCTCTCATTTACATCGTCAGGTGATTTCTTCAACTTTCCCAATTTATTTCTTGTTATCCTGCAATCCGACCATGGCGCGGATGGTCAAAAGTATGAGCAAACAAAAAATACAAGCTGGGCGCAACACTCCAGATTATGGTGAGTTTTTTCCCTTATTCATTGTGCGGTTACCGTGGAAAATAAATTTTTGGAAAAAGATGTTGAATGATGATATAATAAGATAGAGAGGTCCAACGGAAACTAGATCAGTAGCAGCTAGGTCGTCATACAAATAATTAATTAGATTAAAATGTATGGGTCGGTCAGGCAAGTGAAAGGGGTCAGGTTGAAGTTTAAATGACGTTTCTATCTTTAAGAAACTCACGCGTGGCGCACGTGTTGGTATCTGGACATAATATTCTGCCGAAAGTGTATTTTAGGAGGTAACTTGTACATATTGTGAAAGGTGAGGAGGCAACTTGTCGGAAAAAATGGTCAAGAGGCAATCTGCAAAAAACTGCAATGGTCAGGAGGTAAAAAAAAAATTCCCTAAAATAATATATACCTAATAAGTATTGTCCCATCACAGTCCCCTCACCTTACCGCTTCCCATAATGCCTGCAATATCTTTGAATTCCAATGCAAATTTTTACTTTTACGACCGAATCAATAGTAAATGCTGCCTGGACACATTAATTCTTCTTCTCCCTCTATATAAACACATCAACTCAACACCTAACCATTAATTAAAAAAATATATATTCACCTTGGAACCCAGATTTCGATCTGGGAAATGGAGATTTCGAATGGTTTGCTTTATCATGCAAGGGTTGAATACCAAGTGTACCAAAACAGAGTCAGGTCGCTGGATGATATTTTCTTCTTCAAACGGATGGTAAAAATTTATTTGATAAATCTTTCTTCGTTATAATGCATTTTTTTACTGAAATCCCCCTCCTTTTAGTTCCAGTGTCTTGCAAGTTTGGATCTCGTTTCTCTATACATGTCTCCCACCGGAACTGAGCTTAAGGCTCAGGAGGAAAACCTCATTGACCTAGATCGAAGTTTATTAGAAGGTTTTCCTCATTGGAACACGTTTCTTTGTACATGAACGAGTAGAGGAAGTAGCAGACACAGAACTTCCAATTTATGATGCCATCTCCCGTTCTCCTAATTCTGCACAACCTACTGAACTGGGGAAAAGCAGGAACCCATAAATGATTGGTTTCGATGTCTTCCCACTAGAGCGGGCTCTGGAATCGGATATAGTAATAATGGCGAGGACATCGGATTCATTAGCAGCAGAGAGTTCAGCTGGGATGACATGTATATTTTTTTTTTCATTGTTATCTTTCCATTTCAACATGTTAGAGGAAGATATGTGAGTGAGAACTAGTATGTTGTACTGATGTATAAACTTGTTGAACTATAACTTATAATGGAGCTAATTTCTAATTATCGTATTCGTCTTGTATTGTTTAAACATTAAAATTTAGAAATTATCGAACTGAACTTTGGAATGTTGATCTGATAAAGAAGTATGCCTAATTTTAGATAACTTACAATATTAGTGCCACCATATCGTCTCGTCTCAAAATTACGCAGATCCCTTTGTTAGATACGCATTCATTAGTATTGTTAGACAACTTACAATATCAGTGCCACAAAATCCTATTATAAGCAGCCATTTTTACCCTTCAAGGGCATCTTCATGTCTGAAATTACGCAGGTCCCTTATTTAGATACGCATTCGTAATTAATGTTAGACAACTTACAATATCAGTGCCACAATTTTGTATCATCAACATTCCATTTTACCCTAAAATGGCATCATCTCGTCTCAAAATTACGCAGATTCCTTTGTTAGATATGCATTCGTTAATATTGTTAGACAATTTACAATATCAGTGCCACAAAATTGTATCATAAACAGGTCATTTTTACCCTAAAATGGCATCATCTCGTCTCAAAATTACGCAGATCCCTTTGTTAGATACGCATTCGTTATTATTGTTAGACAACATACAATATCAGTGCCACAAAATCATATCATAAACAGGCTATTTTTAGCCTTCAAGGGCATCTTTCGCAATTACGCAGATTTCTTTGTTAGATACACATTCTTCAGTATTGTTAGACAACATACAATATCAGTGCCACAAATTCGTATCATCAACAGGCCAGATTACCCTTCAATGGCATCATCTCGTCTCAAAATTATGCATATCCCTTTGTTAGATAATAATATTAGAAACGAAATATTATATAGATAAAACGTTAACCAATACCAAAAAACTTGAAGTTAAAACAACAAAACAAATATAAGGTTCCACAAACAAATTGTTGGAAAATACATTCAGAAAAATATTAATACAACAACGAGTAATTATTATTCTGCCAAAACAAAGACTTAATTACACAAAATGGAATTCAAATTGCTCCAGAACTAGAGCTAATCAGTAATCATTATTAACCTCATGTCGATAATATACGGTTCCATCATGTTGTTAACATCATTATCGGTGAGCAAACTAACCCATATCCCCGACTTCTGGGGAACCCTGAACTGTACAGCGTGGATTTCGATTGAAAATTGAGGCCATTTTTCACTAACAAGCTCGAATAACTCAGAGATCTTCATTCCCTCCCTTAATGCTAATACATTCATTATTCCGTTGAATTTGACACAACCGATTAGCTTGGTGGAACGTCGAGTATTAGTAGGAGGCCTTCGAGAAGCAATAGTTTCCATTTAATCGCCCTGAAAATGCAAAGTTCCGACGTATTTAAGGTATCAGTAGTCGTCGCCGCCGCCGCTGCCGTACAGTTTATGTTTAGGTCTTGAAATGAAAAGCGAGGCTAAATGAATTTGGGGTTTGGAGGGTATGAAATTTAAGGGCAGATCGGTATTTTCACAAAAGAGAAAGCAAAGTTAAAATTGAAATTTGAATTGGATACCTAAAATGACTATTAAAAAAAATGGGTAACAAACCCGTATGTTCATTTAAAATCAACTTGCCCAAAAAATAATTCAAACACCGTATCAGACACAATGAAAGATTGTGTTTAACAATGCATTGCGGATGAAATTGTTGAAAAACTTTACTAGAATTAGTAATATGTTGTTCTTATGAATTTGAATTTTTAGAGTAGTTTTTTAACTATAATACTTTCGTGCAATTATAAATTTGAAATGTGAAGGTTTTTAGTTAATAATTTTAAAAGCCGATTATCTATTCTGTTCTTAAAGTAACTTTGCCCTTCAAATATTTATCCTAAAAGTACACAGGGTGCAATTTCCGAAACTTTTGAATATTCCAGGGTACATTTAGCTTATTTTTCTAATTTAAGGGTTAATTTAAATACTTGTAGGACCGCACGTACTTTGCACGTAAACATATAATTTATGTGAAATAATAGAAAATAATATGTTTTAGCATTATTTTTTAGAATACAGTAGAAACCCACCCATGAAGCTCATGACAATCCATCATGTTCTGAAGTAAAGAAACTTCAAGCTTGAAAATAATGAACCCTTCAAAGTCACTAAGAAAACCCATCCAAAAATTATATACATCCAAAGCATAAAAAAAAAACAAAAAAAAAAAACAAAAAAAAACACATATACTTAGCCAAGCTAATTCATAAAACCTAGCTGAGAAACAAAAAATCTAGATCATTCCATTAAATCCAAATCCAGTACCTCCAAACAAAAATTATTTTTCAAATTAAAGTGTCAGTTATCTATGATTTGGATGTTACTAATGTTTAACATCATTCAAAATTTATAGGAAAAGAAAGGTGTGGGGTGTATATATGAATAAAAAAGGAGATATATAGTACTAAATTAATATTACCTTCATTTGAAGTCAAATATACCTCACTCTTCGATGCACCTGAAAAAATCAAAACACAAGAAAATAAAATCAAGAACAATTCAAAATCGCAACAAAAATTATTTTGCTTTCTTTTTTTAAAATCAAAATTTACCTCAACTTGCCGTTATAAAGACTGCACATAGTTAATGATCTCATAAGCATAAAAACTTTTCCAGTCACCTAGGGAACATAAATATTAAGAATAAATTTGTGCAATGTGATCATAAAAGATATGTACAGCCTTCAATTAACCTTAAAAATATGTGCATACCTTACTGCTACCTAGTACAAGATCTTGTAAGACTTGCATTAATTCTTTCACTGATCTTCTCTTTTCGGACCTATACAGGAAGATTAACAAAATGACAATGAGAACTTTAGTAATTAATGAAAATAATAAAATAAATAAATAAATAATTTCCATATGTGCATCAACATTAAAATTGTTTGGTGGGAAAGGTACCTCTGTTACATTATGAATAGCATTATGCAAACTTGACTAAGATTGGACAGGATAGTTATCTGACGAGTACAGATTCTGAGGAAATGATCCACGAGACAGGAAAATATGCAATTAATTTTTCTACTGAACTCAGTTATACTTCACTCTCCAATGCACCCGAAGAAATCAAAATGAAATAGAATTTTCTAGTTCAATATGATTCCATTATTAGAGTGCATAACTTTATATATTTGGTCATGAAATTTAAATATGAAACAAAGACTTTAATTTGTGCTTAATAAATGAGAAGATAAATAGTTGGGAGAAGTGGAAGAGTTTGGACAATTATAAGAGTTTAAGAGTTTAACTTGATTTGGACATTATTTGGGATTTTTAATATTAATTTATTTTTATTTCCTAATTACTAAGGGTATTTAAGTCAATTCACAATAGGGAAGAAACAACAAAGTTGTTCCACACTTTTATAATAGTATAGATAGATAGATATAGATTAGTTATCACATTCTCAGTTATGTGATTACATAACTAATGTTTAGTTCGTCTTATATATTATGGGCAAGGAAATTATATTCCTTATACACGTTTGGTAACTGTATAATTAGCATGGAATGTAATTCATATTTGGAAAAAAAGACTTCTATATCCTCATATTTTATTTACACAATCTAGTTCAGTGTTTATCTTTTTTTTGGTGTTGAATTCAATGTTTATCTAAAAATGAAGGAATAAAGTAATAGGAAAAATCTGAGAAAAATATTTTTGACCAATAAGGATATTAAATATTTAAATTTATATATTGTATATATTAATTTTGACCATCTTAATTCTTTTCAATTATTAATAAACTTTTTTATATTATTTTTATTATGTATCAAAAGAAAAATACAGATCATTAATCACATTAGGAAAGTCAAGACATTTTTCTTACCTAAAAAATCGAAAACATCTCCTCCCATCTCTTTTGATAACAAAAATATGGAATAGGAGATCTCAATTTTTCAAATGGTTTCCAACTTACAAGAAGATATTTTATTTTCTAGAAATCCTAAATTAAATCACAATCAAAATACTCTCAGAAAAGATCTTAGAAAATATTTCTTTCGCAATTATTCAATATTAACAATAAAAAAAAATTTGCACCCATGGTTATGAAATTAATAAATTAAAATAAAGTTTGAGAAAGAGTGGATGTGTACTTGATAAGATGAAAGCTTGTGACGAAAAATATATTAAATGAGGGAGAAAAAAGAAAATTAAAAAACGTGTAGGATAAAAAAGGCACCAAAATTTTAGATCGTAAGTGAGTGAGAGATTACTTGGTTAAGTTATCACCAGTGTTTTGAAAACCGGACCGCATCGGCCGGTTTGACCGGTTCTACCGGTGATCGGGGCTTGATCTGGTCCAGAAGACCCTCAGAACCAGCATGAACCGGAACCGGAGTGAGCCGCCAAAACCGGCTTAAAATCGGAAAAAATCGAACCGGACCACTGGTTTGGTATTTTAAGTTTATTTTTATTGACAGAAAAAAGTAAAAAAGTGTTGAAATTAGGATTTGAACTCAGGATCCATTAAACGATTAAAAGAAGACTAACCAATTAAGATATTATACTTATTTATTATTTGCAAACTCAAGTTTTCTTTATACTTTTAATTTTCCAAAGACTTGTATAGACTTTCACGTGGAATATTATTACTTATACAGTTTTACTCTTTTTTATTATATATATTTTTTCAAGTAATATTAATTGATTTTGAAGTGTTTTGTAAACTCTATATATAACATGAAAGAAGCTTATATTTTTTTTGCTTATACTTAAAATAAGTTATAAAATTATATTACATTGAGTATTTATAAAATTATATATATATATATATATATATATATATATATATATATATATATATATATATCTGACGTCATACCGGTTGAACTGCTAGTTGAACCGGTGACCAATGAGGCTACCGATTCGACCTCCGGTCCGGTTTTGAAAACATTGGTTATCACAATACCACATAAAAATAGGGAATGTGATAACTGATAACTTCTTATATTACCAACTTTTGGGATTTACTTTACTTAAATTCAAAAAAGTTACCAAACACAATAATTTAATATCTGTTAATCAAATAACCAATTTATATAACTTAACCTGACAAACAAACGGTTCCGTAGAGTGCTAAGTGCTAACTGTAAGTCATCATAATTAGTATGGTCGACAGTAATAGTAAAGGAAAGGCATAAAAAAATTTACAACCATTTTGAGTTGTTATGCCCCATGGATATGGTATGGATACAGCAAAACGAATTCTTTCTAACACGTACCACTGTAGATGTATCGGATATCCAACAGAATATCTGACTTGACACGACACGAATACTCCAAAACTGATAATTATTTTTGAGTGTCCGATACATCATATAAGCAATTAAGCATGATCCTCAGATTTATTGGTGCGAAAAAGGAACTTTCCTATTTGAGTTAGGTGAAGTGCTTCTAGTGTGTCTTCCACTACCTTCACAAAAAGGGATTAGGGATGGGACTCGTTTTCATTATAAACATTGCTCACATGGTGTTTGATGAAATGCCAAAAAAGAAAGAATACATCCAATGAAACCAAATCCCACAAACTTTCTTCTTCTTCTTCTTCATGTCTGCTTCCTTCTCTTCACCCTCACATATTTGTTCAATGATACTACTGCAGCAGAAGACCATGGCTATAATTCAGCTTGCAACGGCTCGATAGCAGAGTGCAATAATCAGGAGTTGGAGATGGTGATGGAGTCGGAAATAAGCAGAAGGTTTCTCGAACAGAAGAAATACATCTCGCCGGGAGCTCTCGAAAGGGACCAGCCGGTCTGCAACGGTGGTTCAAGAGGAGAATCTTACTCCAGAGGCGGTGGCTGCCTGCCTCAGCCCACAAATCATTACAGTCGGGGTTGCTCCAAATACTATCGTTGTAGGAGCGATGATTAATGAGTGTTCTATGAATTTTTTATCTTTTCTTGATAAGGTGTATTTTCTGAATTTGAAACTGTGCTTCTGGTTTATCTAATGCACGAATTACGTCTATTGTCCCTGATGTTTGCGTTAATTACGATTTAGTCCATCTAATTTTTAAAATTACTAGAAACTCCCACACTTCACTTTATTATAGAAAAGACTCACTCGAATTTGTGTAATATTGAAAATTTTAAGTGGATATAGATGCAATTAACCAAAGATAAATTAAAAAAAAATAATGACTGAGGCAAATAATTTAATTAGTTATGGCATTTTTAGTTTTACTAAAATGAACCAGATATATATGCATCACATAATCGAATTTCAGGTTGTTTGACTATGTTATCTTAATGTATTTTCGAAATAAAAAAGATGCTACATCTAATTTTAAGGTTTAAGATTTTTCAGTATTGAAAAACCAAGTCTTGTAACTTCTAAAATGTTAAGAGATCACAAAAGAGAAGAGGAAAATGTGGAAAAAGTCGGGGAGAGACGAGAGAGAAAAAAAAAATATATATATATATATATATATATATATATATATTACACCAAAATCAAAGCTATTGATCACAATTATATAAGCTCTATTACACCAAAATCAAAGCTAGTTTTATGAATCACAACTATAGCTTAAAAATTACCAAAAACTTATAAGCTATTCAATTTTATTTTTATCCAAATCTTTAACAGCTTATACTTAAAATAAGATGTAATAATTTATAAACTTCAAAGCTAGCTCTCCATACAGAAATACTACCAAAGTTGAGAAATGCAGTATAAGTTGAAGGTGTGGAACTCCATAGAGAAAATCATTTGAGATGGAGCTTCCATACCTCTCGAACGTTGGACGAACCATCTGCAACCTCAGCAACTAGAGAAGAGCCAAAAGCACCTGAGGAAGTTCAAGAAGAAGAAGAAGAAAATTACAAATTGAAGTTCAGATGAAAGGATATGAAATTCGTTCACAAATTCCTTATATCCCAAACAAAAGATTAGAAAGTATGTGATTTCAAATTCCTCACCAAATACATATCCATCAACAACAAGAACCAGTTTTACTTATTAATGAAGGGCAAACAACAAAGGACTCACCATCTTTTTCAACGAGAGATAGAAACCTCCTTGATCCTCCTCCCACCCCAAAATAATACTTCTTTGCTGCCATGTACACAACTCCATGGGGATTACTCAAGCACTGTTCAATACGAAAATGTTCAATTTCAAAGATTGAAGAATTATTAAACAGAAAAATATAAAAACTAAACCGAAAATACCTTCTTTATCAGTTTGTACAGATTGGGCAGTGCAGAAATTGAGTACACTGTCTCTGCCATGAGAATAACATCATAATTAGCTGATTTATCCAGCTGCACTTCGCCCCAGTCCCCAGCAAAGAAGCGAGTCTCAGTTTTAATATTCTCAATATTAGCAGTAACATTGGGAATTGTGAGGCATTGCAGTACTTCTGCATTGAAATCCTGGAAATGCACAGCTGCTGCACCCTATTGCAACAAAAATAATGATATAATAAGACCTAATTTTAGGGTTAATTACATTTGGACCCCATGGGAGTTTGCTAAACTACAAGTTGTGACCCTCTTAGTTAAAATATTACATTTACACCCCACAGGAGTTCATAATTATAAAAAAAATGCCATTTTTACGGTTCCATTAGGAATATTCCGTAAAAAATTTGACGGAACCCTAAAAAAACCCTAAAACTTTGGTGTTTTATATAATTATGGAATTCCTGTGGGATGTAAGTGTAATATTTTGACTATGAGGGTCAAACTTGTAGTTTAGCAAACTCCTCTGGGGTCCAAAGGTAATTAACCCCCCACTTTTATATTGAGATGAAATGTGAACTGAAATTTATTTACCTTTAGGTAAGCAAATATACCAGGAAGCCCATGACCACATCCAAGCTGGAACATGAAACGAACGAAATGGAACACTAATTAGGTTGAAATAAATGTACAAATATCTAACAAGAAATTGAAACTAATATTGATCCAGATATTTCTTTTCATGTGTTTTGGGAGAGAGACACAAAATAGTTGATATACATTCATATATGTCTACTGTAGATAATTCATTAATTTGATTTATGCTTATAAATTCAGCCAAAACTAGCACATCATCAATGTATACAACAATATATGTTTTATAATCACTGAACATGGGAATACTACGTGGAATCATGAATTCTCATTCTCAAGCCCAAATGGTGTAAAATTCTATTTGTAGTGCCCTAATGGACGGTACATATCATCTTATATCTATCGTCTTCAACAAATTAAATTTGCTGAAAATTGGATTTCATGGAGATTTTTTTATAGAATTTTTTAAGGGGTCTCTCGTATAAGATATAGGATAAAATATCCATCTTAATGCTTGTTAAGGAGTTTATCATTACAATCCTTCTGCTGCATTTTATGCATCAAATACAGGAAAACTCCAAAAACTCCATCACTAACTGATTAATTATTTGAATCGTACAACTTCAATTTCTTTTTGACCCTTATAGAAGTCAAGGTGTCATACCTATAGGTCTATCTTTACTAGGGATTCAACTTCTACGAGTCCCAGCCACGTTTTCCATCTTTTTCGAAAGGGCATTGAGATTATCTGCAAACCTTAGCTTTCAGTTTCTTAATATTTTAACCTTTATTTTTAATCTAAGGAACATAAGTACCTAATTTAAGTTTCCATTTCCTTTATTTCTTTGTTCTTCCTTATTATATCTATCTCATGATTATGAGGTCTAGAATTAAATAAGAATTTCATCTATACCTTTTAATAGGATAAATCATGATAATAGGGAGAGATATATTTTCAAGAATAATGATGAGATAGTCTTACCACCATAAATGGCAGTTCAAGGCAACTTTCTTTTTTATAAATAGTTGAACCTTGAAACTTATAATTTACAATAAGCTTTTGTCCATCTGCTGGATTAAGAATCCCAGTAATTTTTTACAAATACCTAAAAGGAATTAATACTCCATGGATGCAGGTGGTGGTTCCACCTAAGTCGACTTTATTAGCATCTCTAACACAATCATCTGATTCTTTCATCCTTTATATATTTTTTCTCAACAACATTTCCTTTCTTGCCAAGATTCCTCAAGGCAAGAACGAAAAGCTATTTGCTTTCAAGGCAAGAACATAACCTTTTCATTTCTTTCCTTAGCGTACAATAGAGGAGAAAATGTATAAATAAATGAAGGAGATCATAGTGCCGATTAAAAGAAAGAATAGCACTCAGCATAACTTAAATATTAGCCATGGTTGAATCACCTTAGGGTTAGGGGCCCCACCTCTAGAACACGCTTACCGGTGAATGAAAGCCTCCCGTTTTCCATCTCTGATCCAAGGGCTGTAACTAAATCAAGTGAGCCCTCCCATAGTTTCAATCCTCCTACTCCAGCCACAATAGATCAATTTGAGTTAGCATAGTTTCGAATGTGCTACAATATTCATGCATAAACATATAAATGCAGTTATGCAGTAAGATAGTCATGGTTAGACATAAAGATGGAAAACAAAAGAACCTTCATATTTCCCAGGTTCTAAATCTGAATTGGCCAATGAAAATACCTCCTCAGTGCTCACTCTCCCCTACACGAAATGCAATTAGGTCACTGGATGTTATCTAAAGCTATACCAATAAAATTATTAACCTAAAAACAAAACCAAAATCGAAAAGAGGATCAAAACAAAACCAAAATATTACAGGTACAGGTATTAATCCAACAATAACTCTAATCTTAGAATCATCACAATTAAGGACCATCAGCGCTATTATCACACAAGAAGTAAAGAGTACTAACTTGAAGATTTTAACTTACCTTGACTAGTGTAAGCCCACCAACATTCACAGGCTCCACAGTGTACTTCACATTTTGGGAAACCTACTCTTCAGATTCCAAACAAATCAGTAACTTCTCCAACAAATTTTTACAGAGCCGCCGTAAAACGCAATTTTTTTCCATATATGTAGGTAGGAGAGTACCTCGGAGGCGAGAACTTCAACGCAAGGCGGCGGAGGCTGTACGGCTTTTTCCTGGAAGTCGAGAAATCCCGATCCGTTAGTTGGTTTTTCATCAAATAGACGAAAAATTTCTTCTTTCAACGAGCTTGGTTGGTTTGAATCCATTGTTCTTGACTGCTGTTTTCTCATGTGGTTGGTTCACTTTCAGGGTTTAGTATATTGAAGTTTTGCGCGGCTCATAGGGAAAGAAAATAAAATGAATTGAGAAAAAAATAAAACAAAAAAGATGGAGATTCCTTCAAACACTGTGTTTGTTTATTTATCTACAATATCTACAATACCGATACTGTAATACAATTTTTTTTTTTTCTTTCTAACCAAATAAAATACAAATTTTTTTAAATATTTTATACTAGAAATATCCAATATAATGGGATACTTTATAAAAGACCTTCCAAAAGGGAAGAGAGAAGGGGCTGGTTATAGGAAACTAAAAACAAAATATTCAATAAATAAGTTAAGCTACGTCAAGATTGATGACTAAATTTTTATTAAGTTAAGTTACTTGATAGTTACGTCAAGATTGATGACTAAATTTTTATCTCAAGTAGTTTATTTAATTATATTTAACTAAGATTATTTTTTTGTATTTTTTTCCTCTAGATAAGAGTTAAAATTCATTCATAATGAATTTTTTTTGTTGAAAAACAGAAAGTATATTATTACTCAATAGCATCATAGCATCAAAGTTTACCTAGGGATTCAAGCCAAAATTCGTTCATAATGAATTGGATTAGGTATACATGATATATATACAAGAGTTCATTTGGAGACACCTAATTCATAATCTAGGCAACAATCAAACAGGACTTTTAAAATTTTATAAGCGGCAATAAATGAGAGAAATAACCCTCTTGGCACACAAGAAATGCACCTCCAGGGCCTTCAAAATCCTTCAAAACCGGACCAAAATAAAAGGGGGTCCAAGCGTAATATCAAAATCTGAAATGGAGGTGTAAGATAGAATAGAAACCATGTTATCATCGTCCCAATTCAAAGAGTCACCAACACCAAGAATTGTGTAAACTAGATCATCCCTCTGAAATTGTTGAATACAGAGGTCCAAATGCAGCGAAAATTTAAAGTTCTTCTATAATGAATGAATCAGATAATATATGCGAATCACAAGAAAACAAAAAACCTTGCAATCTTTTATGTTAGAATTAATGTTCTAGTGATTTACCTTAATTGCACTCCGATTGAGGGGAGTTGTATGTCCAGCGGTGCACAAATAATAAATTGACATTGAACTACAATGGCGAACATAAAAGTTACAACTTATCACCTAAAGAATCAAAAGCCAGCTACAAAAGTTACAAATTATCACCTAAAAGAATCAAAAGCCAAACTCTGTGTATCAGTGTATGATTAACTTTCAATGGAGAACTTTAAAGGCACTTGAATACAGCAACTATACCCAACAACTAGCCAAAGTAGTGTGTTTATTTACACTAGTGAAAGCAACAAGGAATGAATGATCAGTAAGAAATAACAGTAAGTGACTGCAACTGGAAAAAAATGGCAGGTTCCTCAACTAGCACAACTTTTTATTTCTACGTCATAAATTTTTCACCATTCAATGAAACACAATGCCGAATTATTGGGATATTAATTACCAAATACCCCTGGGGTTTGGCTCAAATACAGAAAACCCCCTGATGTTTCAGAAATTACCAACTCCCGGGGTTCGCTATCTCCCGTTAGACTCAAAACCTTACGGGGGAGTTGGTAATTTCTGAAACCTGTTGGGGGAGGGGGGGTAGTTGGTAATTATCTCCCAAATGTATTTTAGGACATAGTCCAGGCCATTGAACAACAAATAATACGAGATAAATGCAACTCTAAATTCCTTTTCAGTCAAATCAAAAGACCGATGTGTTATTCAACAACAAAAATTGAGGTAGAAATTAAATCCTATCAAGGGGAATCAAGGAAATTTTCAAAGGAAAAAAAAAAAAAGGTAAAGAATATGAAAGCTACACACCTATAGTACAGACAGAATGCTAATCTCTGAGACTCTGAGTATCAATTCTTTCTGAAAATCATGTACCTCTAATTTGCCGCATATTATTATCCATCAACAATAAACTGATCTTCTTGATTATCTCCCTCGACTCGTGCATCACCATGAACCATACTGTTTACATGGTGCAAATTCTGCATCATCTGTGATAGATAATGGCTACTAGCTCCAGTGTGATCCGAAAGCCCAGTAGGATGACCACTCCATTGAGAAACAATTCCAAGAAATTGACTCGTAAGATTTTGTTGCTCGTGTAGAATCCTAGCTTGAATCTGACCCATTTCTCCTCGATGCTGACTCAACATCTCATCCATCCTCTTTTTCCATTCCGATCTCCTCCTGTTCGACCTCTCTTCCCATTCCCTCTCGTGCATCAATTCTGCATCTCTTCTTCTTCTTTCTCTCTCTTCACTCTCTCTCTCCATAGCCTCCCATTCTTGCATCCATTGCTTCCTCGACTTCTCTCTACGGCTCTCCCTCACTTCTCTATCCTTCTCCATCTCTTCCAACTTCCTTTCACGCTCTTTCTCCCGTTCGTTTTGGAGATGTTCTCTCCTTTGCCTTTCCCTCTCTTTCTCTACCTCACGCTGATCGAACCGAGATTCCATCTCTCTCAAATTTCCCAACTGGTTAACGAGAAATACCCACGCCTTCTTCTCGATCCCCTTTAACACCTTTCTCTTCTTTCTCATATCTGAAGCACTCGGTTCAATATTATGATTATCCTCACAAACAAATCTTGCACCAGCATCATCTTCCCTCATACAAACCTCACTTTTGCTACCTCCATTATTATAATTCTCTTCCCCCTCTTCACCATCATAGTCGAACTCCAAATCCATTACTCCATTTTCAACACCCACGAAATCCCCCTCCGCCACTTGGCCTAGCTGCCCGAACTGCATAATATCCTCAAACCCACCATTACTACATTCGTTCCCCCCTCCAACTGCCCCTTCACTGCTGGAAAATACAAGCTGCACATCTCCAAAAACATCTTTGTACCTAAGGAAGTTGGACCAGTGTGTAATCCCTTCCATCCAATCAAATTCCTCCTCACCCGATCCACGAATCGAAGGTTCTTGCTTCTTGATCTTCTGCTTCACAAGAGCATACTGGTGCCTCATATTCTGCACTTTAGTAGAGACATCTTTCCAAGTCCACTGCCAGGGATACAATACAGGGTCTTGGACATGATGCACGGCATTTACATGTACAGCTATGGGCTTGTATTTTTTCTCCCGAGTTTTCATCTTAGATAAAGTCCCATCACAAGACATCTCACCATACTTATCTATTAATGTCCTCTCCTCCGCCTCAGTCCATTTCTTCCTTCGTGGCTGAGGCGTCATCGCTTATACCAATGGAACAACTAAAACTACTACCGACAATTAATTCAATAACCATTCAATAGAAATACAACAAACCCATGAAATCTCAGCACAAAATCAAGGGACAGATCAGGATTCGTTACTCAAAGAGATGAAAGAAAGGGCTGTTTGTTGCGTCTGTGTAAGAAAACACATATAAATGTGTATGCTTGGAGTCGTCATAATTAAGCGATATATTTTTTTGTAAACTGACCTTAAATTCGACAACAGGCAAATCGAATGTCGTCCAGAATCAGGTTGAAGGGAACCCAATGGGCGCTTGAGTAGGGGAGAGAATGAATTATTGGGAAAGCTTTGAGAATTTTTGAGATGGGAGAAAAAGTGATCGTATATTCATTTGTCAGTTGGGACTGGGAAGAGATTTAAGGAATTAATCGGGTGCAAATATGGAATTTACGTCCTTTTCCCTTTTAATTCGCTTATTTAAGGTGAAGGTTTTTCCACATAAATTTGTTTGTATGATTCTCTCAAATTGTATTTAATAATTCTTAAATTATTTTTCTTTTTTTTTTAAAATAAAACTTAACTAAATACTAATTATATTTTTATTAACTAAAAATGAGATTAAGTTCAGTACAAAAAAAAGCCCTAATTTTACCGTCTTCTTCGGGAGATGCTATTAAATAACCCTTTGACGTTTTTTTCAATTAAATGACCCTCAAGTTTGAAACTCTTTAATAGATAACCCTTTTTAATAATTAACATAAATATTAATATTAATAATTTATCTAATTAAGATAAATAGTTTACCTACTTTTAAAATTTTACTTTTAACTCCAAAATTTATAAATACTACAAATCAAACCCAAAAATATTCTCAATCTCTCCATACAAACTCAATTTCTATTCATATTTTTCTCGGTTCCATTTCTCTTTTATCATCTCTTCTTCATTTTTCTTGCATTTTCTCCATGTAGAAGACATCATTTCAAGGTATTTGATCACGTCTTCTTCTCTTTTGCAAACATTCTTCCAAATACTTCTATATTCAAACCCTACATTATCAAAAGAAGTTTTGTGGTATAAGATAAAATAGATTTATTGCAAGAGGAGAGTAGATTAAGGAGGATTTCCACAAAAGTTGAACTAGAAAGTTGAAGGTAAGAACTATTTTGTACCCATATCAAATATATATCTAGTTGAGAAGATGGGTAATGAGATTTTGAGGATTTTTCAAGAAAAAATTTGTTGTTCTGCGTAAGCGATTTCGATTCAATAAGCGATTTCAGACAAAGCGATCTCAGAACTTGTCTGAAATCGCTCACTGGGAAAAGCAAACGAGCGATTTTGTGTCCAATAAGCGATCTCAGACCAATTCTCAGATCGCTTATTGGACGCGAAATCGCTTGTTTGCTTAAGTGAGGGATTTCGTGTCTAATAAGCAATCTCAAACCAGTTCTCAGATCGCTTATTAAACGCGAACTCGCTCGTTTGCTTTTCTCAGTGAGCGATTTCAGACAAGTTTTGAGATCGCTTATTGAGCGGTTTCAGACAAGTTCTGAGATCGCTTATTGAACTCCAAATCGCTTTTTTACAGATTATACTAGTTTTAAAAATTCAAGCTCATAATTTACTAAGCAATTTATTGATATTCTTTTTTTTTTATAATGCAGATATTTAATTGCATCAATGACAGAAAAAGAGTTAAGAGAATTCCTTCCGCTTGTTAAGTCTCCCTCAATGTTATTGCTCGATTGGTTTTATATCCACGCAGTTAAAAATATTTTCTCACATTTCTTGAATTAGTGTGATTCATACTTGATTTTGGACCAACCGTACTTAAATTTTACATCCTAATACCTTATTAGATTCGTTTGTAATAAGAATAAATATATATACCAGATTTTATACCATGTTAATGGAGTAGAGTAATTTGATTTTTCAAAAGTCCCTCAATTCTATTTTTGTAAGAATTAAAAAAACTATAAATATTGGATTTTGTACTCTGAAATTAGGAACAAGTACCTTGATTATTCACTGTAGTACTTCATAACTGTTAGTTTGTACTTGAATTTCTATATTTCAAGATTCATTCGTAATAAGAAAACTGTAAATATCGGATTTTGTATTCTGAATCTTGACTGCAGTACCTTGATTTGTCAATGTAGTACTTAATAACTATTTATTTATGCTGTAATTTCAATGTTCTAAAATCCCTTACGAGTATTTTAATGTATATCAACAATTTAATGTTCTACATGAGAAACAAAGTATATATATTGATCGTATTCTTTCATATAACGTTAGTTAAAGTATGAAAACGAGTGGAAAATATAAATTCAATGAGGGATTTCTAAATATAATGTTTGAAACAATCATAAGTGTTCCACATGTATGTCAAACATATGGAAATTAACATTATTCTATATGAGTAACAAAGTATATCAATCGTATTATGTCGCATAACGTTAATTAAAGTATGAAAACGAGTGGAAAATATAAATTCGATGAGAAATTTCTAAATATAATGTGTGAAATAATCATAAGTGTTCCACATGTATGTCAAACATATGACAATTAACATTGATGTGCCATAATCTCATAATGCCACGTGGCTAATTTCTCTCCACTCATCTCCTCTCAAAGAGCACTATTTCTACCACTGGAAAACACCAAGTACCTTCCTTGAAGCTGATATTCAAGGAAGTGCCTCAAAAAACAGCTTGAATCTACACCTCATCAGTTCGTTCTCGAACATAGATGCTCCCGCTCGAATAAGTCGTAGCTCAACCTGTGACGTCCCCCACACCATAACCCCCGGACCAAAACGAGCCTCCGAGCGACAGTTTGATACCACCACTCGAAAAACCAGCCCCGGACAACGGGATTCCACAACCTGGCAACAACAACTCCCCAACAACAGTACCAACATCATCAACAACAATTCAATATAACATTAACGAAGCGGAAGCAAATATCATCATCTCAATAGCATAATATCAACATATACATTTCATAAACCCATCACATTCATCATCCCAATGTATCATCAAATTTCATATTTCATTCATGTTTCATCCATATTCTATTTAGCATGACAAAATATATGATAGAGTTCAGCTGACAAACTATATAGAACTGACTCCAAAGACTGATAATCCTATGATGCTGCTGCCAGTACCTGACCGCTAACCTGAAGCATGAACCAAAACGGGATGTGAGTCAAACGAACTCAGTGAGGAGGGGAGTATACATAAATAAAACATATATTTAATCCACGCTTAGGTTGATAAAAGCAAATCTAGTGCCGATATGCTCTTTTACAATTCAGCTAAGCTTTGTGAATTAAATATTGTTTTAAAACATATTTAATCCACGCTTTGATTAATAGAGAAACGAATCTAATGACGATACTTTCCCTTTATAATCCATCAAAGCTTTGTGAATTAAATATTAAAGTAAAACATTTTAGAAAACATTTTTATTCCCGGCGAGAACGGGCCATCTCCTTATAACTCCCAAAACATATAATAAATCATTATGAACTCCGTAACACCGTTTGGCTTATCAAGGGAGCTACCCACGATTTCACCATAACCGACTAATGGCGCCGGTGTAAGTATTATTCAGGCTAGACTACCTCCAACCAGCCATGAACAATACCCTTTGATTATTTGTCAGGTTCTAGAATACCTGCTTATAATCGGCGGATTATGAACCCGGCTTCAACCCTAGACGCACGTCTCCGGGTATCCACCTCTCACATAATCCAGGGCCCAAATACACCCATGAGCGTCCTCAATGGGGTTAAGTATAAGTCATCTCGCTTTTAAAATATTTTAGTGGATCAAAAGGGTCTTTCGAGACAAGATATGTAACCGTCTAGGGTTTCCCGTCACGTTGCCAATATCTCGAGGCATACGCGCAAGTCCCGAGACCAAATGTTACTTTTAAAAAAACAAAATAGTTCTCTTGTCTCTATTTTCAAACCATTTTAGAAAAGATACACATATATCATTTTATATCAAATCTTTTTTTTATTTCAAATATTGATAACGTATGATTGAAATATAAAGGGATAGGGTTTTCGCAAATATTTGTTCAAGCTTCAGTTTAAAACCATTTTTCATCCTCACCTGTAGGCTTAACAAAAAGGATAGCCAAATAACTCAGAATCAGCCCCGCGAGGTCCCACCTGTAATACACAGGCCTCGAGGTAAGACACGACTCAATAAAACAACCAAATACGACGCACGGCTATGAAATGCAATTTATACTCAATATAACACCTTATGCATAAATGTACTTAAACACAATTAAACTCATTCAAATGCATTCAAACATAATCAAATATACATAATATTAAGCTAGATTAGGCATTCAAGTCATATGAGAGCTTGGGAACTATAATTCAAAGGTTTAGCAAATATTACATAAACCACCCTTCATTTAATACTTTTCATAGCAAAACAACTCCGATTAATCCGAAACTTTCGGCATCTCTTAACTACTATATTTAAGGATTTTTCATGCCAAAAGAATCGAAAAACGAAGCCAAAAGCTCAAAAATCACTATTCATCAGCCCCTACATATTTTGCCAAACTTTCATTTTTCAACCCCAAACTCCATAAAACTTCACCTAATTGCTTAATATCATCAACTAATATGAAATCCTTAACCATTCAAGCATCTAAGACCATCAACCCAACATTGCAAATTGATCAAATTTAATGAAAAATCACAAGTGATGCTACATGCAACCAACAACCAAACCAAGCTCATCAATCATTCACTCTAGCATGCTTCTTCACTTTATCAACATATGAAACCATGAAAACCAAAGAATTAAGAGAATCACAAACTTACCTTGAAGAAGAGAATTGGAGAGAATGAAGAAATAAGAGCTTGTTTGCACAAATAGCAAGTGGTAGCTTGTTCCTTGGATGAGAGAGCACACTTTTTATAACAAAAAATGATTGAATTTCTTGGTGATTGTTGAAGATGGCTATGGCGGTGGTGAGAGGGAGTGAGGGCCGAGAGGTTGAAGAAGAGAATAGGTGAGTTGTTGCTTGAGAATAGTGTAGAAAATTTGAGAGAAAATGAGATAATTAAATAAATATAAGATATTTTTGAAAAGTCAAAAATGGCTAGCAATGTGTATATACTTGTATATATATTTGTATAGATATTTATGTATGTATTTGCATATATATTTACATATATTTCAAGAATAATATCATATAATTCAAATATAATGTGATAATTTTCATAAGATTTCAAATACAACAATTCAAATCTAAACATAGTATAAAGTAATTCAAATATAAGAATGGTGTAAAATAATTCAAATATGAAAATTCTTATGAAATCATCACATTATTCATATATTAAGTCATATAAGTCACATAATTCACATAATCGCAAACAATGCAAACAAGAGCAATAATCGGCTAACGTACCGAAGCGCTATAAAATAGCGGGGCGTTACACTATCTCCCCCTTCGGAGAATCTGGTCCCCAGATTCTAATTCGACTCCGCAAATAACTCGGGATAATGAGTTCGCATCTTCTCTTCTGTCTCCCAAGTTACTTGCTCGGTGGTTCGGTTCCTCCACAACACACGAACCAAGGGAATCTGTTGTTGGGGAGTTGCTGTTGCCAGGTTGTGGAATCCCGTTGTCCGGGGCTGGTTTTTCGAGTGGTGGTATCAAACTGTCGCTCGGAGGCTCGTTTCGGTCCGGGGGTTATATATGCAAATACATACATAAATATCTATACAAATATATATACAAGTATATACACATTGCTAGCCATTTTTGACTTTTCAAAAATATCTTATATTTATTTAATTATCTCATTTTCTCTCAAATTTTCTACACTATTCTCAAGCAACAACTCACCTCTTCTCTTCTTCAACCTCTCGGCCCTCACTCCCTCTCACCACCGCCATAGCCATCTTCAACAATCACCAAGAAATTCAATCATTTTTTGTTATAAAAAGTGTGCTCTCTCATCCAAGGAACAAGCTACCACTTGCTATTTGTGCAAACAAGCTCTTATTTCTTCATTCTCTCCAATTCTCTTCTTCAAGGTAAGTTTATGATTCTCTTAATTCTTTGGTTTTTATGGTTTCATATGTTGATAAAGTGAAGAAGCATGCTAGAGTGAATGATTGATGGGCTTGGTTTGGTTGTTGGTTGCATGTAGCATCACTTGTGATTTTTCATTAAATTTGATCAATTTGCAATGTTGGGTTGATGGTCTTAGATGCTTGAATGGTTAAGGATTTCATATTAGTTGATGATATTAAGCAATTAGGTGAAGTTTTATGGAGTTTGGGGTTGAAAAATGAAAGTTTGGCAAAATATGTAGGGGCTGATGAATAGTGATTTTTGAGCTTTTGGCTTCGTTTTTCGATTCTTTTGGCATGAAAAATCCTTAAATATAGTAGTTAAGAGATGCCGAAAGTTTCGGATTAATCGGAGTTGTTTTGCTATGAAAAGTATTAAATGAAGGGTGGTTTATGTAATATTTGCTAAACCTTTGAATTATAGTTCCCAAGCTCTCATATGACTTGAATGCCTAATCTAGCTTAATATTATGTATATTTGATTATGTTTGAATGCATTTGAATGAGTTTAATTGTGTTTAAGTACATTTATGCATAAGGTGTTATATTGAGTATAAATTGCATTTCATAGCCGTGCGTCGTATTTGGTTGTTTTATTGAGTCGTGTCTTACCTCGAGGCCTGTGTATTACAGGTGGGACCTCGCGGGGCTGATTCTGAGTTATTTGGCTATCCTTTTTGTTAAGCCTACAGGTGAGGATGAAAAATGGTTTTAAACTGAAGCTTGAACAAATATTTGCGAAAACCCTATCCCTTTATATTTCAATCATACGTTATCAATATTTGAAATAAAAAAAAGATTTGATATAAAATGATATATGTGTATCTTTTCTAAAATGGTTTGAAAATAGAGACAAGAGAACTATTTTGTTTTTTTAAAAGTAACATTTGGTCTCGGGACTTGCGCGTATGCCTCGAGATATTGGCAACGTGACGGGAAACCCTAGACGGTTACATATCTTGTCTCGAAAGACCCTTTTGATCCACTAAAATATTTTAAAAGCGAGATGACTTATACTTAACCCCATTGAGGACGCTCATGGGTGTATTTAGGCCCTGGATTATGTGAGAGGTGGATACCCGGAGACGTGCGTCTAGGGTTGAAGCCGGGTTCATAATCCGCCGATTATAAGCAGGTATTCTAGAACCTGACAAATAATCAAAGGGTATTGTTCATGGCTGGTCGGAGGTAGTCTAGCCTGAATAATACTTACACCGGCGCCATTAGTCGGTTATGGTGAAATCATGGGTAGCTCCCTTGATAAGCCAAACGGTGTTACGGAGTTCATAATGATTTATTATATGTTTTGGGAGTTATAAGGAGATGGCCCGTTCTCGCCGGGAATAAAAATATTTTCTAAAATGTTTTACTTTAATATTTAATTCAGAAAGCTTTGATGGATTATAAAGGGAAAGTATCGTCATTAGATTCGTTTCTCTATTAATCAAAGCGTGGATTAAATATGTTTTAAAACAATATTTAATTCACAAAGCTTAGCTGAATTGTAAAAGAGCATATCGGCACTAGATTTGCTTTTATCAACCTAAGCGTGGATTAAATATATGTTTTATTTATGTATACTCCCCTCCTTACTGAGTTCGTTTGACTCACATCCTGTTTTGGTTCATGCTTCAGGTTAGCGGTCAGGTACTGGCAGCAGCATCATAGGATTATCAGTCTTTGGAGTCAGTTCTATATAGTTTGTTAGCTGAACTCTATCATATATTTTGTCATGCTAAATAGAATATGGATGAAACATGAATGAAATATGAAATTTGATGATACATTGGGATGATGAATGTGATGGGTTTATGAAATGTATATGTTGATATTATGCTATTGAGATGATGATATTTGCTTCCGCTTCGTTAATGTTATATTGAATTGTTGTTGATGATGTTGGTACTGTTGTTGGGGAGTTGCTATTGCCAGGTTGTGGAATCCCGTTGTCCGGGGCTGGTTTTTCGAGTGGTGGTATCAAACTGTCGCTCGGAGGCTCGTTTCGGTCCGGGGGTTATGGCGTGGGGGACGTCACAGCTTAAGGTGGTATCAGAGCCTAGGTTTGGTACTTAGGTTTTGATGTTGTGTCGAGTCTGTCTAGGTCGAATGGCTATAGGACAACGTGCTTTTATATGTTCATGATATGTGATTTTGTGCTAGCATGATCATGTGGCTAACAAAACATGCATATTATTCAGTCTTTTGATACAGGAAATGGCAAGCGGACGTAGAACTCGAGCTACTCCTCCCTCTCCTCCCCAAGACGACAACAATCATGCTCCTCCGGCTCCACAGCCCGAGCCTGTGCCGCCAGTACAACAAAATCCCATTAATCCAGCTATGTTATTTGAGGTTCTTCGGCAGTTGTTTCAGCAGGGCGTACCTCCTACTCAACCGGCTCCTGCTCAACGGAGACAAGCTGAGGCAAGAGACTTTGACCGGTTTCTCAATCTCAATTCTCCGCGTTTCGAAGGACAACCTGATGATCTCAAGGCCACAGAGTGGATTGCCAATCTCGAGCTTATGTTCAGGGTTATTGAGTGTCCCGATTCAAAGAAAGTTGAATATGCCACGTATCTCCTTAAAGGACCAGCCAGGGACTGGTAGACCCTGACTTGACGATCGAGATGAAACCTATTGAGATTCAGGATCGTAAGTTCAAGCAACTCCGCAACCGACAGATTCCCTTGGTTTGTGTGTTGTGGAGGAACCGAACCACCGAGCAAGTAACTTGGGAGACAGAAGAGAAGATGCGAACTCATTATCCCGAGTTATTTGCGGAGTCGAATTAGAATCTGGGGACCAGATTCTCCGAAGGGGGGGATTCCCCAACCTGGCAACAGCAACTCCCCATCAACAATACCAACATCAACAACAACAACTATTGCAATAACATGTCATCAATGGAAGCAAATATCAAACACATATATATATGAAAATATACACAAATATATACATATAAATATCTATATAATTGCAAGCATATTTTGACTTTTCAAAATATTCTATATTTATTTAATTATCTCATCTCTCTCCAAATTTCTACACTATTCCACAAGCAACTCTCTCATCTTCTTCTTCATCTCTCTCTCGGCCATCTCTCACTCTCACCACCGCCACTTTCAACCACCATCAAAGCACCAAAAATCATCCCCTTTCTTTCTACAAAAAGTTGCTCTATCATCCAAGGAACAAACCTCTACTTTCTATTTGTGCAAACAAGCCCTCAACATCTCTATCTCTTCAATTTTCTTTTACAAGGTAAGGTTGCAAACCTCTTTAATCTTTGAGTTTCAATGTTTTATATGTTGATGAAGTGAAGAAGCATGCTAGAATGAATGATTGATGAGCTTGGTTTGGTGGTTGATTATATGTAGCATCTTTTGTGATTTTTCCATTGAATTTGATCAATGTGCAATGTTGAGCTAATGGTCTTAGATGCTTGAATGGATTGGTAATTCATGTTAGTTCATGATATTAAGCAAATTGGTGAAGTTTTGTGGAGTTTGGGATTGAAAAATGAAAGTTTGGCAAAATAGGTGGGGGCTGATGAATAGTGATTTTTGAGCATTTGGCTTCATTTTTTTATTCTTTTGGCATCAAAAATCTTAAAATGTATTAACTAAGAGATGCCGAAAGTTTCAGATTAATCGGAGTTGATTTGCTATGCAAAGTATTAAACGAGGGGTGGTTTGTGTAATATTCACAAACCTTTGAATTTTATTTCCCAAGCTTCCATATTACTTGAATGCTTAATTTAGCTTAATATCATGTGTATTTGATTGTGTTTAAATGTGTTTGAATGAGCTTAGTTGTGTTTAAATGCATTTATGCATAATATGTTATTTTGAGCATAAAATGCATTTCATAGTCGTGCGTCGTATTTGGTTGATTTATCGAGTCGTGTCTTACCTCGAGGCCTGTGTATTACAGGTGGGACCTCGCGGAGCTGATTTTCGAGTCCTCGAGTTATCTTTTGTTAAGCCTACAGGTGAGGATGTAAAATGTTTCTAACTGGGGCATGAACAAATATTGCGAAAACCATATCCCTTATATTTCAATTATATATTATCAATATTTGAAATAAAAGGGTTTTGATATAAAATGATATATGTGTATCTTTTCCAAAATGGTTTGAAAATAGAGACAAGAGAACTATTTTGTTTTTAAGAGTAACATTTGGTCTCGGGACTTGCGCGTATGCCTCGAATTATTCGGCAACGTGTTGAGAAACCCTAGACGGTTACATACCTTGTCTCGAACGACCCTTTTGGTCAAATAAAACATTTATAAAGCGAGATTATATTTCCTTTAACCCTATTGAGGACGCTCTTAGGGTATATTTGGGCCCTGGATTATGTGAGAGGTGGATACCCGGAGACGTGCGTCTAGGGTTGAAGCCGGGTTCATAATCCAGATTATATATATGGATGGAGACCCAGTGACGATAATCTAATATATAATCAAAGGGTATTACTCATTGCTAGTCGGAGGTAGTCTAGCTCGGGTAATACTTACACCGGCGCCATTAGTCGGTTATGGTGAAATCGTGGGTAGCTCCCTCGATAAGCCAAACGAGCTACTCCTCCCTCTCCTCCCAAGACGACAACAATCATGCTCCTCCGGCTCCACAGCCCGAGCCTGTGCCGCCAGTACAACAAAATCCCATTAATCCAGCTATGTTATTTGAGGTTCTTCGGCAGTTGTTTCAGCAGGGCGTACCTCCTGCTCAACCGGCTCCTGCTCAACGGAGACAAGCTGAGGCAAGAGACTTTGACTGGTTTCTCAATCTCAATCCTCCGCGTTTCGAAGGACAACCTGATGATCTCAAGGCCACAGAGTGGATTGCCAATCTCGAGCTTATGTTCAGGGGGTTATTGAGTGTCCCGATTCAAAGAAAGTTGAATATGCCACGTATCTCCTTAAAGGACCAGCCAGGGACTGGTAGAGCCTGACTTGACGATCGAGAATGCGAAGTCCTTTTTGATCTGTTGTAACTAAGACTCAATCTCCAGTGCAGTTGTGACGGCAACTTCGTACGTAGGGAGATGAGCTCCCAAAAGTGCTCTTCGAATGTCCTCATTTAAACCCTGTACGAATTGATTCACCTTTCTTCTCTCGTCTATAAGTATAGAAGGACAGTAGACAATGAGGCGGGAGAACACGGCCTCGTATTGATCAACGGTGAGATTCTCCTGTTTTAAGGCTCGAAATTCAGCTTCTCGTCGATCTTGTACAACCAGGGGGATATATTTGCTTCGGAAGGCTGAGAGAAAGTTAGCCCAAGTCGGCTCAGTCTGATCAGCTCACCATCTAGCTTCAGTCAGTCTCTACCACTTTGCAAATTTAAGAAGCTTTTCCTTCCTGCGGGTTCTTCATCTTCGAGCAAAAAGCAAAAGATCACAGGTCCTCAGATAACGGAGCCTCAAGTTAAATGTTCCTTCTGCAATAAACCAAAACATACCGAGGCAAACTGCTGGAGGAAACAGGGTTTGTGTACCTGGTGTGGAGGCGGGGACCATCAAATCGAAAACTGCCCAAAGAGAAGGACTCCACCATTACAGAAGGAGCAACAGAATAGAGGAAAAGGAAAGGTTGTAGCACGGGCCTATGCTATGCAGGGAGATGGAGGAGACACTGACCCTAATGCAGTGGTGCAAGGTACTATACATTTGCATGACATATCCATATTTGCATTATGTGATTCGGGTGCGACGCATTCTTTTATTGCACCTGAATATGCCTCTAGATTATCTTTGTCTGCCGAGTGCTTGCCTTATGTGCTTGAGGTCAATTCCCCGTTGGGAATTTATTATTTGTGTAATCGAGTCTTCCGAGACTGTCCGTTGAGGATAGAAGATCGCGATTATCCTGCTGATCTCATTGAGCTTCCGCTGAGTCACTACGGGATAATATTGGGAATGGACTGGCTATATCGGCATCAAGCTTATATTGATTGTTTCGGGAAAAGGATTACTCTGGGAGCTGATCGCGAGATTTTGGGCAGAAGGTTTGACAAGATTCCTCTAGTATCTTATGTTAAAGCCGCCTGAATGATTCGAAAGGGATCTCCGGCCTTTGTTGCTTATTTACTAAACCGTCCGAAAGAGCATGTTAAGCTTGAGGAGGTACCAGTAGTTGGAGAATTCCCTGATGTGTTTCCCGAGAGTTTGAATTCTTTGCCTCCTGAATGAGAGATAGAGTTTGTGATCGATTTAGCTCCGGGTGCCGAACCGTATTCGAAGACTCCTTACCGAATGGCTCCGGCAGAGTTGAAAGAATTGAAGATTAAGTTGGATGGATTATTGGAGAGTGGGTACATTCGACCGAGTACTTCGCCGTGGGGTGCGCCTGTTCTTTTCGTGAAAAAGAAGGATGGGACGTTGAGGATGTGTATAGATTATCGCGAGCTGAATCGGATGACGATAAAGAATAAATATCCTCTACCTCACATCGAAGAGTTGTTTGATATTTTGCAAGGGTCGAAAGTGTACTCCAAGCTAGATCTCCGATAGGGGTATTACCAGTTGCGCATCCGAGAATCAGACATTCCGAAGACTGGGTTTAATACTCGATATGGGCATTTTGAGTTCGTAGTTATGCCTTTCGGGTTAACGAATGCCCCAGCTGCTTTCATAGATTTAATGCATCGTACTTTCCGGCCTTATCTCGATAAGTTTGTGGTGATCTTCATTGATGATATCCTGGTTTTCTCAAAGACTAAGGAAGAACATGCCGAGCATCTTCGCATCGTATTAAGAGCTGTCCGAGAGCATCAGTTGTATGCCAAGTTCAGTAAATGCGAATTTTGGCTTGATAAAGTTACCTTCCTTGGTCATGTGATATTAGGAGATGGAATCGAAGTGGATCCCTCGAAGATTGAGGCTGTGATGAAATGGGAGCCGCCGAAGACTCCAACTGAAGTCAAAAGTTTTCTCGGGTTAGCTGGCTATTACAGGCGTTTCGTTCAAGATTTCTCCAAGATAGCCGCTCCGCTGACCAATTTAACTCGCAAGGACGTGCCTTTTAAATGGGACAATAAATGCGAGGCAAGTTTCTAAGAGCTAAGGAAACGGTTGACTACTGCTCCGGTACTTGCACTACCTAAAGGTTCCGAAGGGTTTACGGTTTATACCGATGCATCGAAAGAAGGGTTAGGATGTGTTTTGATGCAAAACGGAAAAGTGATAGCTTATGCTTCGCGTAAGTTAAAAGATGCTGAGAAGAACTATCCTATCCATGATCTTGAGCTAGCTGCTATTATCTTTGCCCTGGGGAAGTGGCGACATTATTTATATGGCGTGACATTCGACATTTTCACCGACCACCAGAGTTTGAAATATCTGCATACTCAGAAAGATCTTAATCGCAGGCAACGTCGGTGGATGGAATTTCTTGAAGATTATGATTGCCGTATCCAATACCATCCAGGCAAAGCTAACGTAGTAGCCGATGCTTTAAGTAGACAGGCAAAGATAGCTGTCTTGGAAGGAACCTCTACAGGAGTGATGTCAGAAGCAGGGAGATATCATCTAGTCTCTCAACCGCGGATTGCGAATCTTTCAGTCCGACCAGATTTGGTTCAGAGACTTAAAGACGAGCAGAGTGCTGATGACTGGATTCAAAGACAGATCGTGAGGATGCAAGATGATCCGAACTCCTCATTTGCTTTTGATGATATGGGTCTTCTTCGTTTTAAGAATCGTATTTGTGTGCCAAAGAGTCTGAAGACCGAGATCATGGAAGAAGCACATAAATCTGCTTATGCCGTTCATCCGGGAGGTAATAAGATGTACCGAGATCTCAAGACTCAATATTGGTGGGATGGAATGAAACGAGAAGTTGCTGATTTTGTGAGACGGTGTTTGACTTGTCAACGAGTTAAAGCCGAACATCAGCAACCCGGTGGAACTCTACAGCCACTCTCTATTCTGGATTGGAAATGGGAAGATATTGCAATGGATTTTATGTCCGGATTACCGAGAGTTCGAGGCGGATATGATACGATTTGGGTGAGTTGTTGCTTGAGAATAGTGTAGAAAATTTGAGAGAAAATGAGATAATTAAATAAATATAAGATATTTTTGAAAAGTCAAAAATGGCTAGCAATGTGTATATACTTGTATATATATTTGTATAGATATTTATGTATGTATTTGCATATATATTTACATATATTTCAAGAATAATATCATATAATTCAAATATAATGTGATAATTTTCATAAGATTTCAAATACAACAATTCAAATATAAACATAGTATAAAGTAATTCAAATATAAGAATGGTGTAAAATAATTCAAATATGAAAATTCTTATGAAATCATCACATTATTCATATATTAAGTCATATAAGTCACATAATTCACATAATCGCAAACAATGCAAACAAGAGCAATAATCGGCTAATGTACCGAAGCGCTATAAAATAGCGGGGCGTTACACAACCTCAAAACCACCTAACTGACAATAACTCCCCACTACTCCTAGTGGCCCTGAAACTTCGGAGCGACTAATCCAGCAAAGTCAGTCACCTCCAGATAACCACCACACTCAAAACGTGGCCTTACCTACGTCCCACAACCTTGAGAATCTCTTATAAATACTCAGAAACATAACTGAATAAGGTACGCATGCTTTACTATACCAAAACTCTGCCAAAATCATCTCTTAAGTGTTCTTACAGTCTCGTTATCCTCTGATACCTGATTTAACTCAGTGGAGGATCAACGCTGGATCCAACTCCAGCTTGGTCTTAACATTAGAGTTCTTGGTTGTTCTTAGCTGGTTAGAATCCACATTATTGACAGATTATTGCTGAATTGAAGAAGTCTCCGTCCTCGAAGCTTCAAGCCATTTTTCAGCATCATCAGCTTGGCGCTGTCTCTGGGAAACCACATTAAACATTTCTTTTTGCAGTTTAACTTGCTAAGCTATGGCAGCTCCACCAGACGATGCTCAGATTGACATCCCTCGACATGATGAGCGGGAGAACTTTGGCCCTAAAGCATTCCCTATCTTTCCTCAAGCCTCGCCGCTTGCGCATTGGGTTCCGTAGAGAGGCGGAACAAATAGATCCCCCAGCTAATCCAAATGCTAACGCCCCGTTACTAGAGCAACTCGCAGCACTACAACAAGCTGCAAATGACAACCCTCTTCTCGCCACGTTAATGGACGCCTTGCATGCTCAGAGTCAAGGAGAAAGTTCCCGGCAAAATGCAAATACAGCCCCCAATGTACTCAGCTCCAACACCTGGGTCAGAAACCCTACCACTCCTGCTTTGAAAACCGTCACTAGAGCAGGGGAACAACGAACTGGACCACGTGTTATCAATTGGATCAATAGCCAACCCACACGAAGAGCCATTCAAAACAACCCTCCTCATTTCACGTATGAAGGCATGCTGGCCAACGATCGCATCCGAGAATTGGAGAAGCAAAATCTCAAACTCGAAGCTGCCATCAACCGTTTGAGAAATGACATTGAAGTGGAGGAACACCTCGAAGAGCCTGATGAGTATGTCATGGAGTAAAGAAGGGAGGCACCCTATCCGCCTCGTGAAGAGATAGATCACTATAGCGAGATCACCAAAGGCTGTCCACTTATAGAGAAGGTACTCATGATTGGAGCTGGAAGAGATAAAGTTCCTACCTCACTCCCGAGGTACAATAGAACTACTGATCCAGAGAAACACCTCAACTCTCTCGAGCACCTGGCATACCTGTACAAGCACCCTGACAAATACTGGTGTAAGCTTTTCGTGACCACTCTCAAAGGCGTAGCCCAATATTGGTATAAGAAACTCCCATCACGCTCTATCAACGATTACCTCGACATCAAGAAGGCATTCTCCAGCTACTTCAGCCCCCTGAAATTAGTCAAACAACCTACCACAAACTTGTTTAACATCAAGCAAGGGCGAGACGAATCCCTTCGAGACTATTTCAAGAGATTTGGAATGGAGCTTACGAAAGTGGAAACCCCTTCAGTGGATTTCCTAAGGCATGTTGTGCACAATGGGTTGAACGATTCAATAACCAGCCAAGAGTGCGCTAATGCTATTGTCAGAAAGGAGCCATATGACATGATCCAGCTAACCAACATTGCCAACCGATACATGGTTCAAGAAGATTTTGCTAACCTGAAATATTTTCATAGTTCGAGCCGTAAGGGCAGTCATGAAGAATCCTCTCGAAAGCATCGATGAGATGGTAAGAAAGATAAAAGAAGATTCGAGTCCAGCCGCCGCCACGAAGGAGGAAGAGTGGAGCTGATCAAAAGCAACACAGAAATACTGGCCATCAAAGGGGCGAAAGCTTTTACTCCCCCGAGGCCAATGAAACCTTCCTACCACACAAGAAACTCAGACAGTTATTGTGCCTTCCACCAACAGTATGGCCACGAGATGGAAAATTGCCAGGCTCTCGAGGCGAAAATACAACGATTGGTGAAGGGAGGAAAGTTACAAGAATTTGTGAAAAGTCTAGACCGAAACTGCAAGAAGAAGAAACACTACTCTCGAAGTCCTAGTGATAGTTCGAGGAGCCCAAAGAAAGACTACCGTCCACGGAATGACAAACAGAAAGTAGATGAGAACATGCCAATGAACGTGATCAATGTAATCACAAGTGGAGACACGAATGGTGACACCAAAATCGCTTGAAAGAAGGTGGGACGCCAGTTCAATCAGGAACCTAACAGACCATTAATGGAGGTCATACACCTCGAATCTTTAGAAGTTCTTGGGTTCACAAACCAAGATTATGACAATGTTGTCATTGGCCCAGATAGAGAGAGTCCGGATTGTTCGCTTGTGATTACAATGGACATATTCAACACAAGAGTCAAGAGAGTCTTAGTTGATACCGGAAGCTCAGTGAATGTAATGCCCGCTTCAACTTTCAAAAAGCTGGGCGTCTCAAGCGAATCCATGACAGCAGTCGAGAGCCCTTTGCTCGGATTGGAGGACAGCCAGTTTACCTGCTCAGTCAAATAAATCTAGTTAGCTCGATGGGAACTGCCCTGAGAAGACAAACCATAAATATGACCTACACAGTGGTCGACATCGATTTGCTATACAACGTCGCCCTCGGAAGACCAGGTTTGTCAAAGTTCAGAGCTATCCAATCTATTTTTTCCTCGAGGAGTTGGTGAAGCCTGCTGCAATCTTAAGGAAGCCTGGGAATGCTATATGTTGTCTACCAACTTGCCAAAACTCCCAGCCGAGCCAGCTCGCCTCGAAGCAACAGCAATAGATGATGAAGAGATGCCAGACATCGAAGACATCCCTGACTCGAAAAAGGTTAAGAAAGAAAAAAAGAAGCAGTTGGAGCCCAGAGAAATAAGAGTCAAGCCAACAGGAGAATTCATGGAGATCGATCTCGTGCCAGGAGATGACTCGAAGAAAACAAAAATAGGAGCTCAACTCCAAGGCGCAGATAGAGTCATGATGAGTGACTTCCTTCAGAAAAACAGCAACGTCTTCGCTTGGAAGCCATCCAACTTCAAAGGAATTGATCCTAATGTGATAGTACATCGATTGAACGTTGATCCAGCCTTCAAGCCAGTCAAACAGAAGGCGAGAAAGTTGGGAAAAGATAGAAATGAAACAATTGAAGAAGAAGTGAACAGGCTTCTTGACGCAGGTTACATCGAGCCCATTCAATTCCCTGATTGGCTCTATAATGTTGTGCTCGTGTCCAAACCCAATGGAAAATGGAGAATGTGTAACGACTTCACAAATCTGAATAAAGCCTGCCCAAAAGATCCTTATCCCTTACCACAAATTGATCAGCTCGTCGACTCAACTGCGGGATGCGAGCTCATGAGTATGATGGATGCTTTTCAGGGTTATTATCAGATCTTCATGGCGCCCGAGGACAGAAGCAAGACATCATTTGTGGTGGTAAACGGGGTTTATTGCTTCAAAGTCATGCCATTTGGCCTCAAGAACGCAATAGCAACATATTAGCTCCCAGTTAACAGAATGTTCACAACAGAAATTGGAAAGTCAATGGAAGTGTATGTCGACGACATGATCGTCAAAAGTATTAAGGCAACAGATCACATGGCAGACCTCGAGAAAGCCTTCGCCATCTTGAGGAAGTACGGCATGAAGCTGAATCCAACCAAATGCACTTTTGGCGTCGAAGGAGGCAAATTCTTAGGTTATGTAGTTAGCCAACGAGGATTCAAGGCAAATCCAGAGAAAATCTGTAGCGCTCCTTTCCGTAGGAGGAGAAAGGACACCACATCAGCACCGAGACGAACTCCCAAACGAGGTAGATGTACCACATTTAAAAATCCATCCCCGCGAACGGCACGCACTCAATCTATACCGGCAACAACGAACCTAGTCCAACAACAACAACCAACATAAATAACAGAGTGCGGAACCTTAAAATATATATCAATTAAACATTCAAAGCCGCACGGGGCATCAATTAACAAATATCAATATTCAACAATTCATCAACATCATCAAATCTCAATAATCATCAACATATCCATTTCTACTAAATAAAACAATTCAATTCAAATAAGTAAAGACAGTCTGTTGTTGGACACTACTGACAATCACCAAAGGACACGAAAACCAAGACTCACGACCCGCTGTTGCCAACCGACATGAGAGGTGACAACGCCACCTGTCGACCTGAAGTAAGAATCAAAACAACGAGGGGCAAGTATAAACGATACTCAGTGAAGGTAAAGAGGGAACATGTACGAGCCACACTTCCGGGTTTTATATATATATAAGAAAATACATTTGCATAATTGAGGAAAATCCGGAATGTGCTTCGACTTGCATAACAACAATTAATAAGCAGTAACAATAAAGCATAAATAGAAGCAAGTAATATCCCAGCGAGAATGGACCTGTTCCTCCTTATAACCCCTTCATATCATTATAAAACTCCATCTCTAGTGTCTGACCCCATAGTGCGACCATGGGCGACGAATTTAATTTTAGAAAAACGTGCAACGAATGCAACTCCACCATCGCTCCTAACCGTGGCTATCAACTCCTGACGGGTTACGATTGATGCTTAGTTTTGGGAAAAGTACCTCGGGAAACACCCTGGACGCTCCTCCCCAAGTGAGACCCTCGAACACCCTCCCGGGCCCCATTAAAAAAAGTCCCTGATTTTGCTCGCATTTCGAGAAACATTATAAGTTGAAAGCCAAACGGGCATTTAGGCAAGTGTGTGACGACAAGGGGGTAACCATGAGTTTCATACGTGTCGGGATGTGCTGACGGACTCCCCTAACGACTTCCCTCATAGACCCAACCAAAGTCAAAGTATCACGTTGAAAGGAGAGAGTTTTACTTGCCTCTTGAAAACAAAACGATTTAGACATAATTATAGGTATAAGTTGATATCAAAACGTTTGTCTATTAAAATCATGAAAGTATAATCAAATATCTAATAGATATATAAGAAGGAGAAACCAAATCAATATGAGCATGTAAGGGTAGTTCGCAATAAATAAAAGAAATCCTTACTCCAGTTGAAAGCATTTTAAAGCCCTCACCTGGAAGCACGGGAACGACAAGACAACTCAAGCAATTCCTTGAAAGAACGGCCTGAAACTGACAAACGACAAACCAAATAAGACAAGACACGACGCACGACTCTCAAGGACTACAACACATGAAAGATCAAATAATAATCATGTAGTAATTAAAATTACAAGTAAAATGCAATTAAATTCATTAAACGAAAGATACGAAATTAAAGATGCTAAATCTGCTCAATTGAAATTCTAAGCACACATTCATGCATAATATAATATAAAGAAGCACTCCTGCGATTTTCGGATTATTCGGACAACATTCAAAAATTGGGGAAAAAGTCCTAAACGAAAAAGGCTCGATTCAAGGCCCGAATGAGGTCGGAATTTTGAAAACTTTACGGAATATTCATCCTTGAATCATATGGAATCCATAGGTGAAAATGGCTTGATTTTAGGGGGTCGTATGCAAAAAGTCAACTTTTATTTTTAGCCAATTGACCCCATTATCGTGAGCAACTAAGGAAAAAGGCTGAAAATTTCACTAAGGCATTCGCACGGGCTAACGCACGGCCTGACGCATGGTTTTGAGAGCACTCCCAAGACCGTGCAAGCTATAACAGGTGCGCACTGGCTTGCGCACCGGGGTGCGCAGGCCCGTGCAGGCTTAAAGTGGTGCGCACGGTCTGGTGCACGGTCTTGCCAAGACCATGCGTATGACCGTGTGGTTCTACTAACAGGTGCATAAAATGCAATTTCAAGGTTTCTCACGAGGGTTTTGTCCTAAAATCAACTAGGGCGGATTCTACAGCTAAAATCAACATATCAAAATTCACACTCATGCATTATACACATTAATAGCTACCATTTGATCCGAACTACACTAAAAATGGTAAACTCTAACCTACAAACCCATCAAATTATCAAATATTCATACTTATCTAAATGTCAACAAAATGAAGGATTTAATGGATGAAATGAATTGGGGAAAGAAGGTTACCGGTAGAGAATCGAACGAGGATTGTATATTTGGTCTCGGAATCTCAATTGATCGAGCGACGGATTGCGGACGGGATTTCTTCTTCTCATTCCCTCTTCTTCGTTTCTCCCTCCCTTCTCTCTTTCTCTCTCTCGATTTTGGGGATGTGAGCAAGAGTGTGCAAGAGAGTGTGCACAAGGGGGTGTAAGTGTGTTCAAGATAGTGCAAGTGTGTCCAAGAGGGTGCAAGTGTGTTCAAGGGGCTGTGGGTTCGTTTTGAGATTAAAATAAATTCGAAGGGTAGAAAAGGTATTTATACATGGTTAAGGATTGGAGAATAAATTAGAATAAATTAAAATTAGCTAACGAAGCTAATCTTTTCATTTAAAATTCAACGAAGTGTCGAATAATTATTCCAAAAATATATTCCGGAATTTTGGGTCGTTACAAAATCGAGTCCATCCAGGCCCTCGAAAAGCCAGATACTGTTCGGAAGGTACAGGTCCTTTTGGGTCGAGTTATTTCACTTCACAAATTTATTTCTAGATATGCAGACAGGAACCTTCCTTTCTTTAAAATCCCCAGGAAAGCAAAGGCATTTGGATGGACGAAGGAGTGCGATGAAGCCCTGGCTCACCTCAAAGCTTACTTGGCTTCAGCTCCCCTCCTCGCCAAGCCAAACCCAGAAGAAATGTTGTACATTTACCTAGCAGTTTCGAAAGAAGCCATCAGGTCTGTCGTGGTGGTAATTCGAGAAAGAAGGCACTTGCCAGTCTACTACTTGAGCAAAATCTTACAAGGAGCAGAGAAGAATTACTTGGAAATCGAAGGGTTCGCATTTGCGCTGGTTCATGCCTCTAGAAAACTAAAGCCATATTTTCAATCTCACTCTATCACATTACTCACTGATCAGCCTCTAAAGCAAGTGTTAGCTGAAACCAGATGTTTCAGGACAATTAGTGAAATGGGCAATCGAACTCGGCCAGTTTGATATCAACTATCAGCCTCGAGTAGCTCAGTAGGCTTAGGTCCTGGCCGACTTTTTGCTTGAAAGGGGAGATCTACCAAATCGAGCAAACGCCACAGAAATTCCTCAACCATGGACTTTATGTCGCGACCCGGAGCCCAGAGGAGAACCCCCTGCGGGGCCCCAGGCACGGAGAGGAGAACCCCCCCTTCTTGGGCGCCCGGGTATAAGCTTCACCACCACCGAGCACAACCCTAAAGTTTGGCTTGAAACCACTTGCCAAAAGATGGTGCACAACATGGTGATTTGTGCTTGGTGATTAACTTATAAACCCTTCTCATTAACAATGCTTGGCCGATGTGGGACAAGACATAAACCATCACCACGTCCTGTTGCACAGCGTGCTGCAGGCCGTGTACACCTCCTGGGCGAATTTCTGAATTATTGGGGCGCTACAACTGCCCCTCCTTCAGAGTGCAATGTCCTCATTGCGCCGGACAATAGGCCTATTACCGTCCGCCAGTGGAGACACCCCACGCACGCCGAGTCCTTGGAGCGGGTTGTCGGACGCGCATGGACCCGCACTGACGGTAGGCTCTGGTACCATTTGTCGCGACTCGGACCCCAGAGGAGAACCCCTTGCGGGCCCCCGGGCACGGAGAGGAAACCCTCCCTGCTTGGGCGCCTGTTGGACACCTGGGTATATGCTTCACCACCACCGAGCACAACCCTAAAGTTTGGCTTGAAACCACTTGCCAAAAGATGGTGCACCACATGGTGATTAGTGCTTGGTGATTAACTTATAAACCCTTCTCATTAACAATGTTTGTGTAGCGCCCCGAAATATTCAGCGTGAAAATGGTTCAGGTATTCCACACGGGCTGCTGCACGGCGTGTCGCAAGCCCGTGTGAATGGCGCACGGCCTCCCCTCACAGGGTGTCTCAAGGCAGTGTGCATTGGGGTTTCATCCCACATCGAAAGATCACATTGAAAATGAAGGGTTTATAACCAAATTCACCAAGCATAATCACCATATGGTTGCAACCTCTTTTGGCATGTGGTTTAAGCCAAACTTTAGGGTTGTGCTCGGTGGTGATGGAGGTTATACCCGCGCGTCCAACGGGTGCCCAAGCAGGGGGGTTCTCCTCTCCGTGCCCGGGGGGTCGCAACAGATGGTATCAGAGCCAACCGTCAGTGCGGACCCGCGCACCAGGGGGTCTCCGCCAATGGAACTCGGCGTGCGTGGGGATATTTCCCGCTGGCGGGGAAGTGACAGGGCCTATGTCGTGGCGTAATGAGGACATTACGCTTTGAAGAAGGGGCGATTGTAGCGCCCCGAAATATTCAGCGTGAAAATGGTTCAGGTATTCCACACGGGCTGCTGCACGGCGTGTCGCAAGCCCGTGTGAATGGCGCACGGCCTCCCCTCACGGGGTGTCTCAAGGCCGTGTGCATTGGGGTTTCATCCCACATCGAAAGATCACATTGAAAATGAAGGGTTTATAACCAAATTCACGAAGCATAATCACCATATGGTTGCAACCTCTTTTGACATGTGGTTTAAGCCAAATTTTAGGGTTGTGCTCGGTGGTGATGGAGGTTATACCCGCGCGTCCAACGGGTGCCCAAGCAGGGGGGGTTCTCCTCTCCGTGCCCGGGGGGTCGCGACAGATAGTATCAGAGCCAACCGTCAGTGCGGACCCGCGCACCAGGGGGTCTCCGCCAATGGAACTCGGCGTGCGTGGGGATATTTCCCGCTGGCGGGGAAGTGACAGGGCCTATGTCGTGGCGTAATGAGGACATTACGCTTTTAAGAAGGAGCAATTGTAGCGCCCCGAAATATTCAGCGTGAAAATGGTTCAGGTATTCTACACGGGCTGCTGCACGGCGTGTCGCAAGCCCGTGCTGCAGGCCGTGCACACCTCCTGGGAGTATTTTTGAATTATCGGGGCGCTACACTTTACATGTAGATGGATCGTCATCTAATCAAGGCGGTGGGGCAGGCATTTCCTTAAGAAGTGAAGATGGAGAAGAACTTGATTTTGCAATCCGCCTCAAATGGCTACCAACTAACAACAAAGCAGAGTATGAAGCCCTTCTTGCTGGACTCGATATCGCTGTAAAAAGAGGAATAAAACACTTGACGGCTTTCACAGATTCTCAGTTATTGGCTAGCCAAATTGACGGATCGTACAAGGCGAAAGAGAGCACCATGATAAGATACTTAGCGAAAGCCTTGATTGCAAAATTCAAGGCATTCACTTTGAGTCAAATTCCCCGAGAAGAATACCAAAGAGCAGATGCCTTGTCCAAGTTCGCCAACAACTCAGAAGGTACAAAAGATCATGCGATTTTTTTTCTAACATTTAACATGCCCATGATCTCTTCAGGTCAACCAGCCGAGGTCAATTCCATTGATCCAGCCAAACCTTGTTGGCTTGATAACCTCGTTGTGTACCTTCGAGACGGATCCTTGCCATCAGATCATGTTCTCGCAAGGCAGATCAGATACAACGCCGCTCGTTACACACTCGATAACAAAGGAAGACTTTTCTGCAGATCTAACCACGGACCTACCTCGAGATGTTTGTGTCCATCGCAAGCTAAAGAAGTAATGACCCATATTCACACTGGAGCTCGAGATAGCACTTGCGGAAACCACGCAGCCGGCAGAAACTTGCACAAGAAAATCATTCGAGCGGGATACTATTGGCCCACTAAACAGGAAGATTGTGTGAACTTCTCAAGGGCATGCCCACAATGCCAAAAGTTCGTGAATGTTACAAAGCAACTTGCAGTTGATATGGTCAGCCTCGACATAACGTGGTCGTTCGATCAGTGGGGAATCGACATCATTGGCCCTTTTTCAAAGGCTAAGTACCAAAAGCTGTATGCAGTCATTGCAGTTGACTATTTTACCAAGTGGGTCAAGGCAGAAGCAATGGGGCGCATTACTGAAGAAGTTGTTCACAATTTCATATGGAAGAACATTATCTGCCCATTCGGAACTCCTCGACTTCTTGTATCAGACAATGGTCTCCAGTTCATAAGCAACAAAACAACTGAGTGGTGCAAGCAAAAAGGGATCGAGCAGCGTTTCACCTCGGTAGGAAAGCCTCAATCCAATGGTCAAGCAAAAGTTGCTAACAGAACTCTGATGAAAAACTTAAAGACTTCACTTGATGGAAAGAAAGGAGATTGGGCAGAACAGCTTCCAAAAATTCTTTGGGCATACAGGGCTTCACCTCGAACAACAACAAATCAAAGACCATATTCTTTGGTTTACGGATTTGAGGCTGTGCTTCCCATCGAGATTCTCCAAGAAACCATGCGAGTTGCGCATTTTGAGCCTCTCGAACAACAATCACTGTTGTTTCTAGCTAGACATGCTGGAAGAAAATTGCAACAAGGCATGTCGTCGAATGAAACACTATCAATCTGTCATGGCAAGGCAGTATAACAAAAGAGTGAAGAACATAAGGTTTCAAATTGGAGATCTCGTCCTGAAAAAAGTAGAAGTCTCAAAGCATGTGGGCAAGCTGGATCCTAACTGGGAAGGACCATAAGAGGTGGTCAAAATGATGACTCGAAATGCATACAAGCTAGCTGTAGCGCCCCTTTCCGTAGGAGGAGAAAGGACACCACATCCGCACCGAGACGAACTCCCAAATGAGGTAGATGCACCCCATTTAAAAATCCATCCAGGCGAACGGCAAGCACTCAATCTATATCGGCAACAACGAACCTAGTCCAACAACAACAACCAACAAAAATAACAGAGTGCGGAAGCTTAAAATATACATATCAATTAAACGTTCAAAGCCACACGGGGCATCAATTAACATAAATCAATAACCATCAATTATATATTTATCTAGCCAATGCTCAACAAATCATCATCAATATCGAATCTCCATAATTCAGCAATATATCCAATCTATCTAGAAATTCGGTTCAAATAATAAAAGACATACTGTTGTTGGACACCACCGACAATTACCAAAGGACACGAAGACCAACACTCACGACCCGCTGTTGCCAACCGACATGAGAGGTGACAACGCCACCTATCGACCTGAAGTAAGAATTAAAAGTAACGAGGGGTGAGTATAAACGATACTCAGTGAAGGTAAAGTGGGAACAGGTACGAGCCACGCTTTCGGGTTTTGAATATATATATAGGGAAATACATTTGCAGAATTGGAGAAAATCTGGAATGTGCTTCGACTTGCATTCTCAACGATAATTAACAGTACAATAATGAAATTAAAGCATAAATACAATCAAGTAATATCCCAGTGAGAATGGGCCAGTTCCTCCTTATATCCCCTTCAAGTCAATATAAAACTCCATCTCCGGTGTCTGACCCCATAGTGCGACCACGGGCAATGAATTGAATTTTAGGAAAACGTGCAACGAATGCAACGCCCACCATCGCTCCCAACCGTGGCTATCAACTCCTGACGGGCACGATTGACGCTTAGTTTTGGGAAAAGTACCTCGGGCAACACCCTGGACGCTCGTCCCCATGTGAGACCCACAAATACCCTCCCGGGCCCTCAATAAAAGAAAAGTCCAATATTTTACTCGCGTTTGAAGAACATTATAAGTTGAAGCCAAATGGCATTTAGGCAAGTGTGTGACGACAAAGAGGGTGACTACAAGTTTCATACGTGTCGGGGTGCGCTGACGGACTCCTCTAACGACTTCCCTCATAGACCCAACCAAAGTCAAAACATCACGTTGAAAGGAGAGAGTTTTACTTGCCTCTTGAAAACAAAACGATTTAGATATGCTTATAGGTATAAGTTGATATCAAAACATTTGTTATTAAAATCATGAAAATATAGTTAAATATCTAATAGATATACAAGAATGAGAAATCAAATCAATATGAGCACGTAAAGGTAGTTCGCAATAAATAAAAGAAATCCTTACTCTAGTTGAAAGCATTTTAAAACCCTCACCTGGGAGCACGGGAATGACAAGACACTCAAGCTATTCCTTGAAAGGACGGCTTGAAACTGACATACAACAACCAAATAAGACAAGACTCGACACACGACTCTCAAAGACTACAACACGTGAAAGACCAAATAATAATCATGTAGCAATTGAAATTACAAGTAAAATGCAATTAAATCCATTAAATGAAATATGCGAAATTAAATATGCTAAACATGCTTAATTGAAATTCTAATTGCACATTCATGCATAATATATTATAAAGAAGCACTCATGCGATTTTCGGATAACTCGGACAACATTCAAAAATTGGGAAAAAAGTCCTAAACGGAAAAGGCTCGATTCAAGGCCCGAACGAAGTCGGAATTTCGAAAACTTAACGAAATATTCATCCTTGAATCATATGGAAGCTATAGGTGAAAACGGATCGATTTTTGGGGGTCGTATGCAAAAAGTCAATTTTTATTTTTTGCCCATTGACCCCATTACCGTGAGCAACTAAGGAAAAAGGCTGAAAATTTGGTTAAGGCATTCGCACGGGCTAATGCACGGGCTAGCGCACGGTCTTGAGCACGCACTCAAGACCGTGCAAGTTCAAACAAGGGTGCACTGGCTTGCGCACCGGGGTGCGCAGGCCGGTGCAGGCATAAAGGGTGGTGCACGGCCTGCGCACGGTCTTGTCAAGACCGTGCGTTAGGCCGTGTGGTTCAACTTACAGGTGCAGAAAAACATGATTTAAGTTTTTCTCACGAGGGTTTCGTCCTAAAATCAACTAGGGCGGATTCTATAGTTAAAATCAAAACATAAAATTCACACGCATGCATTGTACACATTAATAGCTACCATTTGATCCGAACTACACTAAAAATGGTAAACTCTAACCTACAAACCCATCAAATATTCAAATATTCAAACTTAACTAATACTAACAAAAATGAAGGATTTAATGGATGAAACGAAATGGGAAAAGAAGGTTACTGGTAGAGAATCGAACGAGGATCGTATAGTTGGTTTCGGAATCTCGATTGGTCGAGCGACGGATTCGGGACGAGATTTCTTCCTCCTTCTTCCTTCTCCCTCCCTTCTCCTTCTCTTCTCTCTTTCTCTCTCTCGATTTTGGGGTGTGAGCAAGAGTGTGCAAAAGAGTGTGCACAAGGGGGTGTAAGTGTGTTCAAGATGGTGCAAATGTGTCCAAAAGGGTGCAAATGGTTGAGGATATGGAAATAATTTAGAATAAATTAAAATTAGCTAACGAAGTTAATCTTTTCATTTAGAATCCAACGAGGTGTCGAATAATTATTCCGAAAATATATTCCGGAATTTTGGGTCGTTACACTAGCATACTCCAACGGGAAACAACTCCCGAGGTCGTAGAATGCATAAAACCTCAAGAAGTTTTATGTCTGAAGTTGTTCCTTTTCATGCAAGTTTATTTCCATTCAATCAAAAGTCTCCAACAGGTCCTCGAACCTAGCGCGGCCGATTGTTAGAAAGTCGCCAACGGGCCCCCGAAGCTCGGCGCAAATGTACTTTCCTTTCAAAAAGTCGCTGGCAAGTTTCATACTCAGTGCAAGATGTAGACATCAATCGTCTAAAATCATCAATGAATTCAAGTTTTTAGCTCATTTGCTTTACTCTTACAATGCTTTTACGTTATACATGTCTCAAAGTTTATTAATTCGAAGTTGTTTAGGGGGGGGGGGGGTGGAGCACTATAAATACTTGAACAAAAACATAATTATAGACACAAACACTCGAGCACATACATAACTCAAACAAAACGCATTATAAGAAGTAAATACAAGCAATTCTGAAGCACAAAAGAAACATTCATTGAAGATTGAAGAATTCAAAGTACAACGATTCAAAATACGATGACGGACTTCTCGAGTTACATGCTACTCTCGAGAAACCTAAATTTGGATTTTTTCTATGGGAACAAACTTTCCTCCTCGACTAAAACAAGCTCGAGGATAACACTTAAAAACAAAAGAAAACCAAAATAGCCGCTAACCGGCTCAGTTCTTCTCACACTGCTCAGCAGCAGCAGACAACTCCTCTTGAGTTGGCACATCATTTTGGCCTTCAACATGACCGTCGGCATTAGTAGGCACTTGGTTAATGGGCTCACCAGCACCCACGACTTCAGCAGCATTTGAGGCATCACGATTTACTGGGGGAGGTGCCTCGATGCCGCCCACTTCAACCGTAGGAGTAGATATGGCTTCGTTCCGCTCCTCCTCGCTGCTCCCCGACTCCACCTCAGCTCTTCGCTGTAGCTCCTCAATTACCTGACTCTTCACAATATCTACAGCAAAGGAGAACTCCTTGCCAGAAAAATCCGCAGGGGCCTCGTCTTCATCCAAAGGACCTAAATCCTTTCCAAGATAAACCGCCGTCCTGGTAATGTCGACGCCTTCCTTCAAAGCACCAAGAAATTGGAGTTGGGCAATGGCTCTGTTAAAGGCATCTTGAACTTGGGGGAGGGCCTTAGTCGTAGTCAGATAATTGAAGATAGGGGTCTCAAGAAATGTGCGAATTGCTCCTTCCTCATGTTTTTTCTTCTCAATTGGAAGGAGAACCTCCTTCCACTTCTTGTCCTCAAGATATAAGCCTGCGTCGAAAGACTTCTTCTTCTCGAAGGTGATGGATCGGTTTAGCTCAGCTAATTCCTCATCCTTCTTCCTCAACATCTCCTCGTATCTATTCTTCTGAGACTTGTCGTTCTCAGCTATCAACTTGGCACTCTCCAAGCTCGAAGATAACCTCTTCTTCTCCACTTCCAGTTTGCCATTCTCCTCATCGCAGCTCTTCAGTAAGGCCTCATTCTTCTTCAACTCCTCCTCCAAGCTGGCGTTAGACGCCTTCAATGTCTCGAATTCCTCAGCAGAAATGCCTTTCGAGGACAATATAATTTCTTATATTTGTCCTTAGATATTTTGTAGCTCCAAAGGCGACGCATCAGCTATTCGAGACGGCAAGGAAAGTCCTATAACCAAACAAGAAGAGAGAAGTCAGAATTTATCATAATTCAAGGCATAAAAACAAGTTTATAAATCTCACTTACCGCAATCAGCATTTTTCACATGTCACAATATAGGTTGAAGGAAGATTGGCTCCAAAGGTGCTCGTGATCATGGCTAAATTGGAGGCCCATCCACAAGTCTCCCAACACGTCGTCGTGGAGATCTTCTGAAAACTTGGGGCCCAAGCTCACCTTCTGGCCATCCGTGCCCTTTAGCTTCCTGTCGTTGGGCTGCTTGAAGCGGACGATCTTGTCCTCACTGTCTGAGTCGGAGACATTAAAGGTGGCATCCTTGCTCGGAGAAGTATGGTCAGGACCTACTCTCGCCTCACGGGCAGGCTCAACAGCAGAACGGATGAAGCGAATTTTGGGACCCGAAGCTCGAGGAGGGACAGTCTTTCCCTTCTCCTGAAGGGTAATTGAACAACTTTTTATGTAAGCTCCGTAAGTTTACATGTCATCAAGTAATATAGATTTAAAGTAGGGATGTCGTACCTACGAGCAATAGGGAATTTTACAACACCAAATGATCTCTTCTAATATCTAAGCTACAAATTGGTGAGGGATTCTAAATTCTAAGATTGAAATAACTAAAAACTTGACTATAGCAAAGAACAAATAGAGATTTAATGGAAAAGAGACCTGGGGGGATGATTTCAATGCAAAACAATCAAGGATAGATCAAATACCTCAAGAGTATTAGCCACTTAAACAAAACGATTCACTAAAGTATGAATTAGCCTTTCTCAAGGACTAATTCGTGTATTTATAAAAGAGTTACTTCTACTCTCGTGATAGCTACTCAATTTACAAACCAAATGAACAAGAATCGAGTGATTAAATCAAGTAGCGGCTCGACATTGCTTGATTATCACAATTTTCACAAGAGTGATCAAATCTCTTTCATCACCTACCTTGTGTCTTAGAAAAATCCAATTCTTAGTTCCAATTAATATCTTTCGATCTTTAATTGAAAAATCATTTGTATAAGAGATGGCCAATAGCTTATATAACATGAAAACCAAGGATTTTTGCAAGAAATAAGTTTAAATACTCATTGAGGCATTTTCATAAACACCTTTATGCATTACATAACCATCATCCCTTAGGTGCTAGAAATTTAGCCTATCATCCTAGAAATGCAAGAGAAACTTATAACCATAACTTCCATTAATGAAATGATCAATGTATCAAAACTCAACTAAGCAATAAACCATATTCTAGTCAAAATCCCAACCATGCCATCTAGTGTTCATTATCAACTAGAAAGCAATAAAATAAACCAAGAAGCAAACTATGATTGTTGAATGAGCTAGCTCCAAGTAGCCTTCATCTCCACTTCAAGGTTGTGAACTTCTTCCAAAGCTTTGATGGCCAAGAAAGTGTTGAAGAAAGATTACAAAGAGTTCCTAACTACAATCTAAATAAAGCATGGAAATCTGTGGAGAATTGATAAACTAAGCTAATGATCTTTAAACTAATGAACTATCATCTATTCTAAGGAGAAGAGGCTGCACAAAACCCTAGGTAAATCATGAATGAATGCCCCATGGAGAAAATTCTAAGTTATAAGAAAATATTGGTCTTCAGTCCCGACCACACCCTGCATGGGGCATATATATAGTACCTTCCACCACATTGGTCGGATCTGCAACAGGATCCTCTGCATCGCCTTCCAAGGCATAAACACGTGAGGCTGAGCTACTCCCTGCTGTATCGGTCTCTGCTTCGGGCATACCTTCACTCTGAGATCGGTGCTACCACATCCGTAGCACAGTCCATTCTTCTTCCAACATTTGGCCTCTAAGTGCGGGCCCTGACAAAAATCACATACAGGTCGTGGATGTCCCTGAGGCCGGGGAGGAGCAGGCTGAACGGGGGTCTTGAATGGCTTCTTCCCAGAAGAGGACCCAGACGGAACAAATGGCCTCTTCGAACCAGACGGGAAACTCTTAGCGGCTGCGGGGGCAGGTGCAGAAGTCGGTCTCATCTGTCGGAGATCGGACTCTATAGATAGTGCCGTCTCAACTGCGTCGGTGTAATACTGAAGTCTGTTCCCGAGCATATGCATACAGATATCATTCGACAACCCCTCAATGAACTGTCGAGTCTTCCTCTGCTCGTCGTCAACCATATACGAGCAATGAATAATAAGCCTGGAGAAATGAGCCTCATACTGGTCAACGGACGAAGTACCCTGCTTGAGAGCTAGGAACTCTCGCTCACGTCGCTGTTAGACCACCAACGGAATATACTTGGCCCGAAACTCAAGTAAGAACTGATCCCAAGTCGGGACCACATGCTCTCGCTGCCATCACTGCTCTATACGGGCCCACCAATCCTGTGCTGCTCCTATCATCTGATAAACTGCCAACTCGACCCTCTTAGGGTCCGGACACTCCATAACTCGGAATCTCTTCTCCATCGCCGATATCCAAGCCTCGGCGATCACATCATTCGGTGCACCTTCGAACTGCGGAGGGTTGAGCTTAAGGAACCTTCCCATATCATTCTCGGGGGAAGGAGGCGGTGTTGCTCGGTTAGTATGAACTATGAACAGCCCTAAGGCTTCCATAAACTGAGCTGGGGTTGGAACACCTGGAGGCGGACCTGGCGGTTCACGGCGAGGAGGCATTCTGCATATTCAATACCAAACATGCATGATGATAAGTGATTATGAAAAGCTGTAATACATAGAGAAGTTAAATTCACATAGTCACGTTGTCACCATCACATAATCCTCAGCCGTACGACCTAAACGGACACGACAAAACACAACGCTTCAGAGCCTAGGCCATTAGACCTAAAGAAGCTCTGATACCAACTGTAGCGGGCGCCCCAAACAGGTAACGCACGCCCCGCACCGAGCCCCGACCTGGAACCGAAATGGAATCCGACCCGAATCGAAACCCGGCGAACGGCACACATTTACTCAATGACTAGGCGGGGGTTTCAAAACGAAAGAAAACGACAGAGGCGCGGAAGCGAAAATAACAAAACAATAAATCATAATAATTGCCCAAGTATTAAAGCCCACCAAGGCCAAAGATATTCAATTACTTAAATAATAAACGGGTTCGATACAATATCCCGACAATATGCAATAACAGGTTCAACATATAAATCCCGAATACTAAATACATAAATCCTAAATCATAATAACATAAATAATAGCCAAACAGGAAATAGAGTTATACATGAGCAAAAGAATGCAACTCTAAAGACGACGACAACGACGACGATCCCACCAAATATCCTGAAACCAATACAGGGGTGAAACAGAGGGGGTTAGTCAAACGACTAAGTGAGGAGGGAATAATAATGTATATTATAAAACGGAAATAAATCACCATTTTTAAACTTAAAAGAAATCAACATAAAAGAAAGGTTTTCGTAAACGGGTGGTGATTTAGCATAAAATATAACATATCATATGACTCGGCGAGGCGAGGGAACTATAGGATTTCCGCCGTAGACCCGATGTCTACCGACTTTGTCCTATCATCCTTACTCCGGGCCCAAACATACATACATACAGTTCATAACTCGCTTTTCAAATCATTTCGGGTTGGCCAAAAGACCGTTTGAGACATATCGTATGCGAGGCCGAAGGCCAAAGCTCGCCTTAGAAAACAAAGGAGTTTTACATGTCTCTTTCGCAAACATTTCGAAGACTATACGTAGTACTTTTTCATATCAAAACATTTTCGATAAATTGAATAAACATAATAGGCATAAATATCTACTAAGTATATATATAGAAACAGTGTGAAAACAAACGTAAACAAGGCTTATATCGGGAGAGGCTTATTTATATATATACATAATAGTACTGGAATCAGAAACGGAAAGCCTCACCTGCTGGCTATACAAAAAGAATAGATAAATGCAAGAACCGGCGCTACTCTGCGGGAGTGTCGTCTGCAAAAATATCAAGACACAACCAATTAAGACTAAGGATGACGCACGGCTTATACGAAAACATTAAACACATAGAAGCACGTTAAACAATCAAATAAAGCACTTAAGTTCAAATTATCAAGCATAAACGGAGAAATTCGTGAATTCAAAAATGCAAATCAATTCCAAATGCAATGAAACTTTATGGACATGCTTTAAACATCATAAAGGAGTATGCATTCGAATTTCGGGAAAATCAGACTTCATATGCAAAAGTTAGAAAATTTGACGAAAACTTAAAACGCGTAATTAAAATCCCGAACATGTTATAAATTCGTAAATCATGCAATTCATATCTATTTCATATATATCGAATACATGAGAGAAGAAAGAATTCGGAAAAGACGATCCACGAAGGGATCCGTAGGCCAAAACAGCCCCTGACTTACAAAAGGTCAGGAACCTGTTCATAGAGGTCCACACGGGCTAAAGCACGGCCGTGCAGGAGGCCGTGCAGCCCAAGGGAGTGCGCAAGGGCTCTTTACACGCCGTGTAGAGAGCTCGTGCAGGCTTCAACAACACGCACGGCCTCCTGCACGGGCGTGCAGGGGGCCGTGTGCCCTCACACGGGCTTGCCATAGGCCGTGTGTCAAGCCCGTGCATATCAGAAAGGAGCAGACGCGCAAAACAGCAAACCCATTACGCGAAATCAATCCTAAATCCAACATTTAATCAATTAAACATGAAAATCACGCCCTAATATTTACATATAATGATCTATAACATATAAGCTACACATAGGATCCAAAAACACGAAAGTCCATCCATAAATTCTCTCGAAATCACATAAACCCTAAATTATTCAACTATTTACAAAAATGAGAAAAATGAAGCATATGAGGCATTAAATGAGAAAATTGTGAGAAGCTTACTCGTAGAAGAGATCGTGAGGAGTTCGTAGGCATAAACGGTTTGAAAATCGGTCGGGAAATGGGGTCGGGACGATCGTTTGAACCCTCTTCCTTCTCTTTCTCTTTTTCTTTCTTTTCATTGCTGTTGTTGCGTTTTGGGCGAGAGTGAGGTGAGAGAGAGAGTGATGAGACTTAGTCAATTTTGACTTGGGTTGAGAATCGAGAAGGGTAATTTCGTAATTTTACAAAATAAGTTCGAAAACTCATGTTGTCCAAATAATACATAATTACAGTCAAAATTCTTATAATTAAACGCACATTGACAATACGTAATTTAAATATAGAAATTCATTCATTTACGAAATTATTCTAAAATCTCATAATAAATATCAAAAAAAATAATAAATTGCGCAAATACTCGATTCGGACATACCGGATTATAATTCGGATTTTCGGGGTGCTACAATCACTCCTCCTTATGAGAATCTGGCCCCCAGATTCTACTCGTCCGACTGAAATAATTCCGGATGAAACTTGCGCATCTTGTCCTCGGTCTCCCATGTAGCTTCTTCGGTTGTCTGATTTCTCCAAATGACTTTGACAAGAGAAATCTCCCGGTTCCGCAGAGCTTGAGTCTTCTTATCCAATATCTTCACCGGTTTCAAAACAAAGGTCAAATCCGGCTCTAGTTCAATTTCCTCAACAGGAAGGATCTCGGACTCATTCGGGAAGTACTTTCGGAGTTGGGAAACATGAAAGACGTTGTGAATCCCAGTTAGGCTCGCGGGCAAGTCTAACCTGTAGGATGCGTTCCCAATCCTCTCCAGAATCTCATAGGGACCTAAAAATCTCGGACTTAGTTTTCCTCCTTTTCCAATTCGGGTGAATCCCTTTCGAGGAGAAGCTTTGAGGAATACTTTATCACCAACCTCAAATTCCAACGGTCGGTGACGGGTGTCGGCATAGCTCTTCTGTCGATCCTGAGCTGCCCTCATTCTTTGCCGAATGATCTGAATAAGGTCAATGGCATTTTGGAGAAACTTTGGAGGAGTTCCTCATTCCTTATCATCTTTCGTCCAACGCCAATCCTCGAGATCCCAAAACAACGGGGATCTACACTTTCTGCCATACAATGCTTTGTAAGGTGCCATCTTGATCGTAGACTGATAACTGTTGTTGTAGGCAAACTCGATCAATGGCAACTGGTCATGCCAATTGTTGCGAAAATCCAGGGCACAAACTCGAAGCATATCACAGAGATACCTGATCATTCTCTCTGACTGACCATCTGTTTGCGGATGTGCGGCTGTACTAAAAGTCAGCTTCGTTCCCATTCGCTCTTGAAGTTGCTACCATAAGCGAGAAGTAAATCGAGCGTCTCTGTCAGACACTATCGTAGTCGGAATCCCATGAAGCTTGACAATCTCCCGGTGATAAATCTCTGCCAACCTATCCACTTTGTACGACATGTTGATCGGTAGAAAATGAGCACTTTTGGACAGTCGGTCGATAATCACCCAGATGCTATCGTAGCCACCTCTAACTTTAGGCAAACCAGACACGAAGTCCATGGCAATACCCTCTCAATTCCATGTAGGAATCGGTAGTGGCTCAAGCAAACCTCCCGGTCTTTGATGTTCAACTTTAACTTGCTGACAAGTCGAGCATCTCTTGACGTAATCAGCTACGTCTCTCTTCATACCTCTCCACCAGAATAATTCTTTTAGATCCTAGTACATCTTACATCCACCTGGATGAACTGTGTAAGGTGTGTTGTGAGCCTCATCGAGAATCTCTTTGCTCAGACTCTCCGAAACACAAACTCGGGACTTGTAGCGGAGAATTCCTGTGTCGTCCACACCAAACTGAGTCTCAGAATCAGCTGCAATGTGAACTATCTATCTCTGAGTCCACTCATCAGTAGCCTGAACATCTCGAATCTTTTGACCCAACTCTGACTGAATCGATATGCTGTGAACATGGGCCTGGGAACTGATGTGAACTCCCTCTAACTTAGCTTCTAGCTGGGCTATGCTCGCCTTCCGGCTCAGTGCATCAGCTACAACATTCGCCTTTCCGGGATGGTACTGAATCTTGCAATCGTAATCCTCAAATAACTCCATCCAACGGCGCTGTCGTTTGTTCAATTCCTTCTGAGTAAACAAGTACTGAATGCTCTTATGATCTGTGAAGATGTCGAACGTGATGCCGTAGAGGTAATGACGCCATTTCAATAAAGCAAATACAACGGCGGCTAGCTCAAGGTCGTGAGTGGGATAGTTCTCTTCAGCTGGCTTTAGCTTCCTCGATGCATAAGCTATAACTTTCCCATTCTGCATTAACACACAACCTAATCCTTCGTGTGACGCATCTGCATACACGACAAATCCTTCTGAACCCTCGGGCTGGGTCAATACTGGGGCTGTGGTCAATCTCTTCTTGAGCTCTTGAAAGCTGGTTTCACATTTGGCTGACCACTCAAACTTAGCTTCTTTCTTCGTCAACGCTGTTAACGGGCCTGCAAGTTTAGAGAAATCCTTGACGAAACGTCTGTAGTATCCTGCTAAACCCAAGAAACTACGGATCTTTGTAGGAGTCTTAGGTTTCTCCCAATCCAGCACTGTCTCAATCTTCAAAGGATCTATCTCGATTCCCGTTCCAGATATGACATGACCTAGGAAGGTCACTCGGTCAATCCAGAATTCGCATTTGCTGAACTTAGCGAACAATTGGTGCTCTCTCAAAGCTTGGAGCGCAATCCGGAGGTGTTCAGCGTGTTCTTCTTCAGACTTCGAGAACACTAAGATGTCGTCAATGAAAATAACGATGAACTTGTCGAGGTACGGACGGAAAATTCTGTGCATCATGTCCATAAAGGCTGCTGGGGCATTCGTGAGTCCAAACGGCATGACCACAAACTCGAAATGTCCGTATCGGGTGTTGAAAGCTGTCTTTGGAATATCCTGTGATTGGATACGGAGCTGGTAATATCCTTGTCTGAGGTCGAGCTTGGAATAAACCCTCGATCCTTGTAGTAAATCGAACAATTCCTCGATAACGTACTCGCAACAGAATCGATCCTAGTCGGCCAAGAAATCCTTGTCCTTAGCACTCTCTAATAGCGTATAACAAATTTATCGAATTCTACGGTATCCACACAGAGATCATATAAATCCTAGCAACTAATCATTCAATTAGTGCAAGTGTGAATTTGAAAGCAGTTAAAGCACGTAAGTTATATAAAATACTTAACAGATATTTAAAGCAATTACCATTCGAAATAGATAACTATGAATGAATGATATGATAATGCAATGTACCTCCACCGGTCGATATCAAGATCGGGTGCCATCTCTCCTTTCCCGAGACTTTTTTTTGTTGGTACATTCTCGGACTTGATGCTTGATGCTTCCACATGAGAAACAACGTCGCAATCTCCTCCTACACTTTACAGTCTTGTGGTTCGTCTTCCCACAAAATTCACAAGGGACGGGGTCCTCATTCTGTCCAAGTTCTGTAGGCTCCGATATCACATTGGAAGAAGATCCTACTATATGAGGGAAACTCTGTCGAAGATCGGACTCCACTCTCATAGCTCGGTTAACTGCATCGCGATAGAGACGGATGTCCCACCCCCTAATCTTTCCCAAATCTCCAACCGAAGTCCCTCGATGAACTTTCCTGCTACTTGACCAAATAACAAAAAATACTATCCGCTCATCAGAAGCAATATGAGAGGCATAGACGATGAGGCGGCTGAAATGTGCCTCGTACTGTGCTACGGGGAAAGCCCCTTGGGTGAGAGACATGAACTCTCTCTCTCGGTTGTCACGTACCACATTCAGCACGTACTTCTCTCAGAAGTCAGATAGGAACTGTGGCCAAGTGTACGAAATTCTCTCCGCGATCCATCTCTATTCCGTGTAGCGCCACCAGTCCCGAGCTGCTCCTCTCATCAGGAAGGTAGCATATTCGACCTTCTCGAGGTCACCACAGTGTAACACTTGAAAGATTTGCTCCAGATCAGCTATCTAAGCCTCAGCCTTGAGGTCATCTAGTTCGCCCTCAGAGTAAGGCGGCTAAAGGTACAAAAATCTTTCCAAGGATTGGCCCTCGGCCTATCTCATATGTACATGTGGCTGTTGTAGCATTTCTCGATGTACTTGCTCAGCGATCTGTCGCATAGCTGCCATGAGCTCACTTGCAATCAGGTTCAGAGGTGTAGGAGCTGTAGGGGTCTTCGAGGAGCCATTATGCACATGTGAACAAGAAACTAGAAAGAGGATGCATGTTGGTTAATGGCATGATCAAGTAGGGCATATATGATTTAAGTGAGACATATAAATAGTTAGAAGCACAAAAGTTCCACAATTCAAGTTAATGCAATTCAAACACAAAAGCAGATAAGCACATAATCCTATAGCCGCACAACCTAAACACGACCTCGAAATTCCACATCCAACTTGCGTTTCAATCTCCCTTAGTACAAAAATTATCGCTAGCTAGTTGATAAGACCATCAGCGATCAATCACTATTTAAGCACCAAGAAATCATGAACACTCGTCAAAGCACGAATCCAGAACAAACTGACACCATGCAGACAGACACTACATGCAAGACAAATGAGATACTAGAGCTTTCGGTTCCTTTTCAGGAACCTAGGCTCTGATACCAACGACTGTAGCGCCCCTCTCCGTAGGAGGACGAAGAACGCCACATCCGCACCAAAATGAATTCCCGAGCATGACATGGTGCCCTCCTCAAAAACCCGCCTCAGCGAATGGCAAGACACTCAATCAAAACTCCGGCAACAACAATACGATGCCCCAACAACAACGGCAACAATCAAATAAATGCGGAAGCGTAAATCGGGAATAATAGTTCAATTCATAAAAGTCACCCATGACAACGGTAATCATAACATATAGTGCTAGCACGGCTCAACTACCTATCCTGAACAATCCTAGATATCGTCAACTATCCCACATCAGGGGCACATTGGTACATAAAGTAAATCATAATGTTAAATACAGTAATTGAAATCAAATCAGAAAGTAAAGACTCGACTATTGTTGGGACACTGACGAGATAATAAACAAGAGCCAACCTAAACCTGATTCTGCCGACTGACATGATAGGTGCCACCGCCACCTGTCTACCTGAAGCAAGAACCAAATAAGAAGGGGTGAGTATAAAGGATACTCAGTAAGGGGGTTATACAATATAGGTATTGATCGCAGTCCGTCGTTTATCTTTTAAAACCAAAAGTAATGAATGTTGCTTGTTTTGATAAAGATACAAATTATAATATAAGTTATAAAATTATAATACAAAGCAACACTCGGGTTCGGCTCACTTTGAAAACACAAAAAGGTTGACGAACCGGATGCATTTGAAATCATTTGCATATAATGTCAAGCCGATAGTTTAACAAGGACTTATTCGATTCACAATCCATTGAGTGGTAGAAATGTACAGTTATCAATAATACATGAAAAAGAAATGAAAGATGGGATTGTGCTTCGACTAAGTAACGGAAACAGTAAATCAATTAGACAAGTAAATGATGCAGTAAGTCATGCAATAATGTGTCCCGGCGAGAATGAGCCCTCATCTTATAACACCCAATAATGGCAATCATGAAATCAATTACTCCACCACCAAAAGTCAATCATAACACAATTTAAGGAAACGAGTGGTACCCCACAACGCTACCATACACAATTTAAGGAAACGCTCAAGGCGCTACCGTCGCATTAACTTAGACTAGCCAAACCTCCCGACCGGTCTAAGTTAACACCTAGAGTACACATCGGGATTTGCCCTAGACGCTCGTCTCCAGGCTCACCTCCTCTATAACTCCTGGGCCCAAAGTCATGATCCAGTCCATGGCTCGCTTAGAAAACAAGAACAGTTTGAGTGGCCAAAAGGGTCGTTCGAAAAATGATACAAGCAGTTAAGTATGAATGGCCAAAGGGGCTTTTGAGACAAGTTGGTATAACGATCTAAGTAATACTCATAAGCATCGTACGCTTCGGGAGCATGCTGACGGATGTCCCTAGCGACATTACTTATAAGTGCCTGTGAGATCAAATGGTTACTTTTAAAACAAATAAATTATTTGTCTCTACTTGAAAGCATTTTAAATCATTTTGGATGCATAAGTATTTCTATCAAAAGGTTTGACTAGCACATAAGAGAATAATAAAGGCGAGAACAGGGATAGTAATTATTTTGCAAACCTATATAACTATGTCCTTGCCCCAATTGAAAGCATTTTAAACCCTTACCTGGCTCGTCAAAAGAGAAAAGCAAGCAAGCAACAGATATGACTCTCCCTCAGAGATCCCACCTGAAAACACGGGGCCTAGAGGATGAATGACTGACACAAACAAAGAAGTAGATAGACGCTCAGCTACCAAAACGCAACATGCTTAGAGATAAATATACAATATTTAAGCATAAAAGGACAAGTAGGGGCAAATTTTTCATTTAACATGTAAAACGTGGAATAAACAAATAACAAATAACATTTGATTAAATATAAACATTTAAGTATAAATTACTCAGGGGGTATGATTGAACTCCCACAATAAACATGCATAACCCATTCAAGTCAATCAATTGAATTACAACTTATCAACTTAACAGCTTTTCACAAAAGCTCAAAAGCTACAATCTAACATTCACTCCTAATCCAAGTTTAATCGAACCAAATCTCATCAATTCAACTATACAATCATACATCAACAATATTCATCAATTTACAATCATGCTACAAGCTAAGGTACAAAGCAAATTCAGCTTAATTGATTCAAAAAGCTAAAAGCTAGTGCGAAAGTTGACATATATACATAATCATACAAAAATGGCCATAAAAGACAAACGGTAAATTGGATTCAGATAATACTAGCGCCGTTAGAACTGTTGCGTCGAGACGATAGATACCGTCGCCGGGTTCCCGCCGGAACAGTGTCAAAATTGCCAGAAACCGTCTGCCACCACCGGACCACCTCCAACGTAGTCGGACCCTTATACTCAAATGCTCCTCTCGTCGAGCCCGTCACTTCCCTCAAGCCCATTTCTCGATCTGGTCACTTACCGGAGTTTAATTTGAGTTTGAAGCTCCAATGAACCCTAAATCCAAGAATCGCAATTACTCAAAATCGGGCTATCGAATTCGGAAACGGAGTACATAGAATGCTTACCCACGTCGAGAAGGTTGTAAAGTACCTAAAGATCGACGAAAATGGTGGCCGGAGGACGTCGGACCACCACTCCCACCGTGGCTCCTCCGCGCGATGCCTGAAAGTCGTCGTAGCGCTACCATCCGATGGAGTCACGCCACAAGACTACCACCAATCGACTCCTCTCCTGAAGCTAGTCAAAACCCCGGTGGTCCACAATCGTGACGTCGCCGGAAACGTCATCGGAGCTCCACCATTTTCGCAACTGAAAAGTGGTTGTATCTCCGCCGTCGGTGGTCGGATGGAGTCAAGACCACCACTAATGGATTCCTCTCATCGAAACCGTTCAGACCCGACCGGTCTCAGGCTTATCCGTCGCCGGAAAAGCCAGATCGGAAAATGCTACGTCGTTCGGTTCTCTTCGCCGCTACGCCTCCGTCGCTGCTCCGATGGTCGGGAAAATAGTACGGTTGGATTCATCTCGTCGATACGGTCGTCTGGACATATGATTCTTCGAATTCCAACAATGTTGCAAAAATCATGTTTGAGAGAGAATGGCTCGTCGTTTGATGATTGTTGGTGTGTGTGTGGTTTCTAAATATGGAAGGTTACTATATTTATATTTTTTGAAAAACGAGACAAAAATGCAAAGTTTCGGAATTAGACGTACTTAGTATCAAAATGACTGTAATGAAAAGCTTAACAAGGTTCGAGGTTCGTTTCATAAAAATTCGGGCATTTACAAAAAGTTAATATCGAGTGGCGTGAAAGTGTAAATAATTTTGGGCCAAAAATGCAATATCTTGGAAATATAATTTTACGAATAATATTTGGAACCTCGATGAAAACATCTTTAAAACATTGGATTCTGGTCCAACGTGCACTGTTAAATTACTAGATTCGATTAAACGAGCTAGAAATATAAATTTACCAAATTGACCCTAGTTAGTGACAAAATGATGTAAATATAATTCTTATTAATGCTTTGAGTTAAAACTGTCAAACCAATGATTTATGAAAAATCTTTTAAATGCAAGAGTTGGAAAATGTGTAATTATGAAAGACGTCGAGACCATAAATGGTTCGAATCTCGATAAACGTGTTAATTCTGAGCTTGAGAATGATGGGTCGTCACAGTATCAATTGAAAATAAAGTATGGATAAAAATACTTTGTAAATATAAAATTATTGAATGAGTTTACTTAATATATAGTACTTAGCCAAAATAAATGATTTAGGAGTTACAAAAAGTATTTATAGAAATATGTTATGTGGCAATTTGGTGAAAAAAAGTAAGTTATCCACATCATTGCCACATAATCAAAAATTGGACACATAAGATGCATCCTTTTTTTTTTTGAAGAAAATACATAGTTATATTAGTCACAAATCATTAAGTACAAGAGAAGTTACAATATTGGGAATATCTCCCGAACCAACGCAGGCGAAAGCCCCATTCCTACCTAAAACATGAGCCACACAATTGACCTCTCTATTAATAAAAAGAAACTTACAAGAATTAAAATGACCTAACATTGCTAACGTTTCCTCTATGAAATTTCTTAAATAAGAATTGTCCTTTCTTCGAGCTTGAAGTTTTCTAATGACTGAAATGCAATCCCCTTCAATCTCAAAATCGCTCCACCTAAAATCACGTGCTAAGCGAACGGCCGAGAATGCCGCGAATGTCTCTGCAAACTCTAGGTCCAAACGGTCCCCGAAAAAGATTTGTTTCCCAACCTATAACCATACCATTTTCGTTCCTAGCAACCACTCCAATCCCGACTTAACCCGACTCCTTAAACAATGCTCCATCAAAATTGATTTTAACAATTCCACAATTGGGCCTAGTCCATCTTAGCCCCTGCCGATCCACTCCATTATTGGCCTCATTTACATTGGAACTACCAACCAAAGAATGCAATTGATCATTACAGAAACTTCGAGCCAACCTCAAAATATCACATGGCATATCATTTGCATCTTCCGCCCATTTTCGATTCCTAAAGTTCCATATCGCCCAAAGAATGGAGAAAAATAGACAGACATCATCCCCCTAGAGCTCGTTGATAGCTTGCTCAATACCTACAGTAAAGTTACTTTCCAACCGACACACCACCCACCAAGGAATATGTGACAACGCCCAAACTTGTCTAGCAAACGGGCATGAAACTAAAGCATGGAACATATCCTCCACATTAAAGTTGCAAATGGAACAAGAAGGTGGAACTTGAGATTTATGCCTCAAAAGATTATCCCCAGTAGGTAAAATATTATGACATATACACCAAATAAAGACTTTAACCTTAGGGAGTAAATTCAACTTCCAAATTAAATTTCATACCTTAGAAGTGACGTGATTCCTCAGAGCCCTCTGACAAACTGTAATACCTTCCAAATTGCCCAACAGCTCCTGTCTCTGCAGTAAACATGAAAGAACCTTGGCGCAAAACAAGAATAAATAAGGGGGAAGAGGATCCCCTTGACGAATATCTCTTCCCGGCTTAATATCCCCAAACTGCTCACCATCTAACATAAAGGAATATGATACCGAAGTAACGCAGTACATAATCAAGCTAATCGTACTCCGAGGAAAGCCTAACCTACTAAGCACCCTTTCAAGAAAAAACCACTCAACTCTATTGTAAGCTTTACTCATATCTAATTTAAGCGCAAAGAAACCAGTTTTTCCTTTATTTTTTAACTTCAAAGCATGATTCAACTCGTAGGTGACTAAGAAATTATCAAAAATAAGCCTAGATGAAATAAAAGTCGACTGAGTAGGGGAAACAATGGAATCCATATACGGCTTCAATCTATTTGCAAGAGTTTTGGAGGCAATCTTGTACACAACATTACACAGACTAATGGGACGGAACTGAGTAATTAACTCCGGGTTATGGCATTTAGGAATAAGAACCATATGAGTATAGTTCAACTTATCACTAAAACTCCTAGTATTCAACAAATCTAACGCACAACTCACAACATCTCTACCAACAATACTCCAATATTTCTGAAAAAAGAACGGGGGAAGCCCATCAGGGCTCGAGGATTTAAGGTGATCCATACTTTTTAAAGCTAAAAATACCTCATCAGATGTGAATGAAGCTGAAATGGAATGACACATCTCCTCCGAGAGGCGGGGCTATACAGTTTCAAGAACCCCGTCCACTTCTTCTTCCGGGCATGACTCTGAGGTGAACAACGAGCCGAAGTATCTCTCAATGATGCCTCTAATGCTAGCTTTCGAGGTGCATCGACTTCCCGACTCATCCATAAGTGCTTCAATCTGGTTCGTCTCCGCTCGCTTAGTCGCTTTCTCATGAAAAAATCTAGAGTTTTGATCCCCCTCTTTAAGCCAGTGTTCTTTAGCTCGTTGCTTCCAAATAGTTTCCTCGGTCGTAATAATAGCATCAATTCTCGAACGCAGCTCCCGCTCCTCAGCTCTCGACTCATCAGTGATTTTGTCTGCTCGAATAATCTCCAAACGTTTCTCCAACATCTCCACTGTCCTCGCATCCACTCTGATTTTTCGTCGCCAATTCAGAAGACCGACCCGACAGGAATCAGCATTGAACAAAACCGATTCAGCCGAAGTATTCCCCATGCCTTCCATCCAAGAATCTTGAATAATACGCTCACAATCTGTTGACTGGGCCCAACAGGCCTCAAACCTAAATGGACGGGCTCTCCTCCTAACTTTAAGCGGGCAATCCCTCTGGGTTAGAAGAATTGGGACATGATCAGAACACTAAGCTCGAACATGAGAAATAATCATATTAGGAAATAGAGACAACCATCTCCTGTTAGCTACCCCACGATCGAGCTGGGCCCGAATAGTCCTCGGATCGGTCCAGTTATTACCCCAAGAAAATTTATTCCCATTGAAACCCAAATCCGCTAAGCCCGAATCCATCAAAGCATTACGAAAACCAGCTAAACGTCCCGGTCCTCGAACATTCCTACCTTCCCTTTCTTCATTAGACAACACCTCATTAAAGTCCCCAATAACCACCCATGGCAAATTAGACACATTGCTCAAATGACGAATTAAATCCCAAGAAGCAGAACGGGCCGAGTGATCCAAATCCCCATAAAATCCAGTAATTCTCCAAGGTTCATTAGCATCTAAATTATGCACACTAACATCAATATGATTAAATAAAAAACTTTGCAAAGAAACCTTAACATTTTTCTTCCATAACATAGCAAGTCCAACACTTTTACCAACGCAATAAACATTAATACCAGTCAAATCAAAAACAACTTTCCACCTATCAATAACTCTCTTATTACATTTAGTTTCACATAAGAAGAAAATCAAGGGATTAAAATCTCGTAAAAGAGACCTAATATTATGAACTCGCCAAGGGCCTCGAACCCCTTGACAGTTCCAACTCAAAATCCTCATGGCTCGCGGCAGGGCTGTCTAGCAGCCGCCGCCAATAAAACATCATCTGGCCCGTTCTTGTTTGGGGGATCCGGTTCAGTAGGAGGAGATAGAATCGGACCAACAGTTGACTCCAAAGGAACTGCCGCCTGAATGGATTTAGGATTAGGAGAAGCTTCACCCTGCTGCAAAACAAAACGAACCGGCGAGATTTGAGAACTTGTGCTTGGCTTCTTCCTAGCTGCTGATTTGAATCGTCGAGTCTTCCGAGATTGGTCGGCAACAGGCGTTGGGATGGAAAGAGTAAGAGGAACATTATCAAAATCAAGTGTAGTGAAATTCTGGGCTTCTGAAGTGATAGTATTCTCTCTCTTTTTCCGGTGGTGAACATTCTCAGAAGTGCAGATGATACGAAGAATATTGGAACTGCCACTAACTGATGAATCCGACGGATTGTGTGCTGGTGCAGCTTTACTCTCACGAGTTGGGGATTTCTCCTCTTCTGTCGTGGGTAAAGAACGTTTCTGTGTTTTTTGATTAGCATCCATTTTAAATATATATATATATATATATATATATATATATATATATGATTGCTATACATTTTATTATATTTTTCAATTTTTTCAATTAATTGTTTTATGTATTAATTGAATATTTTTATTATTGAACAATTACTAAAAACATGTAATTAAAGGGTACTTATTATAAAAGAATTTTATATGTTTTTTAATTCTCCTGGAAATATGTTACTACTTTATAAAAGAATTTTATTTCAACTTAAGTAGGTGTTTTTTTAAAATTAATATAAAATATTAACGCAAATAAAAGCTGAGGACTTGCACGTAATTTACACCATATTCTCTCATTTTCATTGTCTCTCCGATCTATGCTAAAATCCTTCCTATTTTCAGTACACTCCCAAAAAGGAGTTTAGGAAGAGGTAAAGGACGCGTTTCCTTCCCAAGTTAACGCAAGTTAACTTATATAAACTGTAGGTTTAACCCATTTACTTCACTAGGCTCAGGGCCTGTATGTCCGCTTAAAGCCCGGTCCGAAGTCCCTTTTTTGGGTTTAAATTAGACCCCCCAATTTTTCTGGTTTGTGTTAGCAGAATATAAACCATCAAAAATGATGAAAGTTCAGCCCAACTATTTGACTTAATTACACACAATTGCCACTGGCAATTGAAACCTTACCTCTGGAAAAAAATCAAACTTTCATTCCCCTAGAAAATTGCTCCTCTTTTTCCCTCATCCTGTTCGATTTTTATCCATTAGTTGAGAGAGATGGAGTGCCATTTTCACACATTCATTGCTCTTGAGATTTCCAAGGTAGGGTTTCTTCTCCTCTAATTCAATTTTTTATGCCACCATGCATCTTCCTTCTTCCTCCATGCCTTAATTTTTTCTTCTGTTAATCTGAAGTTCTCAACAGGTGGAAGCGACAAACAGATAGATAATACGAAAGTGTTATCTATCACGATTACGATTTCAGTTTACTCAACTTCTATTTGCTGGTCTCTACCACCATGAATGACGTCTGAGATATTATACAAAAGCTAGGGTTTTGTTTTTCTTTTAGACCCCTAATTTAATTTCTCTTTTGAAATAGATACAACTCATAAAGAGGAAAAAAAAAATGATAAAGAGGGAAAAACAGAGCAGATATTTTGAGACTTTAACCTTAAACCATTTCAGATTTAGGTTATGAAGTAAATTTGATGGGTTGTTAAATCTAAATAAGAGAAGCAAAAATGTCAAAGTAAACCATGATTTATGGGCCTTGGGAGCAAAATGTGAAATAAACGCGTCCAAAGATTCAAAACTACAAAGAACCTAAAAACCCTTTGAAAAAACCTAAACCCACGTCTTCACAATCACGCCAAGATCAAGAAATGGGGAAAAAAGAGAAGAGCAACAGCAGAGCAAAGGAGCAAGAAGAGCTACTGAAGACCCTCGGAGACTTCACTAGCAAAGAGAATTGGGATAATTTCTTCAAGATAAGAGGGAGCGGTGATACTTTCGAATGGTACGCCGAGTGGCCCCAACTCCAAAGCTTACTCAGAAACCATCTCTTACTTCCATCATCAGACAGAAAGCTGCCGCCGGCGGGGGCAGGGGAAGCAGCGGAAGTGAGTATATTGGTCCCTGGGTGCGGGAACTCCAGGCTGTCGGAGCATCTGTATGATTCTGGGTTTAGGAATATAACAAATGTGGATTTCTCGAAGGTCGTTATTTCGGACATGTTAAGGAGAAATGTGAGAGAACGGCCGGGGATGAAGTGGAGAGTTATGGACATGACCAGTATGCAGGTAATCTTTGCTAATGTAAAAGTACTCAAGCTCGTTTGTAAGTTGCTGTTTTCTCACTTTATGTGCTAAATTGGTAACTTTTTCGGTTCCATGTCGATTGATAGGTTTATCCCATTAACAGGGATGGAGCCAGGAATTTTTGAGGGGCGGTGGGGGGTGGGGGAGATTAAAATATGTATATAGGATGAAAATTTTTGATTGGAGAAGTGCAGGGGGCAAAATTATAATTTTTCTAAAATTTGTGCCCATATAATGCAACATAGAACAACCAGACACTCGCTTGGTTAATAGGTGAATCAGACACCTTATGTTAGCTAGAATCATTTCTACTGGTTTTGTGCTGCACCTCAATCAGAGTACCCAGTGAACACCAAACATTTCAAAACAATGAAACATGTATATGTAGTTCATATCATGAGTTAACTATGGATATATATACTGAACTCGTATCCACTCAGTTGGATAGGTATTGTCAGTGTGCTGGAAAATGTACTGCATGAGACTATAGTAAATTTTCTATATTTTGTGCTAACCTGTAGTCTGACTATCCCGTCTTATTTATTCCATCAAAATTTGCTGCACAGTCCTTTATGCTGCTGGCAGGATAGGGTTGGATCTGAACATTTCCCCCCTTATTTTATTACCCTTCTTTTCTTTCTCTTCTAGTACATGCGTTTAGCCGCTTATGGATGATATGATCTGATCACCCCTTATTTCTTGTTCTATTTTGTCCAACTACTGTTTGCTTTGCTTTTCCTGACACTCTTGACTTTGGTTCAGTTTGCAAATGAGACCTTTGATGTCATTGTCGATAAGGGAGGATTGGATGCTTTGATGGAGCCTGAATTTGGCCCTAGCTTAGGGAACCTATATTTATCTGAGGTGTGTGACAGTCTTATTTGAAATGATACTAACTTTGATTTTGTTGATAAGGTCCAAAAGCTTAACTTATCCAGGTATCTTTTTGTGTATTACCAGGTAAAAAGGCTCTTGAAGGGCGGGGGAAAGTATATTTGCCTCACCTTAGCAGAATCTCACGTGTTAGGTATTGTTTCTGTGACTATATTTTATTGATGAAAACTTTGGCTTCTGTATATTGTACTGTTGCAAGCTTGCTCATCTTGTTTTTCTTCCCTGTTGCTGATGTTTTTTAATTCTTTTGTTGAATATGGCATTTGAATTGGATTATGTTAACTAGCCCCTTTTTTGGGCCGTTCCATGCTATGTTTTACATTACCTTATGCGGTGCTCAGACGTGATGCTTCTTTCGTCATATATCTTTCTCTCAGATCTTCTTTTCCCCAAGTTTCGTCTTGGGTGGAAAATGAGTCTTTATGTCATCTCTCAGGATCCATCATCAAAAAACCCAAAACTGCAGACATTTATGGTGGTTGCCGAGAAAGACACTTCCGCTATAATTTCAGAGATATCATCATTCATGGATGAATGTTCTATTGAATCTCATGGTTATCAGGTAACCTACTTTCATCTTTACTTTCTATCCTTATACTCCTGTTTCAAGGAATAAACTATCTTATTTTGGAATGGTTTTATTTATCTAGTGAAAAAGGACATGCACCTTTGTCAGGATTCCAAAAATGTGACCACATTATTGCTTATCAAAATTTATATGTGCAGCTTGTATGCTTATTTGATGCTTTATGCTAAGTGCTTATGATGCTTTTTACTTGCTCGATTCAACATCGAATTGGGTTTTCTATTATGTCTTGAGAAATGGATTTACTTTCACAACATGTTGTAGGCTCGTGAACTCTTTGAAGCACTTGAAAGAGAAAAAAAGGTTCGTGCAGAATACTCCAATGGCTCTGATATATTGTACACACTTGAAGACCTGAATCTAGGGGCGAAAGGGAACCTTTCAGAGCTGGAACCAGGTCGTAGGATAAAGCTTATTTTAGGTGAACCTGGAGTATCGCGTTTCTCCTATAATGGCGTGCTTCTTGATGCTAAGCAAGATTCTGGGCCTTTCTCTTACCACTTTGGTGTATTCCTTGTTCCAAAAGTTAGTTCACAATCCTTAAACTTTCCTACTTGATGACCATTTCAAAGTTCAATTCATTTGTAATTTGAGATTCTTTTGTTATTTAATGTGGGAAGAAGTGAGATTATCAATTTCAAAAAGTTCTACATTCTGAGTACATGAATTAAATATCAGCATCTCTAATTTGGGTCACAGAATAGAATTTTCCCGAAAAGGTAAATCATTTTTACAATGATCATTCCGGGGCGTATCAGTTAGTTTCATGTATCCTGTTGCTAAAGAACCAACCTCTGAGTTGGATCTAAAACAACTTTATAATTTTGTATTGTTATTGTTTTCTGTTTGTTTTGGTAGAGAGAGGGATAATGTTTTGTTCTGTCAATTGTTCTTTAGATTCAACTCTGGTCAACCTGGACAACAATGCATCTGTTTTCCTTCTTTATAATAATGTTTTTGGTAATGTGAAATAAATCAGCTTTGATTAGCTTGCCTCGTTGTTGTTACCTCCTTTCCTCTATTTCACATAAATTCTTTTGCCTTTTCTTTTTAACAACTTTGTCATTACCATCGAAAAGCAGTGCCAGGCATTTTCTTGTTCCTTGTTGGTAATCTGAAATTGACCCCTTTTGTCCTGTATGATTTCATTCAAATATTTGCCTACTATGTTGTTTAGTTGTCTTTTTTTTCAATCCAATTGGCATATGACTGAAGTTCAGATTTCAGATGCGAGGTCATGAGTGGCTCTTCTCATCAGAGGAAGGGCAATGGGTCATTGTTGAAAGCGCGAAAGCTGCTCGATTAGTGATGGTAGGTCTTTTGAGTCCCTGATGAATTTACTGTATTTTATTCCTTCATCTAGTTTTCTTTATTTTATTCCTTAATAATGAAATTATCTGGATTAATTTAGATTTTACTAGATTCCAGCAATTCTAGTGCTCCCATGGAGGATATCCAGGTAATACCCAATTCCAACTTCATTTCTATAGTTAGGAGGATCTGACTTGCATGCTTTCCATTTGATGGCTTGTTGTGTTTCCTTTTTCCTTATTTCAGAAGGATCTCTCTCCTCTAGTCAAGCAATTGGCCCCAGGAGATTGTGATGATGGTGTTCAAATTCCGTATGTATCTGTCAGCATATACTTATACATCTGTAGGATATCTGATATGACATTTTATTTGTAAAAATTCATTTAGCTCTTGCCTTCGTCTTCATTATGCTAGATTACATATGAAAAAGTTGTGTCCACATCGCTGGTGGTGTATGTTTTGCTTAATTACTTACTAGTTGTCATTGATTGGCTCCATACTTGTATGCATTTGTTGGTCTTAGTTCAAGTATTGTGTGTTTTCTCTTACTTCAAGGAGATGCCATCTTTAACTGGGCTTAAAAGAATTCTGGAAATATCAAGTTAGACCTTACCATGTATGTGAAACAGCTCTCTGTAGAAGCTTTTGTCATATAGCGATCTCTCATATGCAATTTTACCACTGAAGCACATATCCTTTTCGTGCAAATTTGAATACCATGCTCATGTTGTGGGATACTGGCCTTGGTTTACCTTGAATTTCTAGTAAATGTATATTGTAACTGTTGTAGTGACTGAAGTTTTGAGATTACAAATAAGATGGCATCTAACAGAATCATAGGGCTACCTTCGGAGAATCCTAGAATGCATGACAAATGCAATTTCTGCCATTTTGTTGGGTAATAGAAAGAAACATTTCTGTAGGTTGAGTGAAATTATAATCGGTACTGGACTAACTTATTTATAAGAAAGGGTGGTATCCAGTATCTTGTTCGAGTTTGAGGTCTTAGATTCTTGGCAGGCCACTTTTACAATCAAGCTAGAGAATTTCTTAAAGTTCATTTTGGCTCTGTTCCAACTTCCCAAGGGATTCTGAATTTGTTCGTAGAAATGTTGTTTGATGCTATGGGCTAGTGAGAGAAGGTAGAAGCGTGACATTTGTATTCATATGTGTTGATATATTGCACTTATTTTTGTTTGCATCTAACTCCTGGGACTCTATCGTTTTTGCATGCATTCTTTTTCATTCTTTTCGTTATTAGCAAGCTCTATCCACCCTGGTGTAATTGTTACCTCAGGGGCAATAAAAATTTCCTTTTTCTTTTTCTTTGATTATTATTTCTTTTTTCTCTGGAAAGTAACTAATTTGTTGTTAATACAGATAGTTTGACCTTTATAAATCTTTAAGCTGTTGTGGATTAATAGATTAAGAGAAGAAAACATTCAAGTATTTGTGATATGTTGGTGCATTATGCATTTCCTTTTCACATATAATGAGTGTTGCTGGAAATTTGTTAACTTGCGGACTTGGTTTCAAACAATTTGACTTGCTACAGTTAAAAAAAAAAAAAAATTATTTTGCAGGTTTATGGCTGCAAGTGATGGAATCAAGCAGCGAGAAATTGTGCACCAGGTCGAAAAACTACTCTCTTATTTCGTTGATGTGATGTCTAATAATTGTATAAGCTCTCTCACTCCATATCTGGCATAATAAGTTCTAGGTATCTGAGTACTAAACTATGAAATTAAAGCCTTCATGATTAAGCAGACACTGGTAGTTCTGACTTGAGTGGAGTAATTTAGAGGCTATTTGTTTGAACTTTACAATGGTTGAAGTTGAGTATCCTTATATACTTGTTCATGTGGCTTGCATATGTATAATCTTCTGTTTCTTATATTGCTCATTATCGAAGCCTTAGAAATTGCCTCCAAATATTATACTATAAAAGACATTTACCCACTGAAGAAACTCTTTGGTGTCCATCTGTAGTCCACTGTATAAGCATCTGCAGTCAGTTGCATGTTGTTTGCAGTTCGATCCATTAAAAGTTATCTTGGTCAAGAACTCTACAAGTCTCTGTAATGCCTCATGACGAGCATAATGCAAAAGCTAGTTCAGTAAATATTGTAATTTCATTATAATTAGTGCCTTGGAATAAATAGATTGATAAATGTAATAGAAATTATTTATGTATTTGTCATTGGAGATTTCTTAATGTAGGCTTCAGCGTGCATATCTCATCAGATTATCAATGAAATAAAGGTTTAAGGGTGCAAGTGCAACCACTCAGTTATTACCTACTTGTTCCCAGAGGGGTAACCATGTCCAAGATTTTCTCATATAAACAAAATACTAACCAGGTGTTTGACCAGAGTCATTGCTATTATTGAATTCTATTAACTGCAAAAGAAGGAAAAAGTGGATAATGCTAAGACGCCTTAGAAAATCTACTGACGCTTGTGGTTTCAGGAGAATCAACTTATTCTATGTCCTATGACAGCATCCTCTTCCATTTGCATGATGGCATTTGTCGAATATGAGAGGATATCTTTACTGAAGTGCAAGTCTTAATTGGATCTTAGGTTTGAACAATGTTGTTCATAAGAGATAGATGCTAACTGTAACCCTCCATCACAATGCATGGAAGTTTTTCCGCTGCAAAGTCTTAATTAATCTTAGGTGTGTTCTGATATTACTATATCCAGTTCTGCTGACCTGCTCATCTAGCTCTTTTGATAATGAGTTGGAAATCTAGGATTGCCACACTGTGTTTAAACTAGTTATTATTGAGTTGACCTATACGACCTGCACTATCAGCAGGGTCTTCTGGGATAAGTTGTCACTGTGTCTTCTTGGAGGGAGCTTTCAGCATTATAGTTAATATATAACATATAATTATTGTAATTCATACTTCATTTCCTCTGAGTACATATATCATATGTGGCTGTTTCCAATATATTGTCATCTCAATATTTCTTTCTTTTGGTTTATCCAGGTTACATCTGCTTTGACTGGTCCAATTATTGTGGATGATGTGATGTATGAAAAGATTGATGATGATCTTGATCGCCACTTTCCATCCAAGGATTTGATGTTCCGCCGCCTCACTTTTCAAAGAACTGAAAGTTTGGTGCAATCTGAAGCTCTTTTATCAACAGGAGTAAACGAAGTTTCAAGCGAGATAGAGAAGAATAAAGTGCAGGCAGCTTCCAGAACCATGAAGAAAGGAAAGCACCAAAAATTAGACTCTCACACATCTGGGTCTCATGGTGAGTGGCTTTCTCTGTCTCTTGTTAATTAACTTCCTTTAAATTTTTAATGAGAAATCAGATCACTGATATTATAGTATTTTTTGGTCTATATTTTGTTATAAACTAGAAAAACTTAAATTTGCTTGCTCATATATGTCACTTTGTTGCTGAAAAGAGCTTGATAGCATGTGCACATCTTTTCTTCATTTTGTCCCTCTGGCTGTGTGATCGAATTTCTTCTTAAGCTGTTAAGCAGGAAATTCTTGTGACAGTCTCTGAAAGAGTTTCCTTGTGCTTTTTGGTGCCATGAAATGATTGTAAATGCCATATTACGCTAGTGATTTTCCATTAAGGGAGCAATTTATTTTGTATTTCTAATATAAACTTCTATATGAGCTCATGAAACCTATCGTTTTCTGGTCGCAATCTTGCTTCCTCGTGTTTTATTTGTTTCTAGATCATTAAAAGTGTTTTCCACTTGTAACTGGGATATCTGTCTCGTGGTTAGAGTTTGAGTGCTTACGCCTCATGTTCCCAATAGATCCACTGCATAGCCTGGCTTTTTTTAATTTGGTCATGTTCCTAATGAACCATTATTTTCTTTAACCTAAGATGTGGGAGATGTAATGTGACCGAGAGGCAACATTGTTAGTGTCTCATAGTTGCTATATGTTCCTTGACGAAGTATCTCTTTTTCCACATACTTGATAATGGGACTATTTGGTATAATTACATTTCGACCCTCTAGATTGGAGATAAACAAATATAAACTACTCTGCCACAACCAATGTGGATAAATTGTCACAATTCTCTTGTATCTGATGATTCCTGGATAAAACAATGTAAAATACTTGAATATTACGAACCGTTAAATTTTCTTTTCTATTCCTAAGCAGACCACAAATTCTCTAGATTGCTGAAAGTAACTCACTAAAGTAATTTCAGGTCTGGTTACATGGTTTCTTTATTGCACTTCTTTGTACATACCAATATATTCTACTGAAATTGAAGTAACAATGTTTACTCATCTTAGCTAACTTGTGGATCATCATTTTCATTTATATGTGGCAGCTTCAAGTGACGAAATTAAAGTAAATCACAACTATTTGGCGAGTTCATACCACAATGGGATTATTTCTGGATTAATGTTGATTTCTGTTTATTTGAAAGGATCTGCCTCGGCTGGGGCCATGGTAAGTGATCTACTTTCTCATGGGAGCAATTATAAGTTACTACCTCACACTTGTTCAGATGGCTGAAAGGTTTCTCAACAAGGAGGCAAACCTTTTGACTATGTTAATGTCATTTGCTATTCATTATTGATGTCTACCCAATGAAATGAATAATATGCTTACTATTATGGTTAGTATTTACCTCTAAAATTGATTTCTGGCTCAAATGCTCTGTCAATGGTTCTCTGTGCCACAACTTATCTTGGAGGGGTTCACCTTTTCTTTTCTGGGTTCTGTTTTAAAAATATGCCATGAACTAATGGTGTCTTTCCCCTATTTTCCAGGTCAAAACAGTGGTTGTTGGTCTTGGAGCTGGATTACTTCCTATGTTTATGAAGAACTGCCTACACTCACTAGAGATTGAGGTGTAACAAAATTTTCGATCACTGAATTTCAATTTTAGTGCTGTCTTGTCCTTATTCTAGTTCTTATCATGACAGGTTGTTGAGTTAGATCCTGTGGTTTTGGATGTTGCTAGAAAATATTTTGGTTTTATAGAAGATCAGCGCTTAAAGGTAATACTTGTTCTTCTGTTAATTCCTCTTTCTCGCCAAGTAGAAATTGGAGTGTGCAAAAAAGAGTATACTTTCTTGCTGGAGGTTATAAACAACTCTTTCTGATTCTATCGTTAGCTGGTTTGGTTTGCAAACGCAGTTTATCTTTGCAAACGCAGTTTATCGTTAGCTGGTTTGGTTATAAACAACTCTTTCTGATTCTATCGTTAGCTGGTTTGGTTTGCAAACGCAGTTTATCTTTACTATTTAATAAAGTGAGAGACCCACTTAATAACCGTTTTGGTCTCTCCCTTATTTTGGACTGTCAATTTCTCCTTTTCTAATCTCAAAATATTCTTGTCAGTTCTTTACACATTCTTTCTTCGCTCTCCATATTTTTTGTTCTCTCCTTTTTCAACAATTTATTATCTCAAATTTTCTGCCCTACTCTTTTTACCCTCTCCTATCTCATTATTCAAAATTTTAATTCTTCTATTTATGTATTTTCTTAATCATATAAATATATTTTACTTGAATTTTTTTTAATTTACATATTATTAATTTAGTACTGAAAAACAGTTAAGTCATATATAATTTAATAAAGTATTTATAATTTCATACTATTAATTTAAATATGTAATTTAATTCTATATTATTTATTTTGCACATGCATCGAGTGTGCTGTCGGTCGCTACAGTTAAATATATCTTATGCCATATGTCAATGACCTTAATCATATTATTCGAAGACACTGATATTCTTGTTTATTGGGTATTAGGCATTGGGCTTATGAAAATGGAATTATCCAGTAGGATTGAATTATAAAGATGAGACGAAGTTGTGAAAATTGATTAATTCCATGATTTCGACCTCAAATTCTTTCTGCTTCCTCTTCCCTGTTGGAAGATCGACTTTACTGTCTATTTAAGTGCAGCAACTCAAGAATGCCCCTGTTTTGGGATTGCAATCTGATGAACTCATAGCCTAAACGATTTGGTCTCATTTTCCAAATAGATGCAAAAGCTTTAATTTTGTTCTTCTATTCTCTCTGTTCATAATTTGAACTTGAATTTATTGGGATGATTTACCTTTCCCCTGAGATGCTTTGGGCAGACAGAAGCATACTTATAAGAGGCTTTAAGATGGTAATGTTTTTAAGAATGGTTAATTAGTGATGCTTAGGGAATCTCATTTTCCACTGGGTACGAAAATTTTGCTTTACAGATTCATCAGAAAAATGTTGCAATCTATACTGTTTGATCACAAAGAGGGACATTAATTTTGACAATGATGCCTTGTCATTTACATACTTTTGTGATAGGAATGCATTTTTCATGTCATGCCATGTTATATCCTATTTGATAATAAGTTTTACCACATTACATATAAATAGTAATTTATTTATTTATTATTTTTTTATTTGGGTGATTGTTCAAATGGTAGAGCTCACGGTTGGATATTATTTGTCCTAGGATAATAAATTAGCTAACCTTTACCCAGTATGAAATGACAGTGGATGCATAATGTCCGACTAAAAGATGCTTATATTTTCAGTTCGATTGCACGAATTGCTTATATTTCTCCATTCCCCTTCTTTTTCATTGTTTCAGGTACACATTACTGATGGAATTAAGTTTGTGAGGGAGATAGCAGATTCTGAAGCAGGTAAGTAGCAACAATAGTCTTAATCAAAATAATATGCTCAAGAATAAGTTATTGAATGGTTGCCCTGTGCTTGGTGCAGAAGGAAGAAGCTCTAGTAAACTTGACATACTTATAGTTGATGTGGACTCATCAGATTCTAGGTAAGTTGGCTATATTCAAATCATTTTTGTGGCATCTATCTTGTTCATACTATTTATCTGTTTCGTTCTTAGTTGCTTTCATTTGTTTGACTTTGTATATTGTGCAGTTCTGGTTTGACCTGTCCTGCAGCAGATTTTGTCGAAGAATCTTTTCTCTCGACAGTAAAAGATTCACTTTCTGAGCGAGGTTTATTCATCATTAATTTGGTCTCGAGGTCCTCTACTGTGAAGGCTGCAGTGTATTCAAGACTTAAGACGGTGAGACTGAATTTCATAAAAATATGTTTCTAAATTATTATTTATTAAGGTTGTCAGTTGGTAGGATTTTGGATCCGATTATGAGAGATTCTGAGCCTTTTGGAACATTTAAGAAAGAAAAAAATATATTATTTTCCTAAACAGAGTATAGCATTTTATTCGAGTCTTTTAATATATGATATGGAAAAAGTATTGATGAAATTCAACCGCAGACCTTTGATGGGTCGGACTGTTGATTTCTATACGCTATTCATCTATTTAGTTTATGAATGTTTATAAGTGATAATTACCAACTACCCCTAAGATATGTCCTAAATACAAAAATCCCATGAGTTTTCATAAATTACACCAACATCCCCTGAGGTTTCACTCTCTCTCACAAATTTCACCGCCCACTAGTAACATTCATTTAAAATGATGAGTAATATTGGTTTTTCAAAACTCTTTTAACATTTTTCGTTTTCCTTTCATCTCTTTCCCTTAAGCCCCGCCCCCCCCCCCCCCCCCCCCCCCCCTCCTCTCCCCCTCTCTTACTATTACATTTAGTTGTGATACTAGTTTGGTTTTGTGCATATCTTTGCAGGTGTTTAGCAACCTGTTCTCCCTCCAGCTTGAGGAAGATGTCAATGAAGTAATATTTGCTCTTAAGATGGATCCTCCCATCAAGGAGGATCAACTTTCTGAAGCTTGTAATGTACTTGCAAGATCATTAGAGCTCGAAAAGCAGGAGTGGGCCCAAAGAGTCATAGATGCATCAAAATTGATCAAGATTCTAAGATGAGAGGAAGAAAAAAAATAGAAGAGAAAAGCAAAAATTTTGATGTCAAAATTTCAGAAATCCTTGATATTCAACCCCTCCTAAAAAGTTTTGTTGCATATATTTGTATGTACAAATGTTATAATTGCTTCCTAAACTTTGCAATTAGTATTAGTATCACTGTAGTTTTTAATGCTTTAAAATGAACTTTTTGATTGGTGAAGCTGGAAAATAGTTGTAACTTGATGGTCTTTAGAGTGATTTTAAAGCAGATATTAAGAAATGTGACTAACAAATATTATATTTTGGCCCACACTAAAATCTATCTCAATGTTAATTGCTATATTTTCTTGGGCAAAATGTATCTAAGTACCTCGTATTTTAGTGAAATATTTTAATTTGAGACTCTCAATATATTACAAACTACTCCTCCAAATATAGACTGGAATTTATAAAGATAATGGGGTGAATTTTTGGGGATATCCCCAACTTTCCAATTTATTGTAGCTACAAAGCTAGTTTTTTTTTTTTACAAATTAATCACTGAACTATAGGGAGATAAAACAAAACGATCTCTCAGATATAACATGTCAACAAATAAGTCCGCTAGAGCATATTTGTTTTAAATTATGATGCACGGATACTTCTAAAAACTCTATTTTGCTATGCCGTTTCATGTCCGACACCGTGTCGAATACTTCCCTAGTGTAAAATGTCGAAAAAAAATCTATATTGTCGTATCCGTATCCGCGCATCATAGGTTCTAAAAATGTGTTTCCACTATTCCAATTATTTTTTAAAAAAACAAAATAAAAATTAATTACTAACCCTAATGGAACATTAATGGAGACCAACGGTGGGGACCTATGTTGCATGGACACGGACACGGACACGATACGAACATGGCGACACGGATTTTTTAAAAATTTAGGACACAACACGGCTCCGACACGGCTGACTAATATAAATTTTAATAAAAATATAAATGTTCATATATAATATATGTACAAATATTAATTAAAAAATAAATTTATCACAATATAATATAATTATTAGTAAAATTTAAATATATGAATTGATTATTATGTTAAAAGAACATTATAATTTGTAGATTATAATATTGTGAGAATCAATTAAAAATGATGAAAAAATAAATTTAAATTAATTTAATACACCGTTTCATTCATTTATAATTTTTTATTTTTTCTCAAATAAATTTTGACCCTTTTAAATAAAAAAATAAAAAAAATTGAGTTTGCCGTGTCGGACACTTCCCTCAGCCGTGTCCTATCCGTGTCCGACATCGTGTCCTAATTATTTTTTATTTTTTATTATTTTCGGATACTTTTTACCTTGTCCGACACGTATCGGAGCCGTGTCGGAGCCGTATTCGTATTTGACATGTATCGGACACTACACGGACACATTTTTTGCCGTGTCCGTACATTAATGGTGGAGACTATTTTATAATATATCAAAAGTCTCAAATTAAAATATAATTTCACTAAATCACCAGATAATTAGATGTGGTTTGCCCTATTTTCTCTTCTCTCTGTATCTCATTGTCTGCTCATATTAATTTTATTCTTTTTCTCTCTTTTTTTCATCTCATATCAATTTAATTTTAACTTTTTCTCTTTCCTTTCTCATTTTCTTCTAACAATTGCTACTTTGATACTTTCTCTTTCTAGTTTATCATTTTCACTAACATATTTTTATTATTTTTCATTATAAATTTAATAAAACATATTTATTATAAATTTAATAAAATAATAAAAAAGTATCAATATCGAACTTATTTTTACTTAATTAAATAATATTATGTTCATATTTGTACTTAAATAATATTATATTCTAATTTGTACACGCAAGATGCTAGTTGTGTATAAACTTTGAAGGATAAATGTGTAAGTTTTGCCATTAAATATGACACCTTTGCAAGTTACATGCTCATATACGCTGGTATCCAGCCAGCAGCATTGGGATCGGATTTGGATTAAAGGTTAACTTATTGTTTTCAAATGTTAGAAATCAAATTTTGAATTTGAGACATCAAGTGTTAGGAATAACCTATATACACAGACACAAACATGGCGATACGGACACGACATGATACGGATATGGTGATATGGATTTTTTTTCAACATTTTACACTAGAGAAATATCTAATACGGGTGTTCGACACGACACGAGACATGTTGGATTTTTAGAAGTGTCCGTACATTACATGTAACAGATAAAACCATAATTGGATTAACTTAGCGATATGTCGTAATATTAGTTTAATGAGAGGTTTCGAATTTGAATTCCAACAAATACAGCTATTATTACACCTTAGTAATTTAACACGACTAGACCTATATAATGAGTTTTAGAATTTAAAAAAAGATAAAAACTTTAGGGACCAATTCATGAAGATTTATCATATTATCTATAAGAGTGCCATAATTTAAATCTTATAAATTCTATAATATTAGTTAAAATTTCGTGTCAAGAAGACATGGGTGTTAATTTACTTAATAAGACAAAATATTATTTAATAATTTACTATGGTTATTGCTACATGGATATTTTTATAGTTTATTCGATTAATATTTTATATTAAAAAAAAATTAAATTTGCTTTAAAATTTTGAAAATACTTATTTTAATTTGAATGATATTATTATGTTTTTTTTATATTTTTTTATTGATAGTTTCATTTTTTATAGCTAAGTTTCTTTTTACATTGTATTAGTATATATATATATATATATATATATATATATATATAAATATATTTCTCTTTTTAAAACACACGCACACAATTCAACATTTGTCATTGCAAGGAATCGAATCCAGACCCCCATACTGGAGTAATATTTGGTGGCCATTGGGCCAAAACCCCAATGGTTATTATATTAGTAGAGTTAAAATTCAAATTGTTTATGAAAATATTATAGAAATTCTATAGATAATGATGTTATATATTATATTTTAACTAGTTAGAATTCCGTACATTAATTTATTTAATAACACAAATTATTATATTATAATTTACTACCGTTATTCCTATATGAATTTTTTATAGTTCATTCAATTATATTTTTATTTTGACCAAAGTAAAAGAAGTAATTCCAATTTACTTTAAAATTTTGGACATACCTATTTTAATTGCATTATAAAGACCTTTATAGGGTTCAGGTAAAAATTTTACCATAGGGCCAAAAGATAGCCACCATTGGTATAACCAATTTGGGATGTCCTTGGTATAAACATTTGGACAGATTTTGAAGAACCAAGTATGTTTCTTCAATGGATTCTCATATAAAAAAGCTTTATTAAATGCTTCAATATAATCCCAAAAATTAAATTTAACCTGAATCTTTTGATCAGACCGGAAATATTCCTTTTCACCTAAGGTACTTAGTCCCCATTCTTCTGCAGATATAATCTGCTTAATGATAACCTTACTAAAGCTATAAGCTTGAGTATTTTTTCCTGGATAAAAGTGTGAAAATTCACAAGATCCAGTTGATTTAAGAATATTTTCATAATGAATACGCTGTTTATATGAACCAGCAGTAAATGATGCAGTATTAAGATATCTGTTCATAAGATGCCATATTTCACCTTTCCAACGAAGATCTTTGTCTTCGAGGAGTAATATTACCTCCTTGCAGATATTCTGCTCATAGGGCAAGTCATCTGTTTCCTCTTCAATAACAATATTAGCATATGAAGGGTTGCCCTGGCTGGTATTACCAAGCCTTGCTTTGAATTCCATAAATTCATTGAATAGAATTTCATCTCCCTCTTTTAGAGTATTACTTGAAGAGGACGATGTGATATTAGCAATATTTTCGGCTATTAGCCTTTGATTCCCAATTTGAGCAATTGTTCGTCCACCTCTTCCTCTATAAGAGGAATTTCCTCTGCCACGGTGGCTCATCCTGAAAATAATCAAGCAATTAGTGATCTATTAATAATTTTATTAGTCACATGTATGACTGCATTTATTTGATTGATCCTTGCATCAATCATTTTTATTAAAAGTCTATATTCAGGATGATTTGCAATTTCATGTTGGAGAATTTGTTTAATGTTCTCCCAGTATTTAGCATCTCTTCGATAATATGTAGAGATTTCCACCATATGTAAAATTCTATTATGATGAGGCCATATATGCCTAGGCCTTCGTGGTTTCTGACATTGAATATGTGGAAGAATTTCTTCTTCTAAGTAATACACCCATCTGTCTGTTCGAATGGCTTCTTCCATAATCTGAAAAAAATAATTAAGCTATGAGCTCATTAATCCGGGATTTAACCCTTCTTAATTCTGCTTTATCTTCTCTAACTATTCTAGCCAGATTAGGATGAGTTTGAAATCCATTATTAAATGCATATAGCATGGATTCATCAATCTCGATGCTCTGTCGGAGATATTTCTCCTGCTGAATAAGTCTAGGCATGCCAATAAGATTTAAATAGCTAGCTGGAGTGATCTTATTCTGGATTTTTAAAATCCTAAAGTCATTCGGTCCTCTAAGTGGAGGATCAAAGTGATATTTGTACATCCGCCAGTTATAAGGGGTGATGTCTGGACTATTTTCCATCTGCCAACCAAGCCTTGTAAGAATATGATCTTTGTCCCTATAAACATACATTCGATAAGGAATCATTCTGGTTAACCACCTTTGATCAAAATTATTCATTCTTGTAAATATTCTCTGGTTAAAAAATCAGGAAGATTATTATCAGTTCCTTTTTTATGAATTATCTCGAAATCAAAAGGGGCTAATTGGGCTTGCCACCTCGCAAACATTTGTTTAGAAACATCATGTTTAAAATCTTTTTTGAACATGTATTTCGCTGCTTGGCAGTCAGTTTTAATTATGAATTTCTGATTATATAAATCATCTTGAAATTTTAAAACATATTTAAGGATAGCTAAAATCTCTTTAGCTATAGTAGCATAATTCTTTTGACTATTATTCCATTTACCTGAATGGAATCTCACAAGATATTCTTGTTTATCATTAGGAGAAATCTGTTTAAGGATACCTCCATATCCAATTTCTGAGGCATCTGTCTCAATAATTTTATCCCAGTTTGGGTTAGCAAGCATAAGACACGGAAGATTAGTGACCCTATGTTTAATTTTTTGAACAGCCTGAGTATGACTCTCAGTCCAGGGTTTTGGATTTTTCTTAAGTCTATCATATAAGATAGCAGTATCCTGGGCAAGATTCCTAATATAAGGAGAAATATAATTTAAACTTCCTAAGAATCTTTGAAGCTGAGTTTTATCAGTCAGCTGATCAGGGAATTTAGAAGCAAATTCAATACTCCTATTAATAGGAATAATTTTTCCTTTTTCAATATTATGGCCAAGAAATCTAATATTAGTTTCAAAAAGTTGCATCTTGGGTTTAGATATAACTAAACCATTTTGAATAACAATTTTCTTGAATATGTCCAGATGTTTAAAGTGTGTTTCTATGTCTCCTTCTCTTCTCCTTCCTTTCTTCTTTTTCTCCTTCTTCTTTGTGTGTAAAGAGAGAATGAGAGAGATAGGTAGATATTTAGGAAAATATCTCGGGGGGGTAAAATGGTCATTTAGGTTTTTAAGGGCATTTAGGTAATTTAAGTAATTGAGGGCATTTAAAAGATAAGTTAAATCAATCTTTTCCACAAGATTAATTAATCCAATTGGATAGATCGAGAAATTAGGCAAGAAAGAATTCGCGTAATAATTAATAATATAATTAAAATATTCGGGTCGTTACAATACTCCCCTCTTCAAGAGAATCTGTCCTCAGATTCTCCTCCGGACTTCGGGGTTAGTTAAGAGGAGTATAATCTATAAAAATTTTAATAACGCGAATTAAAAACGAACATTTAAGAGCAATTAAAATACATTATAAAACATCATTCACAACAAAAAAAGAATCCAAAGTCATGCGAAAAACGGGATTACAAAGACCCTAAACAAAGCTAACGACGAAGAAGAAAATAAGGTAAATAGCTCATGGCTCATCCGAGACACACATTCTCGTCCATAACGACCAAGAATCAGAAAATCCCAATGTAAGGTCCATCATCACTGTCATTATCTATTTCGTTCTTCCAACTGATTCTTGCACTCTTCGCATCCTCAATGACAATTGTCACATCCTCCTCCTGTTTCTTGATTAGAGTTCCAAACACTAGGATATCGTCAATATAAACAATGATAAAATCACTATAAGGATTAAAGATATCATTCATAATATTTTGAAATTCTGAAGGTGCATTTTTTAAACCAAAAGGCATAACCTTCCATTCATATTGTCCAAATGGAACATTAAATGCTGTTTTATAAACATCTTTTTCGTGAATTTGGATTTGCCAATATCCAGACTTTAAATCAAACTTTGAAAATATTAAGGCATCATGAAGTCTATCAAGTAAATCCTTCTTATTAGGAATTTGATATCTAATCCATTTTAGAGCAGTATTAAGAGGTTTATAGTTGATGACTAACCTGGGAACACCTCGTTCTTGCTCAGCATGTTTATTAACATAGAAAGCTGTACAAGACCATGGAGACTTAGAAGGTCTTATTAACCCTTTGTTTTGCAAAGCTTCAATCTCTTTTTTACATAGCTCAAGATAATCTTTATTCATTTGACAGGGTCTGGCCTTTGTTGGGATTTTTTTTTCATCAAAATTATCCTCATAAGGAAGTGAAACAATGTGTTTCTTCCTATCCCAAAAAGCATTAGGGTGATCATTACATATTTGTAAAGAAAACTGATTATTAATCAATCTTATTTTATCCTGTAATTTAGGATTTTTAAGATTTTCATCAATATTAAAAATACTTATTTCATGCTTAAGAAAATTAATTTGATTTTCTTTATTTTTGATAAAAGACGTTCATCAATATCAAATATTTGATCAGATTATTTCTGTTATTGAAAGAGAATATAAATATTCCCAAAATGGAAATATTTTAAAACAATTTTCCCTCCTTCTCAATCTTTTCAAATTAAAAAAGATACTGAAACCAGGTATTATACTGCTTTCCAAAAACTTATTGATAGCGAAGTTTTACCTGTTACCACTGCTCATATTAATAGTTTAATAAAACAACAAAATTATAGCAATATTTATTTAATTGTTCTTGGAGAACAAATTGTGTCTTTACATGACAGAGTAGAAAAAATTATTTTTAGCATAAATGAGCTTAAAAGCTCATTCTATATTAATAAAACTCTTAATCATGAGAGTGTTGCTACTCCTAGTATCCAACCTCCTCCTGATGTCAAGGATTTTAAATTAAAATCGGTGTCTGAGCTTGAAAGAATGCTTGATGAAAAATTTAAAAATCTTTCAATTAAAACTCTTAATGATGAGTTTGAAAGTGAGATGAGTGATAATGATAATTATCAAAACACAATCCGAGAAGAGATTAATAAACTCTCTAAATATGCTGATAAGCCTACTCAAAGGATGTATTATTATCCTAGACCTACTCCTCAGGATGTTCTTTTTGAAGAACAGGAGTATATTGTTAATAATTCTTATAGTGGTAAAAATATTTATGAATGGAATATTGACGGCTTTACTGAAAGACAAATTTATAATGCTGTCCATAGAATGCTTATGTATAGCACTATCTGTAAGAATAATGGCAACACTGATAAAGTTATAGCTAACATGATCATAGCAGGTTTTACAGGTCAGCTTAAAAGCTGGTGGGATAACTATCTCACCCAGAGTAATAGAAATGATATTTTAAATATGATTAAAGATGAGAATGGTAGACAAGTTGAAAATTCTGTCTACACTTTGATTATTAATATTATTGAACATTTCACTGGAAGATGGTCTGACAATAGTGAAAATCTTAGGACTTTACTCCAGAATTTAAGATGCCGTACTCTTACATCTTTTAGATGGTATAAGGATACTTTTCTTAGTAGGGTTATGGAACTCCCTGAGTCTAATAGTCCTCACTGGAAATCCAAATTTATTGATGGATTACCTCCTTTATTTGCTGAAAGAGTTAGGAAAAATCTTAGAAAAGGTGAAGTTAATATTAATTATGATAGTTATACTTATGGCAAGTTAATAGGAACTTGCATTCAAGAAGGCTTAGCCTTGTGTAATGAAATAAAATTGAACCAACAAATTAAGAAACATAATCTTAATGAGAAAAAGCAGTTAGGACAATTTTGTGGTCAATTTGGAGTAGAAAATCCATCTACTAGCCAGGATAATAGTAAGGCTAAAAAACATAGGAAAGATAATAAATATCATGATTTTCCTAAAAGGAAACACAGAAAGAGAAAGGAAAAAAGAGAATTTAGGAAAGAGAAAAGGAGAGCGAATGCGCCCCCTGTTGTTTGTAGAAAATGTGGTAAGATTGGCCATTATGCTAATAGATGTTGGGTAAAGAAAAAACTCAGCACTTTGGAAATTGATAATGATCTCAAAGATACTCTTAGTAAGTTACTTCTTCATTCTGATTCTGAAGAAGAAAAAGTGTCTATTGAAGGGCTTGAAGCTTTAGAAAATGATTACAGTTCTTCAGATAGTGAAGATTGTGAGCCTTGTAAAAATGGCCTACCTTGTGAAAGAGAGGATAGCTCAGATCCAGAGGAAGGTAATAACCTTTATCAAATTATTTCTCAATTTCAGGAAATAAATGTCCTTAATAATGATAGTATTATAGAAATTTTAAAATCTGTCAAAGATCCTGACATTCGAGCAAAAATTCTTGATCAAATAGGAGAAAAAGAATTTCATAATAGGCATAATGATTTTATTCCAAAATCTTCTGAGCCATATACTATGGCTGAAGTAAAAAGAATGCTAAAACAAAAGCAAATTGGGGAAAACCCAGCAAATGCTAATGATTTGGCAATAGAGATTTATAATCTCAAAAATGAAATCAAAAGCTTGAAAAGCTCTAATAAAAATCTTGAAGAAAGAATTTTCAAATTAGAAATTTTTAATAAAGGAAAACAACCCCTTATTAATTTTGATTCTGATAATCAATATACTTTTTCTGAGGATGATAATTTCCTTGGTACTTTAGAAATGGTTACTTCTCAAAAATGGTTTATAAAAATTTCTCTTCTTATTGATCATAATTATAGGAGAGAATTTACGGCACTGGTTGATAGCGGTGCAGATTTAAATTGTATTCAAGAAGGAATTATTCCTACCAGATATTTTCATAAAACAACTCATTCCTTAAGTTCTGCTAATGGTCAGAAAATGGAAATAAATTTTAAAATACCAAAAGCTTATATTTGCAAAAATAAGGTTTGCATCCCTACTAGTTTTTTGCTAGTTAAAAATATTACTAACCAAGTCATACTTGGAACCCCCTTCTTAAAGAAAATATTTCCAATAAGGAAGATTGATGAACAAGGTTTTATAGGAACTTTTGAAGGAAAAGAAATTACTTTTCATTTTATTACTGAACCTTTTGCTAGAATTCTTAATCAAATAAAAGAGTCTTTTATCAAAAATAAAGAAAATCAAATTAATTTTCTTAAGCATGAAATAAGTATTTTTAATATTGATGAAAATCTTAAAAATCCTAAATTACAGGATAAAATAAGATTGATTAATAATCAGTTTTCTTTACAAATATGTAATGATCACCCTAATGCTTTTTGGGATAGGAAGAAACACATTGTTTCACTTCCTTATGAGGATAATTTTGATGAAAAAAAAATCCCAACAAAGGCCAGACCCTGTCAAATGAATAAAGATTATCTTGAGCTATGTAAAAAAGAGATTGAAGCTTTGCAAAACAAAGGGTTAATAAGACCCTCTAAGTCTCCATGGTCTTGTACAGCTTTCTATGTTAATAAACATGCTGAGCAAGAACGAGGTGTTCCCAGGTTAGTCATCAACTATAAACCTCTTAATACTGCTCTAAAATGGATTAGATATCAAATTCCTAATAAGAAGGATTTACTTGATAGACTTCATGATGCCTTAATATTTTCAAAGTTTGATTTAAAGTCTGGATATTGGCAAATCCAAATTCACGAAAAAGATGTTTATAAAACAGCATTTAATGTTCCATTTGGACAATATGAATGGAAGGTTATGCCTTTTGGTTTAAAAAATGCACCTTCAGAATTTCAAAATATTATGAATGATATCTTTAATCCTTATAGTGATTTTATCATTGTTTATATTGACGATATCCTAGTGTTTGGAACTCTAATCAAGAAACAGGAGGAGGATGTGACAATTGTCATTGAGGATGCGAAGAGTGCAAGAATCAGTTGGAAGAACGAAATAGATAATGACAGTGATGATGGACCTTACATTGGGATTTTCTGATTCTTGGTCGTTATGGACGAGAATGTGTGTCTCGGATGAGCCATGAGCTATTTACCTTATTTTCTTCTTCGTCGTTAGCTTTGTTTAAGGTCTTTGTAATCCCGTTTTTCGCATGACTTTGGATTCTTTTTTTGTTGTGAATGATGTTTTATAACGTATTTTAATTGCTCTTAAATGTTCGTTTTTAATTCGCGTTATTAAAATTTTTATAGATTATACTCCTCTTAACTAACCCCGAAGTCCGGAGGAGAATCTGAGGACAGATTCTCTTGAAGAGGGGAGTATTGTAACGACCCGAATATTTTAATTATATTATTAATTATTACGCGAATTCTTTCTTGCCTAATTTCTCGATCTATCCAATTGGATTAATTAATCTTGTGGAAAAGATTGATTTAACTTATCTTTTAAATGCCCTCAATTACTTAAATTACCTAAATGCCCTTAAAAACCTAAATGACCATTTTACCCCCCCAAGATATTTTCCTAAATATCTACCTATCTCTCTCATTCTCTCTTTACACACAAAGAAGAAGGAGAAAAAGAAGAAAGGAAGGAGAAGAGAAGGAGACATAGAAACACACTTTAAACATCTGGACATATTCAAGAAAATTGTTATTCAAAATGGTTTAGTTATATCTAAACCCAAGATGCAACTTTTTCAAACTAATATTAGATTTCTTGGCCATAATATTGAAAAAGGAAAAATTATTCCTATTAATAGGAGTATTGAATTTGCTTCTAAATTCCCTGATCAGCTGACTGATAAAACTCAGCTTCAAAGATTCTTAGGAAGTTTAAATTATATTTCTCCTTATATTAGGAATCTTGCCCAGGATACTGCTATCTTATATGATAGACTTAAGAAAAATCCAAAACCCTGGACTGAGAGTCATACTCAGGCTGTTCAAAAAATTAAACATAGGGTCACTAATCTTCCGTGTCTTATGCTTGCTAACCCAAACTGGGATAAAATTATTGAGACAGATGCCTCAGAAATTGGATATGGAGGTATCTTTAAACAGATTTCTCCTAATGATAAACAAGAATATCTTGTGAGATTCCATTCAGGTAAATGGAATAATAGTCAAAAGAATTATGCTACTATAGCTAAAGAGATTTTAGCTATCCTTAAATATGTTTTAAAATTTCAAGATGATTTATATAATCAGAAATTCATAATTAAAACTGACTGCCAAGCAGCAAAATACATGTTCAAAAAAGATTTTAAACATGATGTTTCTAAACAAATGTTTGCGATGTGGCAAGCCCAATTAGCCCCTTTTGATTTCGAGATAATTTATAAAAAAGGAACTGATAATAATCTTCCTGATTTTTTAACCAGAGAATTTTTACAAGAATGAATAATTTTGATCAAAGGTGGTTAACCAGAATGATTCCTTATGGAATGTATGTTTATAGTGACAAAGATCATATTCTTACAAGGCTTGGTTGGCAGATGGAAAATAGTCCAGACATCACCCCTTATAACTGGCGGATGTACAAATATCACTTTGATCCTCCACTTAGAGGACCGAATGACTTTAGGATTTTAAAAATCCAGAATAAGATCACTCCAGCTAGCTATTTAAATCTTATTGGCATGCCTAGACTTATTCAGCAGGAGAAATATCTCCGACAGAGCATCGAGATTGATGAATCCATGCTATATGCATTTAATAATGGATTTCAAACTCATCCTAATCTGGCTAGAATAGTTAGAGAAGATAAAGCAGAATTAAGAAGGGTTAAATCCCGGATTAATGAGCTCATAGCTTAATTATTTTTTTCAGATTATGGAAGAAGCCATTCGAACAGACAGATGGGTGTATTACTTAGAAGAAGAAATTCTTCCACATATTCAATGTCAGAAACCACGAAGGCCTAGGCA